>JAQQAC010008525.1:2143297-2207676 GCA_029783875.1 Phataginus tricuspis | reverse complement strand
AGATACGGTCTATGATTTCCCACTTTACAGGTGGGAAAACTGAGGATTGGGAAATGGAAATGACTTGTCCAAGGCTGCACAATGTTAAGTGGAGTCTGGCTTCTGTGAAGCAATCATCCCCTTGCCTCAGGCAAGGGAGCTCACGGAAGATGTTTCCAGCTCTTTTGGTGCTGTCCCTGTTAGTCTCCGTCCTAATCCTCATCGTCTAAGGTTGTGAGGCCTCTCCGCGTGGGACATCTGATAGAGTTGGTCTGGAAAGATACTTGGGAGTGAAGGAAGTGAGGATTCACTTCCTTTCATGCCACAGGGTTTATTGAGAGCCTACTCAGGGCCAGGTGCTCTGCTAGATCCTAGATATACAGAAAGTACAGCACAGCCCTGCTTTCAGAGAGGACACAGTGTTAGCTGTTAAAAAATAATTACTGTACTATGATAAATACCATAAGGAAAGCATACATGAGATGCTGTGTTATTACAAAATGACAATGGGACAAAGAAAATCAGAGAACACTTCCGAGTGGAGGAGGTATTTAAGTTGGGTCTTACAGGATCAATAGGAGTTCTGCAAACCTAAAATCAAGTGCACAGCGTTCCCAATTATATGACTTCCTGAAGCTCTCACACCAGAGCAAGCCTAATGGAAACTCTTTCCAGTCACCCCTGGTACCTAGACAAGATAAAGACAAAATTGACCAAATCCTCCTCTTTCTCATTTCCTCCCAGACACTGACAAAGGCTCCCTAATTCATATCCACAGAGAGAACAAAATTCTCCCTTCTTGGAAGAAAAGCAAATTCCATGGCAGCATACACAACTGAGATGCTGGGGCTTTTCAACCCAATTCTTCAGTCTTATCCTCCTTCCCATTACCCTCCTCTGGTATATTTATTCCCCTCTAAACCAAAGGTCTTCACCAAGCACAAATTAGTGACATCCTGAGAAAGTCATCTATGTGGAGCTATTTTTATTTTATTAATTTTATTCTGCAAACTCACCTGTCTTCCTCCTTCATGCTTCCAGAAGGTAAACAAAACACTATAAATCATAAATAGATTATTAACCCTGACTCCCGAGAACTACGTTGAGGATTACTTAAAGCCCTAGCTGCTCAGGTTATGCTGTCATACTCAAGGTTAGGAAAACTGCATTGTAAGCACCTTAAAGGCAATGGAAAATGAAACCACCCTTTCTTTATGGCACAGAGGTTGGACATTTGCCTAAACTTCATCACGTGATCATCATTATGATGACAGAGATCAAATGTAGTCACTCAACAAGCATTTACTGAGCACCTACCATGCACCGGCTCTGTGGAAGACCCTGGGGGGTGTACTTCCTGCACTGTTGGGCGTAAACGCCAGTAAGACAGTGAGATTCTGAGAGACCTGGCTTCACAGCAGCCGAGAGCACATGGCCCTCCTATTCCCGTGACAGTCCTGAGGAAAATAAACCTGTCTAAATAACTGCCAGGGCCCACATCTCAAACTAGTGTTGGTTCCCAACTGCCGATTCCTGTTTTATATCAACAAAAAGGTCAGCGAGCATAATGAACCCTCATTGGACAGACCCCTAGAGCTGGTCTTTGGGGAGAAGTAAGAAACAAGCCCGCTGTGGAAGGGACAGCCTCGTCGGGAAGATCCAGGCAACGTCCCCCAAGTCTAATTACCTTCTCCAATCCGCGATGGCACTTACAAGTCCATGAGGTGATCTCAGACCTTCACATTTTATTTTCCTGTCGCCTCTAGAGCCCCACTGACTTAGCAAAGAGCCAGTTTGGTCTCCTTCAAGGGGACCCTGAACAAGAATCAAACGAGTGAGTTTGGAATCCAAAGTCCTGCCACATAAGCTGGGACAAGACATTTGGCCTCTAACCCTCAATCTCTTCATCTATAAAATAGAGGCAATCGCCTACCTTGAAGTACCATTAGGTTAAATGAGATCATGTGTGTGAATGGGACTTATCTGGCATGCAGTGGGGACTCAGTAAGTGTCATTTCCTGGTGCCGCCTTCTTGACATTCTTAATGACAAATCCCATTTGTTGGGCTTGATAACGCAGGGATGTAATAGGAATATGAGACATATAACAGGCCATGCTGCTGTTTTAAGATTAAAGTGAATGCCCTTTAATTTGGCTTTAGGAATGTCACACCTCACTTTAAGATGACTTAAGGCCCCAGGGACGTCCCAGAGGCTGCAAATCCAGGCTCAGGCAAGGAATATTTGTTCCTTATTACCTTTTGGTCTTAGTAGTAAACTAAGAATAATTCAAAGAACTTTTTGCAGTAAAAAAAAATCTTAGGATATTTAGTTCTGGATAATAGCTAGACCTAGACATTCATGAATGGTATTTCAGGTCATCTATTTTAAGGGAGTATTTGTGATATGGATTTAAAATGGCATTTTTCAGAATTTAAAAACCTAGGCTTGGCATGTTTTACCGTTTTTTCTTGTCACAGGTTAACTCTTGACATCTGGCCCTGGCACGTCCTGTGTTCTCCGGTTTCTTGCAATAACAAAGCCCTCAACCCGGGGACTGTTGCAAAGTGGAGCTGATGTTTATAAAGGGCTTTGAGAATCTTGGCTGGAACATGCCCTATGAGCACAGGATATTATTTCTAATCTCTTATTTTAAGAAGGGAGAAATGGGAGGTTAATCTCCAGATGCCCCCAGGGTTTCAGAGAAAACAGCAAAGTGACCAGAGAGTCTCATAGCTCCTTAAAGAGCAAGATAGAGGATTTGGGCTCTGAACCCTCCTCCTGACACTGCCGACTCTACACGCGTAGTCATCGGGGTGGGGCTCCGCCAGCCTCAGGGTAGAAATGGAGTGAGCGCCGCCACAACGCCTGAGTCCCCAGGCCCGGTCACGGGAGGACGCGAGGCTGTCAGCCATGCCTCTACCCCAGGAAGGAGAGCGTCCAGGAAGGACAGCCCAGGCGTGGAACTCGCTGCTGACTCTATTCAGGGCTCTTTGCCTTCCAGGCACACTGAGAAAGCGGCACGGACCACAAGTCGTGCCCAGCTGCTGCTTTACTGGTCAGGAAGGAGCCTGATTCCACTGCAGATCCCTCTGCATCCTCCTCCAGGATTCAAACGCACCCCCATCCGCCCATTCACTCATTTCTGCTGGGCGCGCTCCAAGTGTTGGTCCAGCCCCCCCACCTCCTCCTCCTCTTCCCTCCCCTCCTCCTGCCCCTCCCCACCTCTTCCTCGACTCCTCCTCCTCCCCTCCTCTTTCCCTCCCCGTCTCCCTCCCCCGTTCCCCTTCCCCTCCTCCTCTCCCCCTTCCCCTCTTCCCCCTCCTCCTCCCCCTCCTCCCCCTCTTCCCTCCCCTCCTCCTCCCTTTCCCTCTCTCCCCTCCTTCTCCTCCTTTCTCCTTCCCTCCCCTTCCCCTTCTCCCCACACCTGTCCGCCCGAGGCCCCTCCAAACCACCCTGGTCACTGTCCCGTATCTCTGTGCCTCAATACCACCCTCTTTATAGCAACAGCCGCAGGGTGTGCTGGTGTCTGTGAGGAATCCAACCTGCTTACTGCCTGGGACAGCCCCAGCGGGGAGTACGGGACTGCGTGCTCAGTGCAAGCGTGAGCTGGGCATATCTGTGAAATGCATGAAGTCCCCCCAGAGTGTGAGCCCAAGCCACTGCCCCATCCTGGGGTGTGTCCTTGTTCCCTTAGGACACTTCATAAAACCGGGATTTATGTGCTGGGTTCTGCAACCAGACAGGCCCCAGAATTCTGACTATCCACCTGACTCCTTTGCAGAGTAGAACAGGGTGGGCAGAGGTAAAGGTGGGCCGTGTGCCTGGAGCAGAGAGAAAACTGGATCGAGACGCAGGCGATTTCCTTTCCAGCAAGCTGTGTGTTCAAGAGGAGGGACCTAGAGGCTGGACTCGGGGGCGGTGCTCACTAACCTTCCTTTTCCAAGGTGGAGCATTAAGAGCATGGCACCAGCCAATCTGCCCGCTTTCCCAGAACTGGCTGAGAACCTTTTTAGTTCCAGTGACGGAGAACCCAGCCCAAACTGTCATAAGTAAAAATAGAACTTACTGGCTTTCACAATCTGAAAGGTCCAGGGACAAGGCTGGCTTTACACACAGCTCGACCCAGGGGCTCAGGCAATTTCCCCAGGTCCTGGTGTCCCCTCTGAGCATCTCCACTGCGATCCCGGCCCTCCTCTGGTGGTGGCAGGGGGGGGCCACATCACTTCCAGCCTTAAAGTGCCTTCTGTGTTCAAATTTAGCAGGAAAGAGAATGGCTGGCCTCTCCAGTGGTCCTGGAAAGTCGTCTGGTACCTCAACAATCCTATTTAGTTCCCTTTCGTCCCTGCAGATAAGGGGGGGTGGGATGGTAGGGGGGTGGGCAGGTGTGAGGTGCACTCCCATTTCTGGAGCAGAAAGAAGTCAGACCACCCATAGCTGTGGGTGACAGTGGCATGAGGTGGTAACCCAAGAAGAAATGGGGCACCCTCACAGGAGACGGGCAGGAGAAGGTGAGGCAGCAGAGAGCACATGCCCACCTCATCTCCGAAACCACTTTTTTCCTTTCCTATTAGGATCTCTTGACATGCCACCTCCTTCCCAAAGCCTTGCCTAAGTGGAAGTCAGCCATAGGCTCCTGTTATATAGTTCATCTTTATCCCATAATTCTCCCCCATTGTTTATCACTGAACTTGGATACAGCGTAACTTGCTTATTCGTATAATTCCGTTGCTTTTTATACTTTCTGAAGAAGGCCAAACAGATTTTCTGTGTTTACTGCTGTTGCTATTTGTTTTAGCACAGGGGAGATGGAATAAGCTGTTCTAGGCTGAGCACAAGGTCTGTAGGCTTTAGAAATGCCCATGAGACCGGAGGCACTGAAAACTTGGTAACAAAGTTTTGAAGAACGTCAGGCCACAAGTCTGTCCACGGTGAGGCAGCATGGGGAGAGGGCAAAGAAGGCAGGGCCTGGCTTTCCACCCAATCACTACTGCTGGGCTGAACACCTGCAGGGGGCGCCATTCCCACATAGTCAACGGAAATGGCCCCTCCTGGAGTTGTTACTGCACAGCTACTCAGTCACATGCAGCAGCCTTGAATCCTGTTTCCTTTGCTGACTTGCTGTGTGACCCTAGACAAGGTACTTGAACTCTCTGAGCCACAATTGCCTCATCTAATATGGCATAAGAATAGGTAACTTGTAGGTCATGGAAAAAATTAGAATTACAAAACACTTAGGTCAATGCCTGGCACATCATCAACTCTCAATAAACTTAACTTTTATTACTTTACTATCAGCATGGCCATTATTAGTAAACAAAATAGTAGATTTTTAAAGAATGCCAGTTTTATTTAAATAACCATATACACATAAACATTTCTCAAAGTTAAGTAAAAAGCATTTCACACTGTAAATAGGGAAATATATGGGTTGTTTTCCTCTGCATAATTAGCCCAGACTTATAGTAGGTTGGTAGTGAATTATTAGAATGTATTTTTCACTCTTAGAAGCAAAAGTTTTTTAAAAAAAATGCATCAGTATCAAAAGCACAAAGGTACACACCATCCATCTCATTGCCTTCATGTCTTCACCAGGAAGCCTCAACTGTATTTTGATTTCAATTCAAATAACACTGGGAAAGCCACTAGAGGAACACCCTCCTTGCTAACACATCCCCATTTTAGATGTCTACATCTTTGTCCTTATACAGGCAGAAAAAGTATTATATAAGCTATAAGACATCATGGCCATGTGGGGTGAATCTCAAGAATGCAAGGCTGGTTCAACATCTGAAAATCAATCAGTGTAATTCAACTCATTAAGAGGTAATAATAAGGAGGAAAAAAGAATAATAAAAAATATTATCTCAGTAGATGCTGAAAAGCTTTTTACATAATTCCGTATCCATTCATGATTAAAAATAAATAAATTGTAGCAAACTAGAAAACTAAGAATTACAAAGAATCTTCCTTAACCAAACACAAGGCATTTACAGAAAACCAACAGCTGCCATAATAGTGGTGAACAGCCAGATGCTTTCTGCCCAAGATCAGAAACAAGGCAAGTATATCTGCCCTCCTGTTCCTATTTAACATCATACTGGAGAACCTAGCCAGCGAATTACGGAAAAGAAAAACAGTAAAGGCAATCAGATTGGAAATAAAGAAATAAAACTATTTGC
Organism: Phataginus tricuspis; assembly: GCA_029783875.1. Classification (NCBI taxonomy): domain Eukaryota; kingdom Metazoa; phylum Chordata; class Mammalia; order Pholidota; family Manidae; genus Phataginus; species Phataginus tricuspis. Next base: position 2,201,516 of record JAQQAC010008525.1, on the reverse strand, counting down.
AAATGACGTAATTGAGTAGAAAATCTACATACACACACAAACTAAAGCTAAATGAACCAAGCAGGATACATACAAGGTCAATATACAAAAGTCAATTCTATGTTTACATTCTAGCAGTGAACAATTGAACTTTATTTTTGAATTTCAAAGTACATTTACAATACCATCAACAGAACACGAAATACTTAGGTATAAATCTAACTAAATATGTGAGTGGTCTGGAAGTTGAAAACAAGCACTGATTAGAAAACATCAAAGATGACTAAATAAATGGAGAGAGAAGTTACATTCCTGGGTCCAAAAAGTCGCTGTTGTGATGTCAGTTCTCCCCAAACCAAATCTATCAGTTAAAATTTCAGCAGGAATTTTTTGCAGATGGCAACACATGTTTAGCTACATGGAAAAGCAAGAGAACCAGGATGGCCAAGACAATTTTGAAAAAGGAGAATATAGTTAAAGGGCATATATGATGTGATTTCCAAACTTCTAGACAGTGTGGTGCTGAGAAAAGAAAGACACAGAGATGAACAAAACAGAACAAAGAGCCCATAAACAGACCCACACACAGCTATGGTTAGTTGATTTTTAGCACATGTGCAATGGTAATTCAGTGGAAAATGTTTAGTCTTTTCAACAAAAAGTGCTGGAACAATTGGACATCTATATGCAAAAAATAACCCCAACTTTAACCCACATTCACAGTGTAATAAATTACCTTAAAATGGATCTTGGACCTAAATGTAAAATCTAAAACTATAAACTTTCTAGGAGAAATCTTAAGATTTCTAAGAAAATCTTAGGCAAAAATTTCTTAAATACAGCACAGTCCGTACAAGACAAAATTGGTTAAACTTCATTAAAATTTAGGATGTCTGTCTTGTAAAAGACACTCTGGTGAATTAGGAAACCACAGACTGTGGGGAAACTATTTGCAAATCAAATGTTTGACAAAGGGCTTTTACGTAGAATATGTCCAGAATTCTAAAAAGGAATAAGAAAACAAACAACCCAATTTAATAATATGCAAAAGGTTTAACAGCCACTTCTCCAAAAAAGGTAGATGGCTGGCAAATAAGCATAGGAAGAGATGCCCTGCATCAGCAGTCATTAGGCCCACGCAGGTTAAACACCACAAGGAGCTATCACTTGGCAGCTATTATAATACAGTTAAAATAAAAAACGTGTTAATACCAAGTACTGCAGAAGATGCCAGATAACTGGAGCTCTCATGCACAGCTGCGGGGAACTCAAAATGATACAGCCACTCCGCAGCACGGTTCAGCAGTTTCATAGAAAGTTAAGCTCACACCTACCCTATGTCCCAGCCATCCTCCTCCTAGGTATTTACAAGAGAAAAGAAGATTGTTTTTCACCCAAAAACTGTACAAAATGTTCATAGTGGCTTTACAATCATTAAAAACTGGAAAGAGTCCAAATATCCTACTTGGCGATCGATAAATCACGGTATAGTCATACAGTGGAATTTATGGATAGCTAAGTCATGGTTTGGTCATGCAATGGAATACTGCCTGCTAACAAAAGTGAGTGATCTACTAATATAACGCGTACTATGATAGAAGAATCCAAAATGCATTAGATATACGTAAAAGGCAAAATGATAGGATCAGAAAATAAGTCAGTGGTTACCAAGACGTGGGGATTTGGGAGGGGTTGATTGCAGAGGGGCAGCATGAGGAAAATTGGGGGGGCAGCACAGCTGATCTGGTCTCTGGATGGTGTTAGTGATTCTACTACTGTTTGCATAAAGAACTGCCCACAAAAGGTGAGTTTTAAGTCAATTTTTAAACGTAAATGGAGTGAGAGCGAAACAAACAGAAAATGCTACTCTGAGTTCCCTTCAACATGTCTCAGATTCAGACCTGCTGCTGCTAGTAAAAGTCTCCTTAGCAGGAGACAAATTAGTCACAGGAAGGAAATTATTTTTGTTTTTCAAAATGGGCAGAGGAAGAGGCAAAAAGAGAAGCCGTGGAGTACGAGGTAAACATGGTAAATACTTTGTTAGTGTGGGCTCCTAAGCTGTCCGTCTTTACGTGCATTGTTTTCTTTAAATAGTTATGCAGTTGTTTATCTTTTCAATTGTAACATATTTAAAACCTGCATCCTTTTCAATTTTTTAAGGATCAAGCCTCGCAAATATTGTCCAAGGTAGAGTATGTCTCATCTGGAGTGTACCGTTCCATCATCTTTCAGGCGCTCATGCATATTTCAGTATTTCATCCTCTAGTGGAATCATCCATCTGCTGACTCCTGGTTTTGTTTAATAACAAAGTTGGCATAACTGGGTTCCAGGAAGCCTCCCACTAGGCTTGCCCTTCTAACTTCTGAAATGTCATTTAATATCATTCTGTCATCGCGCAGCTGTTCACCTGAGGGACAGTGGGATAGAATATTAATTTTCAGGTTGGATTTCATAAGATTCTGGGTCCAAATCTTTTTAAGAAACCCCATCTGCTGTAATTAGGTCATCCATGCACCATCTTCTTGACATTCATAATCCAGTCAATTAATGGTCAGGTTTGTTAACCTAGTGCCCCATCCATTCCTGTAAAACCTGCTTAATTATTTCATCCTATTATAAGGAAAAAGTATCTGGAGGCTAATGATATTAGGAATATAACTTAAAACTGTAATTGGGTGCTTAAATTCAGATTCGAATTTAAAAGGAGATTCTTGAAAAATATTTCTTTGTTCTGTTAAAGTTTTAATGTCATCAAGAGTAGTCAGTAGACACTGGCTGTTTCATATTAACATACCGGGTGGATGTTTGTCTGAGATCCTCCAGTGATACTCAAAATCATTTGTACCCAGTACCTTGAAATTAAAATATCACTGAACCAACTCTCCTAGAATAAACTGAGTTAGCTCTATCATTGCTTTTTTCTTTTGTTTCTTAAGAGAAAATAGGCTGAAAAAATAAACCCATAAATCAGTGGCATTTCTTGCTGGGCCTTTTTTGGGGAGGTAGATATAGTAATTTTGGAATCCCAAACAGGACCGGCGTGGGCCTCGGTGAGATCAGAGGTCAGGCTGTATCTTTACAAGTGAATTGAGCTGCCGAAATGGTTGTAAGATCTTAAGTGGATGAATCTCCCTTTTTATTTTATTTTATTTATTTATTTATTTATTATTTTATTTTATTTTATTTTCAGACTGTGGGGTGTTTTATTTATTTATTTTATTTATTTATTTTTTTTACAATTTATTTTGGTATCATTAACCTACAATTACATGAGCAATATTATGGTGATTAAACTACCCCCTTCATCAGGTCCCCCCCACCAACCCTATTAGTCACTGTCCATCAGCGTAGTGAGATGAGAATCACTACTTGTCTTCTCTGAGCTGTACAGTCCCCCCCGTGCCCCCCCACCCTATGCCTGCCAATCGTAATGCTCCTTTTACCCTCTTATCCCTCCCTTCCCAACCATCTTCCCCAGTCCCTTTCCCTTTGGTAACTATTAGCCCGTTCTTGGGTTCTGTGAGTCTGCTGCTGTTTTGTTCGTTCAGTTTTTTTCTTTGTTCTTATACTTCACATATGAGTGAGATCATTTGGTACTTGTCTTTTTCGGCCTGGCTTATTTCACTGAGCATAATACCCTCTAGCTCCATCCATGTTGTTGCAAATGGTAGGATTTGTTTTCTTCTCATGGCTGAATAATATTCCATTGTGTATATGTACCACTTCTTTATCCATTCATCTACTAATGGACACTTAGGTTGCTTCCATTTCTTGGCTATTGTAAATAGTGCTGCAATAAACATAGGGGCGCATCTGTCTTTTTGAAACTGGGCTGCTGCACTCTCAGGGTAAATTCCTAGGAGTGGGATTCCTGGGTCAAATGGTATTTCTATTTTGAGTTTTTTGAGGAACCTCCATACTGCTTTCCACAATGGTTGAACTAATTTGCATTCCCACCAGCACTGTAGGAGGGTTCCCTTTTCTCCACATGCGCGCCAACATTTGTTGTTGTTTGTGTTTTGGATGTTGGCCACCCTCACTGGTGTGAGGTGATATCTCATTGTGGTTTTAATCTGCATTTCTCTGATGATTAGCAATGTGGAGCATCTTTTCATGTGCCTGTTGGCCATCTGAATTTCTTCTTTAGAGAAGTGTCTATTCATGTCCTCTGCCCATTTCTTAATTGGATTATTTGCTTTTTGTTTGTTAAGGTGCGTGAGTTCTTTGTATATTTTGGATGTCAACCACTTATCAAATACATCATTTATGAATATATTTTCCCATATTGTAGGATGTCTTTTTGTTTACTGTTGGTGTCCTTTGCTGTACAGAAGCTTTTCAACTTGTTATAGTCTCATTTGTTGATTTTTGCTATTCTTTCCCTTGCCCAGGAGGATATGTTCATGAAGAAGTTGCTCATGTTTATGTCCAAGAGATTTTTGCCTATGTTTTTTTCTAAGAGGTTTATGGTTTCATGACTTACATTCAGGTCTTTGATCCACCTTGAGTTTACCTTTGCGTATGGGGTTAGACAGTAGTCCAGTTTCATTCTCTTACATGTAGCTGTCCAGTTTTTCCAACATCAGCTGCTGAAGAGGCTGTCATCTCCCCATTTTATATCCAAGGCTCCTTTATCAAATATTAATTGACTGTAGATGTTTGGGTTAATGTTTGGATTTTCTATTCTGTTCCACTGGTCTGTGGGTCTGTTTTTGTGCCAATACCAAATTGTCTTGATTACTGTGGCTTTGTAGTAGAACTTGAAGTCAGGGAGCGTAATTCCCCCTGTTTGATTCCTCCTTCTCAGGATTGTTTTGGCTATTCGGGGTATTTTCTGGTTCCATATGAATTTTAGAATAATTTGTTCCAGTTCATTGAAGAAAGCTGTTGGTAGTTTGATAGGGATTGTGTTGAATCTGTAGATTGCTTTAGGTAGTATAGCCATTTTGACAATATTGATTCTTCCTAGCCAACAGCATGGGATGCATTTCCATTTGTTAGTGTCTTCCTTAATTTCTCCTAGGAGTGTCTTGTAGTTTTCAGAGTACAGGTCTTTCACTTCCTTCGTTAGGTTTATTCCTAGGTATTTTATTCTTTTTGATGCAATTCTGAATGGAATTGTTTTTCTGATTTCTCTTTCTGTTAGCTCATCATTAGTGTATAGGAAAGCAACAGATTTCTGTGTGTTAATTTTGTATCGTGCAACTTTGCTGAATTCAGATATTAGTTCTACTAGTTTTGGAGTGGAGTCTTTAGGGTTTTTTATGTACAGTATCATGTCATCTGCAAATAGTGACAATTTGACTTTTTCTTTACCAATCTGGATGCCTTGTATGTCTTTGCTTTGTCTGATTGCCGTGGCTAGGACCTCCAGTACTATGTTGAATAACAGTGGAGAGAGTGGGTACCCCTGTCTTGTTCCCGATCTTAGATGAAAAGCTTTCAGCTTCTCACTATTAAGTATGATGTTAGCTGTGAGTTTGTCATATATAGCCTTTATGATGTTGAGGTACTTGCCATCTATACCCATTTTGTTGAGAGTTTTAATCATGAGTGGATGCTGAATTTTGTCAAATGCTTTTTCAGCATCTATGGAGATGATCATGTGGTTTTTGTTCTTCTTTTTATTGATGTGATGGATGATGTTGATGGACTTTCGAATGTTGTACCATCCTTGCATCCCTGGGATGAATCCCACTTGATGATGGTGTATGATCCTCTTGATGTATTTTTGAATTCGGTTTCCTAATATTTTGTTGAGTATTTTTGCATCTACGTTCATCAGGGATATTGGTCTGTAATTTTCTTTTTTAGTGAGGTCTTTGCCCGGTTTTGGTATTAGAGTGATACTGGCTTCATAGAATGAGTCTGCAAGTATTCCTTCCTCTTCTATTTTTTGGAAAACTTTAAGGAGAATGGGTGTTATTTCTTCTCTATATGTCTGGTAGAATTCAGAGGTGAATCCATCAGGTCTGGGGCTTTTGTTCTTGGGTAGTTTTTTAATTACCAATTCAATTTCGTTGCTGGTGATTGGTCTGTTTAGTTTTTCTGTTTCCTGCTTGGTGAGTCTTGGAGGCTGTATTTTTCTAAGAAGTTGTCCATTTCTTCTAGGTTTTGGAGCTTGTTAGCCTATAGATGCTCGTAATAATTCTTTGTATTTCTGTGGGGTCCATCATTATTTTTCCTTTCTCATTTCTGATTCTGTTTATGTGTGTAGATTCTCTTTTTCTCTTAATGAGTCTGGCTAGGGGTTTATCTATTTTTTTTATTTTTTCAAAGAACCAGCTCTTGGTTTCATTGATTTTTTTCTATTGTTTTATTCTTCTCAATTTTATTTATTTCTTCTCTGATCTTTATTATGTCTCTCCTTCTGGTGACTTTGGGCCTCATTTGTTCTTCTTTTTCCAATTTCAATAATTGTGTCTTTAGACTGTTCATTTGGGAATGTTCTTCCTTCTTGAAATAGGCCTGGATTGCAATATACTTTCCTCTTAGAACTGCCTTTGCTGCATCCCACAGAAGTTGTAGCTTTCTGTTGTTGTTGTCATTAGTCTCCATATATTCCTTGATTTCTGTTTTGATTTGGTCATTAACCCATTGATTCATTAGGAGAATGTTGTTAAGTCTCCATGTATTTGTGAGCCTTTTTGTTTTCCTTCTAAAATTTATCTCTAGTTTTATACCTTTGTGATCTGAGAAGCTGGTTTGTAGGATTTCAATATTTTTGAATTTACTGAGGTTCTTTTTGTGGCCTAGTATGTCGTCTATTCTGGAAAATGTTCCATGTGCACTTGAAAAGAATGTGTATCCTGCTGCTTTTGGTTGCAGAGTTCTGTAGATATCTGTTAGGTCCATCTGTTCTAGTGTGTTGTTCAGTGCCTCTGTGTCTTTACTTATCCTCTGCCTGGTAGATCTATCCTTTGGAGTGAGTGGCGTGTTAAAGTCTCCTAAAATAATTGCATTGCTGTCTATTTTCTCCTTCAATTCTGTTAGTATTTGTTTCACATATGCTGACGCTCCTGTGTTGGGTGCATATATATTTATAATGGTTATATCTTCTTGTTGGACTGACCCCTTTATCATTATGTAATGTCTTTCTTTATTTCTTGCTACTTTCTTCGTTTTGAAGTCTATTTTGTCTGATACAAGTACTGCAACACCTGCTTTTTTCTCTTTGTTGTTCGCATGAAATATCTTTTTCCATCCCTTCACTTTTAGTCTGTGTATATCTTTGGGTTTGTGGTGAGTCTCGTGTAAGCAGCATATAGATGGGTCTTGCTTTTTTATCCACTCTGTTACTCTGTGTCTTTTGATTGGTGCATTCAGTCCATTTACATTTAGGGTGATTATTGATAGATATCTACTTAATGCCATTGCTGGGTTTAGATTCGTGGTTACCAAAGGTTCAAGGGTTGCTTCTTTACTATCTAAGAATCTAACTTAACTTTCTTGTTAAATTATTGTGAACGCCATCTGATGTTTCTTTATTTCTCCCTTCCTATTCTTCCTCCTCCATTCTTTATATATTAGGTGTTTTATTCTTTGCCTTTAGTTAGTATTTTGATGGTCTGCTTTCTTTGCTATGATTTTATTTTCTCTGGTGACATCTTTTTAGCCTGAGGGGTGCTTCCCTCTAGGGCAGTCCCTTTAAGATATCCTGTAGTGGTGATTTATGAGAGGCAAATTGTCTCAACTTTCGTTTGTCTGTAAATTGTTTAATCACTCCGTCATATTTAAATGATAATCGTGCTGGATATAATATTCTTGGTTCGAGGTCCTTCTGTTTCATTACGTGAAATATATCATGCCATTCTCTTCTGGCCTGTAAGGTTTCTGTTGAGGAGTCTGATGATAGTCTGATGGGTTTTCCCTTGTAGGTGATCTTTTTTCTCTCTCTAGCTGCCTTTAGTTCTCTGTCTTTATGTTTGACCTTTGCCATCTTAATTATTACGTGTCTTGGTGTTGTCTTCCTTGGGTCCCTTGTGTTGGGAGATCTGTGGGCTTTCGTGGACTGTGAGACTATTTCCTTCCCCAGCATGGGAAAGTTTTCAGCAATTATTTCTTCAGAGACAGGTTCTATCCCTCTTTCTCTCTCTTCTTCCTCTGGTACTTCTATAATGCGAATATTGCTCCGTTTGGATTGGTCACACAGTTCTCTTAATATTCTTTCATTCTTAGAGATCGTTTTATCTCTCTCTGCCTCAGCTTCTCTGTATTCCTGTTCTCTGTTTTATATTTCATTGACAGTGTCTTGTACCTCGTCCAGTCTGCTGTTAAGCCCGTCAATGGCTTGTCTCATTTCTGCATTGTCTTTCATCATTTCCTCCCTCAGCTCTTGCACATTTTTCTGTAGATCCATCAGCATGGCTATGACTTTTATTCTGAATTCTTTTTCAGGAAGACAGTGCATGTCCATTCCTTCAGGTTCTCTCTCAGGTGTTGTCTGCGTTTGGAGCTTTGTCTGTACCATATTCCTCTCTCTTTTCATGGCTATAGAATTGGTTGCTGGTAGTTGTCACGTGTGTCAGCTGGGCTCTTTATGAGTTTAAAAAGGAAAGAGAAGAAAGAAGAGAAAAAAAGAGAAAAAAAATACTAATAATAAAAAGAAGAAAGAAAGAAAAGAAAGGGAAGAAAAAACAGCAACACCTAAGAAAAAAAAACCGCCCACCGGGAGTGGTTTCTGTGTGAATGCTGTAGGTGGTGCTGTTGCTCCACTATTCCAGAGCCGTGGCCGTGCCCCTCCGCACGGCCCTTTAAAGGTGTGGCCGGGGTGAGAATGAATGGGAGGCTGTTGAGCTCTGTGGGAGTCCTAATTATGGCTACCCTTTCCCAGTCACCCGCTAAGGGGTCTGAAGCTCCCCAGGACTCCCAGCCTGCTGGGCTGAGTGTGCCGCAGCGATGAGGTTCTCTGCTGGACTCCTGTCTCTTTAAGACTGCTGCAAAACAAAGCATGCACTTTTCTCCTTTTTTTTTCTTCTTTTTTCTCCTTCCCTGAGCCAGCTGCGAGCAAGCAGGTGGGTTCCCACTGAGACCCTGCGCCCTCCGTCTCTCCAATCTCTGCCACACCGTGCTTTGTGCACCCGCGCTCCCAGGGCAGATCCAGGGCTGGTTATCTCCTGGGCCTGCACTTCCACTCCCTCCCGGCTCTGAATCCTCTCCTCCCGCGGGTGTGCTCGGGTAGGGGAGCGATCGGGTTCTGCCAGGTCGTGGTTCCGTTTCTTACCCGCCTCGCCCGCTGCCGAGTCCTCTCAGGTGTGGCTGCACGCTGTGCGCTTTCCTGTGTGTTCTGGTCTCTCTTTTAGGAACAGTTGCATTTGCTGTGTTTTCGTGGATAAATATAATGTTGGGAGGAAAGTTCTGCTGCTCCGTTCACTCTGCCATCTTCCCGGAGTGGAAGTTCCGAATCTCCCTTTTTAAATAAAACACTGGATTAGTAAATTAAAATAAACTTGGAGATTCCAAATGTAACACTTTGAACTTTCAGGGTGAAATCACAGTGTTCTAATTTATGCAGGAATGGACAGACTACAAATTACGCTGGAACCCTCCTGAGTATGGTGGAATTCGTTCAATTAAAGTCCCCTCAGAATCTCTCTGGCTCCCTGACATTGTTCTCTTTGAAAAGTAAGTATTCTAGAAGAAAAGTAGACTGGTCAGATTGGGACTAGAAATAGAAAAGCCTGATTTGGGCAAAGTAATTACAGAAAGCTACAACTTTAGGTAGCAAGAGAATTGTTTCTTTTGAAATATTGCTTGACACTGTTGTAGAAAGGTGATAATTAAAAACAAATACAACGGTGGTGGGCAAAAAAAAAAAATCCAATTAATATGTGTTCAAGTAACCATGAGAATGAAACTTTTACTACAGTGCTGACGGCCGCTTCGAAGGCTCCCTCATGACCAAAGTCATTGTGGAATGGAACGGAACCGTCACTTGGACCCCGCCTGCCAGTTACAGAAGTTCATGCACCATGGATGTCACCTTCTTCCCATTTGACCGACAGAACTGCTCCATGAAGTTCGGATCCTGGACTTATGATGGGACCATGGTAGACCTCGTTTTGACAAATGAAAATGTTGACAGAAAAGACTTCTTTGATAATGGAGAGTGGGAAATCCTCCACGCAAAAGGGACCAAGGGGAACAGAAGAGACGGAGTATATTCCTACCCATTCATCACTTACTCTTTCGTCCTGAGACGCCTGCCCCTGTTTTACACCCTTTTTCTGATAATCCCCTGCCTGGGGCTGTCTTTTCTGACAGTTCTCGTGTTCTATTTACCGTCTGATGAAGGAGAAAAACTTTCCTTGTCAACCTCTGTCTTGGTTTCCCTGACGGTTTTTCTTTTAGTCATTGAGGAAATAATCCCATCTTCTTCCAAGGTCATCCCTCTCATTGGTGAATACCTGTTGTTCATTATGATTTTCGTCACTCTGTCGATCATTGTTACCGTTTTCGTAATTAATGTTCACCACAGATCTTCCTCAACCTACCATCCCATGGCGCCCTGGGTGAAGAGGCTCTTTCTGCAGAAACTTCCACAATTACTTTGCATGAAGGACCACGTGGATCGCTACCCTTTCCCAGATAAAGAGGAGAGTCAGCCCACAGTGAAAGGGAGAGTCCTAGAAAAAAAGAAGCAGACACACAGTAGTGATGGAGAAAAAGTTCTGGTTGCGTTCTTGGAAAAGGCCGCTGATTCCATCAGGTACATTTCAAGGCACGTGAGGAAAGAGCATTTTGTCAGCCAGGTGAGTAAAACTCATCTTCATAAAAATGCTGCCGTGGAGATGGGCACGAACTAACATTTTGACATCTGTTTACAACAAAATGCTGTCAGTGCAAAACAAACCCTGACATAGAATTGGGATCTCAGTATGAATTTTGGGCAAGGCGTTCACAAAAGCAGAACGAGCAGCAGCAAAGCAAGGGCCGATTAAGCACTGTTCCATGAAACTGGACTTAATTCTATTGAAAATAAATCAATGCTACATTTTAAGTAGAAAATAAATCAATGCTACATCTGGTAATTTCTTTCTCATTTTTCTAGGGATGCTGGATATTTCTATCCACAGTACTTGGAAATAGAAGAACAGAAAGAATCAGATTTTGAAAATTAATATAAAAATACAGTACTACAGCAGGTATTTGGGGGAGAGAAGAGAATGTAACTATTTAGCTTACAGACTTTTTTTTTTAAGTGTGGATTTCAGACTCAAAACGGTCTTGGACTCAGATCCTACTCACTTCCTATGTGACTTGAGACAAGGTATTCAACCTGCCCTTCAGTTTTCTGAAACCCACCTTGACGAGTTATCGTGAAGAATAAACGACACTAAGCATACATAATGCGCCCTGTGTGCCCAGCACCTGCAGCCTCGGCCCCTGATTATGCAAACAGTCAATAGATATTAATTTTCATCCTTCTCTTCACCTCTATAGTTCCTCTAAGTCCCTCCAAGTTTCTCTGAGTCCGTTGGTTTTTCCCCAATGGAATGAAAATATTATTTGACATATAAATATTCAGTATAAAAACCGGTCTGTTGCTTAAAACAACTTTTAGACCAATTTATAGGGTTCGATTATTTTACTCTAACATCAGTGAAAATGAGAGTCAAGACCCTGACCCATACACAAATTCATGAGAGAGTGTTTTTTAGAAATAGCCTTCTACATTTGATGTATACACTGCCCACTATGTCCTCTCTCATACAATTTGTCATGTTTTCCATCCACTGAAAAAAATTAAAAAAAATTTTTTTAACATGATTTTTGCTACAAAACAAACATTTCAGCTTTTCTTAAGGGTTTTTTTTGTTTCTTTATGTCTTTTAAAAATTCTAATACAAGGATTTAAAATACTTAAAAAAAATTATCAAAGAAACACATTATCAGTGTAGAGAACTCGAAAGAAAATAAAACATGTAAATGAGATTAAAATCACTATAAGTCCGCCATTTGAGGTTGGCAGTTTAAACATTTTAATCTCTCTTCTTTGTGTTTCTTTCCCAAGGCTTGATTTCTAACCCTCTTTGTGCACAGAATACATCAACCAGGTCTTACACATAAGCGCCTGTGTCCCCCCTAGAATGGCAGGCGTCCTGCTCTAGTCCATCCTCACGAAATCGCCGTAGAGTAGAAATGGGACATTTATTTTCCCTTGAAAGAGAACTGGCCCCCATCCTCCCTGCCCTAGGCTGGCAGCCCTTGCTCTAACGTCGCTCTTTTAGGCTTGCCGCGCATTCGGCCCCGAGTCCCTTCCTCCAACGGGAAGAGGAGACTCGGTCTCCTCTTTGGCTTATGAGTTCCCATCACCTGGTCATTTCTCCTTCTCAGCAGTGTCCAACATTCTGGAGCCGAAGCAACCAGCCCCTCGTGTGGAGTAGGAAGAAGCCTTGTGACCTTTGGCCGTGAGAATTCTTAACTTATAACCTTGTGATTCATTTCATATGCAATCAGGAAGCAATAAGAGACACTGATTTTTTATTTGTGTACAAATCTGGCTTTTCCCATTCTGTTGTTTCTATGACATGTCTTCCGTACTGATGGCAGGGTTCCCAGACCACTTCTGGGAAGTGTCACAGGGAAGAATGGGAGCCTGTGTTGTGGGCGATGTGTTAGGTGCGTTTTGAAAACTGAAGGGTTATGAATCTGAATATTACTGTTTTTAAATCACTTGAAAAGGATTCAGAAGAGTAGCCCAGCATGTTGAATGGAAGGCCTCTTTTTCTCTTTTGCAGGTAGTGCAAGACTGGAAATTCGTAGCTCAAGTTCTCGACCGCATCTTCCTGTGGCTCTTTCTGGTCGTGTCAGTTACAGGCTCGGTTCTGATTTTCACTCCTGCTTTGAAGATGTGGCTGCATAGTTTCCACTAGGAACAAGGGTCCTGAGCAATCTACCATGAAGACAAACTCCCCCGTAGAGCTGCCTGTATATACTAATACCCACGTGCATGTGCTCAGAGGGAGGGCCTGTGTCATCCTCGGAGAAACTGAACCCTGATAAATGTGGGGTTGCCATCAGAGTGAGTTGGGTTTAAGTAAAGCAGACTCTTCTCAGGCTGCGCCCTGGCTTCCCACAATGCTCCAGAAGGAGTCAGGTGTCCAGGCCTGAGGTCACAGCCAGGACGTGCTAGGACGGTTGCTGGTGGGCGGACTGAGGCTCCCAGGAGGCTGGGCTGAGGCCAACTAAGGAGGCCTGCCAGGAATCCGAGGAGGTCTCCGAGCCAGGCTATTTGTCTGGGCCAACCGGGTTCTCCTGCCTCTCCCGGTGTCCTTGGTGTGGTTTATCCTGAGTTGCAAACTGGTGCTGGGTGTTCTGCTTGCATAGCGGTGTGGATGAACAAATCTCACCAGCCATCAGGGAAAAACAGCACCTGGGGCAGCACAGCTGAACTCCCAAAGGCTCCATGATGCCTGGTAACGAGCATTCCTTACTCATGGTCTGGTCTCGCCCCAGCGTGGTAACCTCTTCGTGGATTATCCACAACGTTATAAAGGGTTTTTCTGTTTTTTCCCAATAAATTAGCATTCTATTACCACCAGAATCATCTTTCCAATTCCCTCTGGATGCATTTCATCCCCCACCCCCTCACCACATCCTCTAAGACTCACCAGGAGCCCCTTCAGATGCTTTCTGCCTCCAGAATCACTGCTGCAAATCCTAGGTTTCAGTGTGAAGCAATTGTTCTTGCGCCCGGGTATAAATCCAGATCTCTCTCTATTATTTTGAGGCATGTGTCTTATAAACACTTTGTAGCTGGACTTTTAAAAATCTCAACATAAGGTTTAACCTTTTTGCATACATTGTTTAGTCTTTCTTATTCATGCCATTTTATTTTGTGTTTTCTGTATGTTTTCTTGTTCCTTCTCTTTTTCCTCCTTTTCAGCCTTGACTGAGTTTGTCTGTTCTTCTTTTCCTATAATGGTTTGAAAGTTATGCATCCATCCCTATTAATTAATAAACATAGTCAAAGTTTTTTATCTGTGTTGAGCATTAATGCCTGCAGCAGCCCCTCTCTGAATGAAATAATCACTCCCCCTCTCTTTCCCACCTTTTATGTTTTGTCTAAATCACCCAGAATTTCAGTTCCAAATGACTTTTTATGTGATGTGTCTCTTTCTTCAGAATAATTTATTGACAATACATTTTATCCACAACCACATTATAAACAAAAAAATTGTTTTATTGATTTCTTGGTTCACCACTGCTTTTTATCCTGTTTTCCTCTCATTATTTCAGAGGACCACGTCTCCAAGTAATTCTTTTCGAAAGGTTTGAGTGTGGTAACCTTTCTGAATCCTTATATTTCTGAAGTTGTAATTTATTCTTCCCTCACAGACTAGGTTGGCTGGGCATGGAATTCTGAGTTCAAAATCATTTCCCTCAGCCCAAAACAACATAGTAAAAACAGGAAGGATTCCATCTTGAAATAAGATTGCGTTTTAAAACCCAGTTAGTTAAAAAGTAAGTTTCTTAACATACTCTTTAACAAACAGACAATAACTCAGCCCACCTTGGGAGCAAAGCAGGCAGCCTTGAGTGAGATGCTCCCAGACCAGGAAGCTGCTATCCTGGGAGGAAATCAGAGCAGTAAATTTCTTGTAAATAACTTAATGTCTCTTCAAAGATAAACATTTTGGGACCACTGGGCAGGTCTGCATCCCTAGCCCTTTGTCTCTCCACCGCCTATAAAACCCCTAGACAGCGCACCTCCCTGGGCCTCTCTTGTCGCCTCCTGCCGTAGAGCCGGGAGCTCTGTCCTCTCGCTTTATCTCTAAATAAAAGCCTCTGCCTTGCTCGCCTAAAAAAAAAAAAAAAAAAATATTCCCTTGGAACTTTGAGGACGTCAGCACATCCTTTCTTATAGGCGAGCAGGATGGTGAGCGTTGGTTCTTACTCCTTTTTCTTATCAATTCCTGTTGTTTTCATTCCTAAAACTCAGGCTTTTTGCTTTATCTTTGGACTTTAGAATGTCACCTATACATTGGATATATCTAAATACAGGACTCTCTTTCTCTGTTTTTGTCGTGGCACTTGATGGCTACTGTCTTTCTTCAACTCATGCAAATTTTCTTCTCTAATTTCTTTTATTGTTTCCTGTCCTCCATTCTCCAGCCTTTCTTTTTGAAATTCTAGTAGAGGGTCTTGGTATTCCTGGATCTGTCTTCCACGTTTATTAACTTAGTAGCTTTTCTCTCATACTTTTTATTTCTTTAATTCCTTATGTTGTCTAGAAGGTAACAATCCGTATATGTTGCTGGACTCGCCAGGGGGAGCATGTGCGCCTAGCGGGGCTCTTCCCACCTGGCTCTTCCCAGTCTCCGGGACATCTGCAGCTGTCTCGGAACCGCCTTCCCTGCTTCCATGCACATCTTCATCCAGTTGGTACCAACTGGCTCTTCTCCTTCTCACGCCTCCGCTTTCCTTCCCTGGCTCCCTAATCCTTCCTTCCTGCTGGAAATGGTTCCTCTAATGACCCCCCGTCTTGGATGGCTCCCTTCCTAAGCCTACCAAGCACCCAGGTCAGCTGCATTCTTAGAACAAACAGACCATCATGAACAGAAATAGCACAGTTATTCAAATAGCCTGGATTGCTTTTTAGAGATTCATGCTGTTCAAATCTCCCTTCAACGTGAATCTGCATTCCAAAAGAGAAATCGTATTTACAGATTTTAAGTGTCTTAAGTAATATGGTCAATGTATTTGTTTTCAACAGATACCGAATGTTGTACCATAGAACTGTGTTTTTAGGTGCTAAGTGCACACGTTATGGAATATTGGTGATCTTTGTATGGGCCACATATCCATTACTTCGCAGGATGTTTTTCCGGATTTTTTAAGGGGAGGCAGCATGGTGAAATAGAAACCAAGGCGCCGGAACTCTTGGATTCTAGACCAGCCATCACCCAGCTGTGTGAGCTGTGGGGCCTTAGACAAGTCACTTGCCCTCTCTGGGTTTTAGTTTCCTGGTCTATGACTCAAGGCCTTTGAAGCTCTCTCCTACTCTAAAATTCTCTGGTTTGGACATTATACTGGAACTTCCACAATTTTTAAATTACACAACTTCTAATTATAACTTCGTTCCTTTGGGAAAATGTAATCTGCTTTATCACTACTTAAGGACAGGGTCTGCTGGCATATATTGTGATAACAATCAAGGAGTCCCTGCCTTAAAAGCCTGACGGGACTGTGGTTTCAAAGGGCAAATCACTGTTTTTCCTTTATTGAGAACACTACTGACATTAACTCATTACTTAGCTTTATTTAACTCATTTGTTTGCTAGGTAAATGACAATACTAATCTTAGAAAAACACATTTAGCTATGAATTCAATTTTAAATTTTGAAAAATGCCTCATGAAACACTTCCCACAGCAAGGCTCTTTCTGACCAGGCACAAATACAGCAAAGGTCAAATTATATGTGTGAACGCAGCTTAAGCCTCTCTGCAGCTCAGGCGGGAGATGATAACAGCTTCAAATATGGAAAAGGATAAATGTTTATATATCACAGTTAATCCTGAGGAGGTAACTAGAAAAGATAACTTGAAAGCAAAGAAATTTTCGTTTCAAATAAACAGCAAGAAAAATCTTCTGTGGGCAAAACCTGACAGCTGTTTCCAACAAGCAGATGTTGCGAGACCCATATG
This sequence comes from Phataginus tricuspis, assembly GCA_029783875.1. Taxonomy (NCBI): domain Eukaryota; kingdom Metazoa; phylum Chordata; class Mammalia; order Pholidota; family Manidae; genus Phataginus; species Phataginus tricuspis. The sequence continues at coordinate 2,184,886 of JAQQAC010008525.1, read as the reverse complement.
ACTCTCCATCACATGTGTGAGCACGTGGGACACACGTGTGCCAGAACACACCAGTGCACGGCCATGCAAGGAGCCATCCTGAACTGTTCTCCTTCAGATTCCGCCCACACCCACCTCCTCCTGCAGCCTTCGCACAACACACAGCCCCCAGGAGCTCCCTGTCTCTGAAAGCCTGTGGCTTTTCCAGTCTCTGCTACATGGTTCAGAATGTAATTGTCCTCTATTGTTTTATTAAGTAAATTTTATTTTCTGAACTGTATCATAGCATATCCTGCATTATATCCTCAATAGCATTTAATAGAGCTGGATACATGCTCAAGGCTTAACTAATATTTGTTGATTAATTAAACCAGTACCAGAAAGTGTGATTGGGTTATTTGTCTAAAATGAGGACAAATCCATACTCTCGCTCAGCCCCTCCCAGTATTTCCAGCCCTGTGTGTGTATATAATTTTCAGTATGCATCTTAAACACTTACATTAAAGTCTTGCTAAAACACTATCATCATACTTAGAAAAACGAGTAACTCTATATTCAGGTTTCCCTAAAATTTTCAAGAATAGCCTAAGTTTATAGTTACCATGTCTAAAATAAGATTCAACCCATAGTATTATGCCTTTTATCTATGTTAATTTCTTTCTTGTCACTGATGTGAAAAGACTAGATCAGTTTTCCCAAAAAATGTCTTTAGAGTCCTCTGGTTACTTGCTTCCAGTGTGCTTTAACTTGTTCCTCTGTCTCCTGTATTTCCTATAAACTAGAAGTTGCAACTTTACTTCCATTTTGGTATTTTGGGCAGAAAACCTCCTAGATGGAGATGTGTAGGTGACCTTGCACCTCAGGAGGAGACACACTATCTGACTCTCATCATTCGTGTTTGGACTAGTCCCTGGGTTAAGATGATGACAGCTGGTGGTGAATTTAGTGGGATAGCTGGCGGGCACAGCACAGAAAGTTCTGAAGACTCTTACCTATGACCTTGGTTCCTTTAAAGATGTGCCCTAACCAGCTACATTGGGACACTGTAATTTCCAAAGAGTAATATTTTTATGGTGTTGTGGACCCTTGGGTTGTGTCCTAATTCTTTCTCAGAAGCACCTACTATTATGTATTAAGGTGAATTAGTTCAGTTAACAGGCCTGTGACTACCATTTATGTTTAACCTGACATTAGTCCTTCTTTGTGTTAAGAGTTTCTGTGTAATATGTCAATAAAATAACAGTAAAAATAAAAGTGCCCTTATTTCTTTGGTTCATGGACAAGCTTGGGTTTGGGAAAACTAGCCAAGTGCAGCGATATACCCGCTGTGGACACTGTCACACCTCCGGGCACAGGAACCCCTGCCGGGCAGGCCAGCCTGGCCTGTTGTAGAATCAGACATGCCCCTGAACAGTCAGGGATGTTTCCAGCTTTGGGCAAAAGAGGAGATGCAGCCAGGCCAGAAGGATGTAGCACACACGGGGAAATCACAGAAAAAGGGCACACGTTGTGAGGATGAACTCAGGCAACCCTCCAAACAGCCCTGTGAGGAAAACACAATCATCTTCCCTATGCACGGATAATGGTCTTGCCTCACCATCCGTGGGGCATGGTGGGCATGGTGTGGTGGGCGTGGTGAGTGTGGCAGGTGTGGTGGGTGTGTTGGGCATGGCAGGTGTGAGTGTGGTTAGTGTGGCGGGCATGGTGGGGTGGGGTGGTGGGTGTGGCGGGTGTGACGGGTGGTAAGCATGGCGGGACATGGCGGGCGTGGCACGCGCACACAGGCCTGTGCTCCCAACTAGCACCAGGAGGGCTCCGGTTTTTCACAGGCGCTGCATCTGCCCGTCCCACACACTGTAGGATGCTTGGCATCCCTCGCGCCAGGCCCTGATTGTTAATAGCCCCCCCAACACTGTGGCAACTAAAAATGCCCACTCAGACATTTCCAAACACCACTGGAAAGAGAACGAGAGAAGGGGGCAACGGCATTTCTGGCTGAGGATGGCTGGGTGCTGTGAAGGGTCCAGATGACTGTCTCACAGTCACAGAGGGGATGGGAAAGGTTGGCGCTTAGACGCTGTGGCCTGCTGTCAGCCCCTTACCACGCACAAGTCGCACCCTAGGCCTTGGGGGTTGGGGCTGCACCGGGACATCCCCTGCGGATGCTCTGGGGGGGCCCTGCGACGGCGCCGCGGTTCTCAGAGCCTCCCCTCCGCCCACTTCTCGCACTTCCTTCCGCCCTGCTTGGCCCCGTCTTGTGGGACCTCGCCCAACAGGAGGAATCAGGCCTCAGTGTGTTTAGTCAAAGGCTGCAAACTCACGACCTGCTTACACGTTCTGTTTGGCTAACCCAGAGACTTTATTTTTGTATCTTAATATTTCGCCACATTTTAAAACTAGATGTCACATAAAAACCGGATTTTCAGTTCTTCTTGACAAATGAAAAATTCAAGCACCCAGGCCCACATCCCAGCCTGACGACGACGGGCTGGAGCCCACTGGAAGCACACAAGCCTTTCCAGGAGCTTGCCGCTCCGTCGGCCCCAGGAGCCATGAGTGGCGCCCACCTGCCGTGGAGTCATATCTTTGCACTTCTGCATCTGCTAATGTTAAAGGATGTCCTTTCTGCCCACTTTCTGCTGCTTCAGCCAAGGGAAGCATGCACGGGTGGGGCAGTTAGGGAGGAGAAAGGCTGGATGTTTCCACCCTGAGTGATTCATATTCCCAAAAATGCCCTACTCAGCCCAGCAGTGGTTGATCTCAGTCTGAAGACTTAGTCCACGTGAGCTGTGGGTGTCCCCAGGCGCCATCTAAACAAACCCTGGTGCTACTAATAGTCCTGACCTTCCTAAATAAGGGAGCATTTGCTGCTTCCTCTCTCCAACCTGGTTTACATTTCAAAGTTGTCTTCCTCCTTCTGACCACTGACAGTGAAGCTGATTCTCCTGCCTTGTGAGGTGGGTGTGAGGATGGTGGGGGCAGGAGATGGGCCATCTCAGTTGATTTCTGTCTTTTTCCATTCCCATCTCGTGGGAGAGACTGAGTTGTACGGAGTCAGAGAAATCGTTTACGAGTCAAGAGATGGGGAGCCTGCAGTTGAATTTGTTAGTAACTCTACCTCTTGAGATTGAAAAAAAATGAGCCGGGCTAAATAACCCATGAGGTCCATTCCCTCCCATAAAGTCATTGATCTTATAGTTCAGATACACAGACACCACCATGCTCGTGCACAAGTGTGATATTGATATTGAAATAATAATAAAGAGAATTTCAAATCAATTCTGAAAATTAAAAAATTTCAGTAAACAAAGAGATCTTTAATGTTTTACTATCTTCATGACCCTTTTTGAATTTTCAATACTTGCTTCTCTTTATTCTTCTATCTAAACAAATGCCATGGTGTCCCCTTTATCCAAATGCTTATTTCATTTCTTTTAAAATTGTTTACTTGTGAATACAAGATCCTCTCTCCTCTGAGATCACTGAGCAAATTCTAGAAAGCTGGGCTGGGAAGTCTGAGATATCTTCAACTATAAACAAATGTGTTAAGAAGTCAGTGTTTAGATCAGGGTTTTCTTGCCGCAGGCTGGGAGCATTTCCCCCCCATCTTCCTACTTTGCAATTCTTAAAACTCTCTTAATATCTGATAAGGAGTTAATATCCAGAATATAAAAAGAACTCCTACAATTCAACAACAAAAAAAACCCAAGTAACCTGCTTTTTAAAAGGGCAAAGAACTTGAATACACACATTTCTCCGAAGAAGACATACAAATGTCCAATAAGCACATGAAAAGATGTTCAACATCACCAATCATTAGGGAAATGCAAATCAAAACCACAGGGCGATATAACCTCACACACATAAGGATAGCTGCTGTCCAAAAAACCCCCAGAAAATAACAAGTGTTGACAAGGATGTGGAGAAAGTGGGGCCCCTGTGCACTGCTGATAGGGATGTAAACTGGAACAATTTCTGAGAAAAACTACATGGCAGCTCTTTAAGAAGTTAAGAATGGAACTACCATATGACCCCACAATTCCTCTTCTGGGCATATACCCAAATGAATTGAAAACTGGGACTCAAAGAGATACTTATACACTCATATTCATAGCAGAATTTTTTAAAATATCCCAAAAGCAGAAACAACCCAAGTGTCTGTTGATGGATGAACAAAATGAAGTCTATACATACATATGGTGGAATATTCTTCAGCCTTAAAATGCAAAGAAATTCTTACATAAGTTACAACATGGACTAATCTTGAAGACATTATACTCAGTGAAACAAGTTAGTTAACACATAGACAAATACGGTATGATTCCACTTATATAAGGTACCGAAAGTGGTCAGATTTATAGAGACAAAGTGGAAGAGTGGGTACCAGGGGCTATGGGGGGGATGGGAGCTGTTGGTTAGCGGGTACAGAGTTTCAGTTTTGCAAGATGAAAAAAGTTTATGGGTGTTGGTGGTGATGGTTGAACCAGTGTGGATGTGCCGAACATTACTGAACTGTACACTGAAAAATGGCTAAGCTGCTGAACTTTATTATATGCATTTTAACATAGTTGACATTTTTTAAAGAATGATATTAAATATTGATTTGGCTTAATAGTAAAAAAAAGTATCAAATAGCATCCAACCCTCTTTATGGACAGAAAGATAAAATATAGGTACTATAATCACAAATATGAGAGGGAATAAAAATGTTTTACAACAGCAATTCAACTTCAAGACCTCTGTCTGGTGTTCCCCGGTATGCCTTATGCCCCACTATGAGATAAACAAGAAGAATGAACATGTGGCAATGGAAGTTACGGTGCAGCAACACAATAGAGATTCTGCAGTCATAAAAATTATACTTCAAGACTAGGTGTCATCATGAAGAAATGCTGTTGACATGGTGATCTGAGAAAACAGCAAAATACAAAATTGAGAGGTAAAATTATATATAGAGAGAAAAGGACTGGAAGGGAAAAGGCAAAAGTGAAATCAGTTCCCTTGTTAGGGTAGATTTATTTCTTTCTGCTTTAAATACATCTTTCAAATTATAATAAATAGTATTTACACAACAAATAAGAAGGTAATACTTAAGAGTGGAATAAAACAGAATTCCCAAGGTTCTCCCTCTCCGAAAAAGAATTGTTCCCAAAGGCACAAAATCACAATTGCTTATAGAAGGAATACTTTTATTTTTAGTCTCAGCTACACTGAACAAAAGGAAACTGTCGAGGAGAAAAGACACCTTTGGACCCACAAAACAGGTTGCTCCAGGCTTGCCTGGCCGCACCACCTCACAGCCTCCTGTTCTGATCGCTCTGGTTACAGCCACCCATGATACTTGGTCCCGGAGATCATTGTGTGTATGACTTCTCCTAAAGCTCTGTAAGTGCCTGGGGACAGCACCTATTTCTTTTTCTTTTTTTATTGAAGTATAGTTAATATACAATATTATATTGGTTTCAAGGTACAACAGAGAAATTCAACAATTGCATACACATTACGAAATGCTCACCACAGTAAGGGTAGTTACCATCTGTCACCATATAAAGAAATTACAGTATTATTGACAATATTCCCTATGCTGTACTTCCGTCCTGTGATTGATTTATTTTATAATTGGAATTTTGTACTTCTTTATTCCCTTTCCCTATTTCCCCCACTCCCTCTTCAGCCTCCATGGCAACCACCAGTTTCTTCTCTGCATCTATGAATCTATTTCTGTTTTGCTCATTTGTTTGCTTATTCATTTGTTTTGTTTTTTTTTAGAATCCACACGTAAGTGAAATCACAGTATTTGTGTTTCTCCTCCTGGTTTATTTCACTCAGCATAATACCTTCTAGATCCATCCACGTTGCTGCAAATGGCAAGATTTAATTCCTTTTTTGTGGCTGAGTAGTATTCCATTGTGTATAGTGCCACATGCTCTTCATCCATTCATCTACTGATGGACACTTTGGTTGCTTCCGTATCTTGGCTATTGTGAATAATGCCGTTATAAACACAGGAGTGCATGTATCTTAACAAATCAGTGAGTTTGTTTTCTTCAGGTAAACTCCCAGAAGTGGAATTGCTGGGTGGTATGGTGCTTCTATTTTCAGCTACTTGAGAAACCTCCATACTGCTTCCCGCAGAACCTGCTTCTGTTACCCCTGCAGTGCACCGCCCAGTGCTGGATACCACTCAGGTGTCTTGCCAGATGGGTGCTCGTCACACACAGTGTGCTGAGATACTCTACCTGCTATTACTTCTTGCCAATCAGTGTGTCAAATAATGCTGAAGTGTGTGAGCTACATCACAGACATGTGCAAGAAAGCAAGCGCCCAAGTTCACAAGCATTACAAACATCCAAGGTCCAAGTTCCAGAGTTTCATGTCTGGCATCTGACATTATAATAAGCAGCATATACTGAAGGGATGACGGAACCCCCTTTTAGCACAGCTTGGTGTTGGTTACACGGTTTCCTGTATTATGGGTCACTCACATCCCTGGAAGCCAAACGTGTAGCCTGTGGTGCTGCCAGCTCCAGGCTCCAGTGTTATAAAACATCTTAAAATACTCCTCTGTGCTATCAAGGAGAGCACTCGGGCTCCTAATTGACAATAAAGTCTCTTTTCCACCTAATCATCAGCTTTAGTAGATGGGGGACTTGGGTGGAAAGCTGTATGTCCATCTCCTTGTCATAGGGAACCCAGAACAAATCTATCATCCATACGCTACTGAAGCTACCAGGAAAATACATCCTTAAGATTTTCCTGTGTTCCCCAGTAGTGGCTGTACGAAAAGCCCTGCAGTCCCAAACACACAGAGGATTATGAATACCCAAAGAAATACTCTGTCCACCACCATGGCCACATACTTCCAGTCGTCTTCTACCTGAAAGGCAAACAACGGCAAAGCAGTTTTTAAAAACCAAAACCATGGGAAATGCGCTCTTTCACAAATACGCTGCTTCCTTTTCAAACATCTCCCTAGTAATTTTTAAAGCCAGCATGGGCGTTCGTCCAGTTAACCAGTGACTCCTATATAACTACACAGAGGCGATTCTGTTTTGTCTAAAGAAGGTGCCCCATGTACCTGGTGCGGAGTAAGCGGGATTCCCTCGGCCACAAAGGACTTTTCCTGACTGCAAGAATAACTGCTGAGAAACAGCTGCTCAGACAGCTCAGCTCTTGTCACTGACATGTCAGGCAATGGGTCTGAGGTTGGGGGGTGGGGGTGTTTGGATGTGAGTATGATGGAGGGACCCCTTACAGGACTAGGCAGCCCTCCTGGCTTCAAAGCCATGCTGGCTATGGAGCGCTCATTGCATTTCTCATGTCCTTCCAATTCCTGACCTCCAGTTACTGCCAAAGGCTCTGTGGTTGTGTCTTGAGCACCCTACCTGGTAGAGATTAAGTCAACCCACAGCTGTCCCCTAGATTGTATGGAGGTGTCCCCATGAAAGTGAGCACGGGGCTCACCTGTCCCGTGACACACTTCCCTCCCAAGCCCACCTGTGTGGCATGCTGTGCTGTCCCTGCACCACTGCAGCGGACTGCAGGCTTCGCAGCACCCTTCCGCTAGGAGATACAGATGCTGGCAACTGCAGCATGGGGTCAAACCCGGACACCTGGCCCTCCGCTCCTCATCCTTACTTAGGGAAGTGGCGTGATCTTCTCAAGCTCCCACTTCAGGGGGTGGGGGAGGGCTGTGCTGCTGTAGCTGGACTCTGGATAGCAGACTGAGAATGTGTTCATGCGAAAAGTATCCCTGAGGCTCATTCAATCTGCACCTAAATCCCCCTCAAGTGGAAAAAGTGGGAGTGGAGCTGCGGAGGACTCCCACCTACCCCTTATCCTCCGCTCTCAGACTGCAGAGGCGTGGGGGGCAGCTGTGCCCTTTCCACCCTTCTGTCTACTGTTTTTTATGCAGGGGCTCTTGGGTGAATCAACCAAGGTTGCCCTGAATGTTTACTTTAACAAGTTTCCCTTGAGCTAACCTTTCTGGAAGTGGAGATTTGCTCTGAGGTTACACCTTACCCACGCACCCCCAGGCCAGTTCGCCCACAATTGCATGGTCACTGAGCTCTTATAGTGACGTTGCCTGACCCCCTTTGTAAACAGAGTCCACACGGGAGATCTGCCCATATCCGTAAAACGCCTCCGGCTGGCCGAGGGCGGACAGGTTGGAGGAGACGAGCGCTTACCTCCTTCGTTGCGTTCTGGCTGTTCATGCTTTCTGCTATGAACTGAACACTGCTGATCACATCTTCAACTTCGGGCGAGTGCTCTGAATTTTCAGCCCTCCGCTGTAAAGGCTGACGACTTAATCGTCTCTTGCTGGCGGCAAGCTCACCTGACAAACGACAGCGGCGGCATTCTTGAAGAAGTTTGGGCTCTCTGCGGTGACCGAACTTGACGTTGGCTGCCCGGCTGAGAGTGCCTTTCGGGTTTTCATCTGAACTTGTCTCCCTCGTCTCGTCCAGAGGCCTCCTCATCATCAGGATCTGGGGGAACAGCTGGAGGAAGACCACCTTCACCCACTGCGGCATGGTGTGTGTTGCCGGGGTGCGATAGTGTATGTTCAACACAAACACAGTCCCCACGATGGACAGGGTGGCAAGGATCATGGTGAACAGGAGGTACTCGCCCACCAGTGGGATCACGAGGGACGTGGACGGGATGGTCTCCGTGATCACCAGCAGAAACACGGTCAAGGAGAGCAGAACCGAAATGCAGAGGGTCACCTTTTCACCGCAGTCGGAAGGAAGGTAAAAGACCAACACGGTCAGAAATGAAATAAAGAGGCAGGGGATTATCAGATTAATGGTGTAAAACATCGGCAGTCTTCTGATGTAAAAGGAATAGGTTATATCCGTGTATATCTCTTCACAGCAGTTGTATTTTATGTCATGCTTGTAGCCGGAAGCGTCGACAATTTCCCATTCGCTGTTTTCCCAAAAGTCATTCATAGCCACTTTAGAGCCAATGATGAGAAGGTCAATTTCAGCTTTGTCATATGTCCAGGAACCAAATTTCAGGGAGCAATTTTGATGATCAAAAGGGAAGAAAGTGATATCCATAGGGCAGGAGCTCTTGAAAACGGCCGGGGGCATCCAGGTAATGGTGCCGTTGTGCTGAAGAAGAGCTTTTGTCTTGCCTTCAACTTGGAAGTCACCAACGGCGCTGCAAAGTAAACCCCACCCGGTTAGTGACACCCACTTTGCGATGGTCAGCATGTGCCAAAGGCAGCCCCGGGTGACACCGGCCGCCAGACACCCGTACTTGTTATAGAGGACAATGTCCGGCTTCCAGATCCTGTCCGCAGGAACACGAAGACTTTCGATGCCGCCGTAGTCCACTGGGTCCCAGCGCAATTTATAATCATTCCAGATCTAAAGGAAATACAAGTCTGTTTTTAAAGAATTTTCTTAATTAACTTTCTCTCAGTGTTATTTCTCCATTTGTTCCGTAGCTTTGGGGGAAAAAATATGTTCTTGTTTGAAGTACTTTAGTTTCTATCACTAGTTGGAAGATTAAACTCTGTGAGGAAGAGGGGTGAGCTGGCTTTGGCAAATATAAATTATCTAATAGATACTAGATAATTATCTATTGATTATTAGTTAGCTGGCCAAAGCTATAGGCTCAGCTCCCATGTGCACTGAGTATAGCCACAATAGAGTAAAGACTTGTTTCTAATATTAAAAAGACAGTTCAAGTGCATGAGATGGGTTTGCTACAAAATCTGTGTAAAGGATTAGGACAGGAAGGAAGAATAAGACAGTGTAACTGATAAAACCACATGCTCCTGGGCTCAGCTACTGACTTCTCTAGGTTCCATGCAGCAGGATCAAAGAATTGGCAAGCATCTGACTCTGAAGCTCAAGTTACAGATAAAAAATAGGGTGAGAGCCGAAACCAGAAAGGACAGAGTCTCTGAATCCCAGAGAACTTTGTCACTAGGTTTTTGCACCATGAAGCTCGCATCAAGCCAGCTATCACCAGAACTGGGCTTTAGGCTTAGAGATAGATAATATTTGATGCTCTATCATGAGCTGGAGGTGTAAGGAGGGAATGCAAGTGGAATTTATCCATTAGATACTGTTAGGTGGACACACAAAGAACACACGTCCAAGAGAAGAACACAGGACACAGATACATACATGACGTAGCCACAAATTGGTTTCCATGATCTGGTTTACTTCATCCTGGGAAGAAGAAATAATATTTTTAGCCTCAAACATACTTACTAATAAAGGTGGGTCTTAGAACAAGAATTACAACTAAAAAGAGCCAGATCTGAGTTATTTATGATAGTGGAGGAAAACAAAGAAAACAGAAAAGGCAACTTATAAAAAGCAATGAGAAATATATTTCCACATCTGGTCCCAACCCTGTTGGCTTGGAAAGGAAATGCGACTTAAAAACGCATTACCTCTTCTGTGAAGCTTTTCACTTCTGCCCATAAACTTTTCTGATTTCACCAAAGGAAAGAAAGAAGGGAGAGGAGAGTGGGAAGGAGGGAGGACAAATACTACAGATGGTGATAGGCGTCCAAACGGTCTGTTGTTTCATCATCTTCCTCCCTGCTCCCTGAGACCCTCCCTTCCCCACCTGTGCCTCAGCACTCTCTAGGCCCTGAGTCCAGAGCCCAGCTGCACCTGGAGATGTCAGCATCAGCTCACCGTGGAGTTTCCAGCTGGAACCTTCCACACCCTGCAACACATCCCCACTCCCACCCAAGCCATTGCTGATTGTTCCAATCATTCATTACACAAGTACTTATTGAGTACCTATCATGTGTTCTATAAATGCTGAGACTACAGCAATTCCCTTAAGAATGAGAACAAGGCAAGGGTGTCTTCTCTCCCTGCTCTTATTCAACAAACACTAGAAGTTGTAGCCACTACAGTGAGGCAAGAAAAGGAAAAAAAGGCGCAGATTGGAAAGGAAGAAGTATAACTATCTCTCTTTGCATATGACATGGTTACCTACATGGAAAATCCAATAGAATCTATAAAAATCTGAAATTAATGAGTTCAGTAAGATCTCAAGATACAAGATCAACATAAAAAAGTCAATTGTATTTCTATATACTAATAATGAGCTTTTAATTTTGTCATCAAAATTAAAAGCATACCACTTTCAAAATTAAAAGCATAATACCATTTTCAATGACCCCAAATAAAACAAAATACTTATGTATACACATAACAGCACGTGGATAGGATCTGTATGCTGAAAATTACAAACTGCTGATGAAAGGATAACTAATTAAATGGAGAAAATCCTGCATTCATAGATTAGAACACTCAGCATAGAAACGATGTCACTTCTCCCCAAATTGATCTATAGGCTCAATGCAATACCTATCAAAAGCCCGCCCAAGGCTTTTTGTATACGTAGCCAGCTTATTATAAATCATAGGTCCCAGAGGAGCTAAGACAATCTTGACAAAGAAGAATAAAGCATCAAGAATCACTCTAGCCAATATGGAGACTTACTATGCAGCGACTGTAATCAAGACTGTGGTATTGGTGGAGGGATAGCTCCATAGATCAATCAGACAGAATAGAGGACCCCGAAACAGACCCACACAAATACGCTCAACTGATTTTCTCACAAAGGTGCAAAATCAATTCAGTGGAAAAAAGGTAACCTTTTCAACAAATGGTATTGGAGCAATTGGACACCCATAGACAAAAAAAAAAAAAAAAAAAAGAGAAAGACCAAAGTCTCATATCTTGTACAAAATTAACTCAAAATGGATCATAGTCTTAAATGTAAAATATAAATAAAACTTTTAGGAGAAAATCTCCAGGAACTGTAATAAGGCAAAGAATTCTTAGACTTGACACAAAACACATGACACATAAAAGGAAATAGTGATAAATTGACCTTCCTCAAAATTAAAAACTTCGTGTGAAAGTTCATGTGAAGAAGATGAAGATAAGCCACCAATGGGATAAAATATTTGCAAACCATATAAAAAAGACTCGAACAATCCAATTAGAAAATGGGCAAAAGGACATGAACAAACATTACACCAAAGAGGATATCCAGGTGGAAACAAGCATATGAAAAGATTGTCCTACATTATTAGTCATTAAGTAAATGTAAATTAAGACTATGATGAAATATCATCACAGACTATTAGAATGGCTAAATAAAAATATAGTGACAACACTAAATGCTAGTGAAGATGTGGATAAACATGATCATGCACATATTATTGGTGGGAATGGAAAAGGGTACAGCCACTCTGGAAAGCATTTTGGCAGTTTCTTTAAAAACAAAACGTGCAACTACCATATGACCCAGCAAGTACACACCTGGGGATTTATCCCAGAGAAATAAGGATTAATGTTCACACAAAAACCTGTACATGAATGTTCATAGCAGCTTTATTGGTAATAGACCAAAACTGGAATCAGTCCAAATGTTCTTCAGCCAGCAAAAGGTTAAACAAACCGTGGTGCATAAACACCATGGAATGCTACTCAACAACAAGATGAAATGAACTGTTGCTACAATCAACAACTTGGATGAAATCACTACAGAATTATGATGCATGAAACAGCCAGTCCCACAAAGTTACATACTACATCATTCCACCTACATATAATGACCTGAAATGACAGAATTTCAGAGATGGACAACAGATGAATGGTTGCCACCGGGGAAACTGGGTAAGGTGTACAGTGGGGGGGTGGGGGGGGTGTCTCTCTGTTGTTTCTTCCAACCACATGCGAATCTGTAATTACTTCAATAAATAAAAGTCCAATTTGAAAACTATGTTTCTCAAGTCTCCCGTGCAGCTAGCAGTGCCAGTGAGAGAGGAAGCAGAAGAGGTCAGTAGGACTTCTAAGAAAACTTTTAAAAAGTTACAGATGTCTGGTATCTGCCTCTTTTCTGCTCCTTGCCAAGAATGTGAATATGATGAGTGAAAGTCAGCTGTTATCTTGGGCCACGAGGCAACACTGAGAAACCACATACTAAGGACGGTGAAATAGAAAGATGGAAGGAACCCGGGTCAGCACTACCAGGTAGGGCTTCTGCTTGAAGCATTATAGTCTACGTGGTCGACATCCCCTGGGGTTGTGTGGTGCGTAACCTGGGCAACCGGACAGAGGTGCAACCACTAACACCATGAAGCCAAATGGTGTTACCCTCCTGGACTGTTAACCTCTAGATTTCTGTTACGTAGGACAGGAATAAACTTGTTTTATTTACTCTGTGGTTTTTTTTTTTATTTCTGATAGGAGCCAAATGCAAATGTCAAATCAGTGTCCAGCAGTCCCCCATCTATCTTCTTGAGAACAATGTCCTGAAAGGACACAAACCAGGGGTTTGAAGTGATGCTCTATGGTGAGATGGCCCTCAACGACTTCAGGTGAAACTCAGTTTAGTTCTCCATCCAGAACAATCCAATCTATAGCAAGTTAGGGCTTCCAGCCCAGCTAGAAACCAGTAACTAGTACTAAGCCATTAGGCAGGAAGTAAGAGAGACTGGAATCAGAATAGGTATTAAATAAATATTTGCTAAAGGAATGAGTGGGCCCAGCTAGACAAAAGAAAACATCTGGCACTTTTTTTTTTAAACCAAAATGTATATAAAAACTTCCAGCCGAGGCCAGAAGCTAGAGGAGCAGGCCAGGGTCGGCCTACTCCCCTAGGAAACATGACTGGAGAAACACTGCCTTCGCACCTGCGATTAACGCTTTTCCCCAAGTGCACCTACGTGGGCACCACTGTTTCCCCCAGGGCAAAGTCTAGGAGGCAGGAGGGGGCTCCTTCCCCATCCATGGGCTGGGTCTGTATGATGACAGGGACTCCCTCCTTCTGTGCCCTGCTGTCTCTCACCCCTCTCTGGAGATGCTTCAGACTTCCCTTACTTCCTGAGCCTGGCTAGTCCTGGAACTGGGTCGGAGTCCTCCTGAGCCTGCGGCCAGCCCTACCCTGCCTCATGCCTCGGAGCCCAGAACCCTGCTCCACATCATAGTCTCAGGCCCCACTCCATCCTCTCCCAGCAACCAGCGCAAGAAGATTATTCAAAGGAAAGAACTCTGTTCCTACTTGAACATGGTAGCAATAAATTAAAATTAAAATAAGACCTCCAAATTCCCATGCTTTTTTCAGGGCTGGATGGGACTCTGTATGAAAGAAGGTGAATTTTTTCTTTCTTCCATAACATAGGAGGCTTAAAGCCATTCTTCTTCAAGGGAATAAAAACAGCATGAGCTTTGGAGTTGAACAGGCCTGACTTACACATCTCAGTTCCAGCATTTTAAAATTGTATGGCCTTGGACAAGTTACAGCTTCCATCTCCTCAGCTGTAAAACGCAGGTGATAACCACTAAGAGTATACAGTGTCTGGTGCATAATACATGCACAATGAAGTTAGCTCCGTTTGTATTGTCCCCTTCGATTTCCCCTTTACCTCTTTGTTTCATGAATTGGTTCTGAAAGCACTTCCAGAAAAACACTGCTGTAACGTGAGTCATCCCAGCAGCAGTGGGAAAGTGTCTCGCTCCCAGCGGGATGACGTGGAAGGACCAGACTCATGTACTTTTTTGTTTGTTTGCATGTTTTAAATCCGCATAGTGACCATGTGCAATAACTGCGACAGTGACCTGGAATTGCTCTGACCGCCTCAGAGTCAGGGTCCTCCAAGCCCGTGTGGTCACCTGGCGGCACTCACCACGTTGGCCAGCTGTGTGATGGCCACTTCGAAACGCACGGTGACGGGATCCGAAACGTTTTCCACGGGCCTGATGAACCGGTTATAATGAGAAAACAGTTTGTGGAAGAGTCTCTCCTCAGATGCACAGCCGGCAGAGCCTGCGCAGCCGAACAGAGGGAAGAGTTAGAAAGGCAGAGGGGGCGCTGGCAGGTGGGGAGGTTCGGGAAGCTTCCCTCAGCAGGCAACTCAGGAGGTGGGGTGTCCAAGCCCGTTAAGGACCCGGCTTCTGCCTCTCTCGCCTTTGTAGAAGCCTGGGCTGGTCATCTTGGCTTCGAAGATAAAGAGTAATGCTTACCTCTCGGAACTAGTGGGACATCAAATAAAATCATGTCTATAAGAGAGTCCTTAAAAGTCCCGGGAACCACATATAATATTGTAAATCAACTACACTTCAGTAAAACACACACACGCAAAAAAATTCCACAGAACAAACAGTCTTAGGCAGAACAAATGTAAAGGGCTAGGATGAGCTCCAATTTTTACTTATGTCACTGACTGTAACTCACAATCTTACCGATCCAGTAATTAAGGAAAAGTCCTGCCCTTTCTTGTCAAAATACTGACCCAGCTGACCTGTTTCCACAGCTCTCCAAGAGTCTAGCTGGGGAACCTCACTAAGCAAACTGAAGTAACTAACCATTTCATTAAGGTCTTAACAACACTTCTTTTTAACATGACTTTGAATTCACTTGCTTTGGAGATTGGTGAGAAAGCAGGATTTTAAGGCAAATTTACTCAAAATATTTTTAGAAGAACTCCATGTTGTAATAGCATTTTCAGTCATTATATTTTAGACAATAGTTTAATGCATATCTTTGTATTTCTCCAAGAATGCATTAAAAGTAGGTTGTTTGTCTTCATTTGACATAATTCCTTTCATTAACACCCCTCTAATAATTTCCCTTACAGAATTCAACTTTGACACCTGATATATTATTCTGCAAAATTTCCAAAGGGATTTATACCCTGGGAAAAAAAAAATTGAAGGAATTGAAGAACTCATTAGGCAAAAATGAACAAAAGGATAGCTGTTATATTCCAAAATAAAGAGTTGTATGACAGCTGCACTTGGAAACCCTGAGATTTCATCAGGAAAGAATAGTTTTAAATGTAAAATATCATTCTTGCTGTCATAATTTATAATGATATAAATATTTCTACATAAAACAGACAATAAAAAACATCCTTCCCATTACCCCATTACCCATCCTTCTCCCCACTTTGAGACATTTTTCCCCTTTGAGGCATATTAGATAAACCTCCATGAGCTTGCAGAGCAAGTTCCCTACAAAGCAACAGCACATGGAAATGTGATTTTGCTCAGCAGAATCAAGCATTTGTCCATTTCTAAGTCTTAACTTTTAAAACGCATGATCTCACCCTCAGGACCCAGTTCATCACTGTAATATGACATGTTTCCCAAAACAAAGGTGATTACCTACCAAACGGAAGGGTTCATACGCTAAGTAATAGTATAGCTAACAAATAAATCAGTTTTGAAAAAACATTAAAAATAAATACAAATAAACAAGTATAATACATGCACAGCAGAGAAGGATAGAAAACTGTATCATTATTATTATACCATATTTTAATTGGGGAAATAAAATTTGGTTTACAATGTTTCATTGTCTTCCCTACCCCCAAAATCTCATTTTACCTAACCAATAAAATAAAATAGCAGTTGTAACAGTAGTTAACTCCTGTGAAGACCCTCTACACATTTACCCGTAGAATAGTCCATCTCCCTGAAAAATGAAATGAAAAATCTCATCTCAACCACAATTAGAAAAGAAGAAGAAATACATGTAGCTTAAAAGGGAATGAAATAAAGCAGAACTAAAACCTACCTTTAAAGAAAGGTATGACTATACACAACCAGAGACACAAACCCAATCGAAGGGCCCCCTGATCCTGGCTGGTCAGCATGATTCCAACACAGTTTGATTTCTTTTTCTAGTCAAAGAACTGTGGAGAACAAAGAGCTATCAGACAGCCACATGCATCAGACCTTTAAATCATCAGAGTCCCCCTGAAATCCATGTGTGTCTCCTGTGCGATGAAAACACTCACAGACACCACGGTGCTTCCCGGCATGGAGATGGGGAGCAGCAAGGGCGGGTGAGGCCTCCGTCCAATGCCAGGTGAGTCGTCACTTCCACTGTCACCCCAGAGCTCTTTTCGTGCAAGACCAGTGAAGAAAAGCCGAGAGAGGAAGCCAGCAGACAGGACTGAGAGGAGAAAAGTGCTGCTGTGACTTAGTACACCTTTTCATAGCACAGTCTGGACCATAAATCCTTAAGGGAATAAACACATTTACTGAGCTCCAACTATAGGTAAAGCCTATGCTAGGTCCCAAATGGTGTATTCTGATTCACTGAGTTCTCCAGGGAATCAAGGCTTAATCTTGTTATTAGAAAACTTTCTAAAATATGCATCCCCATTCCTGTCACAGTCCTCTACGTGTGGCTTAGAGAGATCAGAATTAATTTGTGCCTTGTCTTCTGAGTCAGCGGTCAGCATCTGGGACTAGAGATTTCTGGGGATGAGAGGAGTGAGCCCTAACACAGATGCCCCCTGGACAGTTCTGTTCATTTAAACATTCTTGTTATCAACTGGTTTCCTTATAATTTTCTCTTTCCTCTACAAGTTTAGTGTCAATAGGATTCTGATAAACTGGGCTTTCTGTTCAGGTTTTGGTGTTGGTTAAAAAGAAGTTAGACCCACAGCAAAATGAAGAGGCAACCTATGGGAGAAAATATTTGCAAACTATGTATCTGATAAAGAGTAAGTATCCAAATTTTATAAGAAACTCAATAAAACTGGATAGCAGATGTATACATATCTCCAATTTAAAAATGGGCAAAGGACCTGAATAGACATTTTCCCAAAGAAGACACCCAAATGGCCAACAGGTACATGAAAAGGTGCTCGGCACCAGCAATCATCAGGGAAGTGCAAACCAAAGCCTCACGGCTATTAGAGTGGCCACTATCCAAAAGACAAGAAATAGAAAGTGTCGGGGAGGATGTGGAGAAAAGGAAACCCTTGTGCACTGTTGGTGGGAATGTAAATTGGTGCAGCCACTGTGCAAAGCCGTGTGGAGGTTTCTCAAAACATTACAAATAGCACCACCATATGACCCAACAATCCAACACCTGGAATTATATCCAAAAGAAATGAAATCAGTATCTTGAAGACATACCTGCACCCCCATGTTCACTGCAGCATTGTTATCGGTAACCAAGACATGGAAACAACCTAAGTGTCCATTGGTGGATGAATGGAGAAAAAAAGCTGTGGTACATATACATGGAATGGAATGGAATGGCATATTATTCAGCCACGAGAAAAAGGAAATCCTGCTATTGATGACAACATGGATGAATGTGAGGACATTACACTAAGAGAAATAATCCAGACAAAGACAAATAGTGCATGGCCTCGCTTAAGTGTCGAATCTAAAAAAGTTGATCTTAATAGAAGCAGAGAGTAGAATGGTGGTTCTTAGGAGCTGGGGGATGGGGGGATAGGGAGATGCTGGTCAAAGGGGACAAACTTTCAGTTATAAGATTAATAAGTGCTGGTGATCTAATGTACCACATGGTGCCTAGAGTTACTGTATGCTTGAGAACGGCTACGGAAGTGTATCGTAACGCACACAAACGTGGTGACTAAGTGAGGTGGTGGATGTGTTAATTAGCTTGATTGTGGTAAGCACGTCACCATGTTCACGTATATCAAAGCATCATCGTGTACACCTTCAATAAATACAATTTCTTTTCTCAATTACACCTCCATAAAGCTAGGGGGAAAAGGAGTTAAACTCAGAGGTGATCCCTCAGGGTCGCCCCATCCAGTCGTTTTATGACATCATCACAAATACAGTTCACTTTGCGATTGTAGAGTTCAGACTGATGACCCCTCAAAATTCTATTAGCCTTACATCTCTTGAGGGAACAAAAGAGAACTAAAATTTATTCAGCACCAAACCTGACGGGGCACTGGGAGATGCCTCCATACATCATCTTACCTTGTTATGCAAGCTCTCCCCTTAGTAAATGGGCTTTTGTCCTTTGCTGAGGTGTCCTGTGGAGAATGGAGTAAGGAGAAAAATCTTAGGCAACATTTCACCGTCACGGATAAAATGCCACCTCACACCCAAAATGGGGCAGTGCCTCACCGATCCTTAGGGTAAAACCCGAATCCAGTTGGCTGTTTTCCAAAGCACTAAAGCACCACCCTCAACCATTCCTATTGCTCATGCTTGAATTGGTTTGTTGTTCTTACATTTGAACAGACACACACTGCAGTCTTTCAAGAAACCTGTTTCACGTCTCTTGTTTTATACAACATTCTTCTCGCTGGCCATCACCCGTTATGTTAGAGAACACTCTGGAGGAGGGACCATCTGGAATGCACCCCAAACCAGCCTGGTTTCTTCCAAAAGCTTGCTAGATCTGTCCTTGGGTGCCCAGGAAGTGGGCAGACCTTGTAAGTGGGGGTCACAGTGCAGCCTCACCACAGGCAAAGACTGCCAACGAGAGGATATATGCGGGGGTCAGACCTGGATTTGGATTCTGGCCTTGATACTCACTTGGGGGATGCTGGGCGAGTTACCTATGCTCCCTCAGCCCTGTCCTCAACAGAAAAATGTGGTTCAATTCAGTAACATAAACCATTTAATCTCCACCTACCCATCTTCATGTGATGTTTCACTCACTCTCTCACCAGTACCACTAGGTAACACAATAAGTAGCTCTCAGACCTGAACTTGCAAGAAGAGTATATTTAAATGCTAGTAAGGAAAACACATTCTCCCGCTCAACACTTTTAAACTATCCCCTCATCAACAGAAAAATGTTTGAGTTTTGTAATCAAATTGTGGGTTTATTTTTATATTCTGCTTCAAACCCTTTTTGAAAATTGCAGAGATAGACATTAAAACCAAATACACAGGAAATCTTTACTTTAAATTAAAAAAAATTTTTCAAATTCAAAAATGAAAGAATTAAAGACATTTTGTCTTTTGCTGCTGTTTCTGGATGCTATTTCATGTTCATATTCTAGTAATTCATTTTGGCTTAACCGTGTTGTTGGGTCAGCAGGAAAGGTAGCAGGCTGCTCCTGGTTTATGGAGGGAAGAGGTCCGGTTTCTCCTTCTCCTCTCTACCTGCACCCCTCCACCCCCATTCCTCTTGGCCGGTTCCCAAGGGAAAAAGGAAGAAGCCATGGGCCTTCATTGTCCTCAAATCCGGAAATCGGATACAACTCTGGCTCTTACGCCTCACCCGCACGCCCACATCATCATCAAACAAGATCTGATACACACAGGCACACCGTGGACATGGCTGAGGGTGGGTTCCAGATCACCACAATAAAACGAGTCAAATGAATTTTTTGTTTCCCAGTGCATGCAAAAGTTATGTCTACACTACACTGTATTAAGTGTGTGATAGCATTATGTCTAAACAAAATGCACATACCTAAATCTGAAGATCCTTTGTTGCTAAAAATGCTAAGTATCATTTGAGCTTTCAGTGAGTCATAGCACAGATGGCAGATCACCATAACAAATATAATTACAATGAAAAAGTTTGAAATATTATGAGAATTACCGAAATGTGGCACGAACAGAGTGAGTAAATGTTGTCAGAAACATGGCACCCTAGATCCGCCCCACGCAGGTTGGCACACACCTTCAATTTGTAAAGAACGCAGTACCGGCGAAGCTGAGTAAAGGGAAGCGAAATGAAATGAGATGCCTGTAATTCCCAGGGGTTCTCAGACCCCTGAAGGGCGACCGTGGGTGGAGGGGGACCACAGCCGGTGTTATAGCCTCCCCAAGATCTGCCTCAGTCACTCCCCTCCACCCTTTTTTAAAATTACACATTGTAAAGCACTCATGTATCAGGAAATCGGTAGGCTTCAGAGGCCAATCTTTGGTTGCCTTTCTGTTTTTGTCCATAGAAGATGACTTCAATTTCAAGGTTTTCTGGCAAAATAAATAAATAATACTATTTAATGGAACTTTTAATTATTAATATTATTTAAAGCCATTGCCTCATTCTGCTCTAAAAATAAGGGAGACTATTTTACGTGGTTATATAAAATAGGTCATGTTCCTATTTGAAGGTTGAGGGGTTTTTGAAACAGAAACGACACGAATGAACATTTTGTTGACCTGTCTTCAACTGTCAGTTCTCTTTAAACTCAAAATGAGAAGACTCTGCAGTTGTCCCTACAGAAATGTAAAGGAAATAACCCTTTAAACATGTATTATTTATAAATCCACTGCAGCAAAAACATCATCAATAATGTAAGGATCCCATATGCTTGGTTGTGTTTTTTTACAAAAACCACCGTCATTAAAATTCTCCCACATTCAATATCCCATCAATAGTCTTTCACGTCCAACCCGACTGACATTTCTTACGCAGGACAAATAAAACAGCAGTAGGGCAATTATTCAAATGAAATGCTAATTTAAGATCCCAAAGAAACACTTAATAAATAGCTCATAGGAGAGGCTCAAATTAGCCCTACCCTGCCCACCTCTTGACCGCCTAAATTTTAAGAAAAAGGGAATGACTTAGAAGCTGGGGTGCGGCAAAGCAGTGGAAGAAAGGCCTGCTGAAATGTTAAGACATTGGGTAATCACTATACCTCTCCCTCGGCACTTCCTGCTGCCGATCGCCACGCTAAACCCTGTCCATTGCGTCTCAGTCTCCCCAGAGCCTCACGGAAGTGAGACGCTGTTCTGCGAGAACACTGACAGGCAGGCGAAGGGACTTGCTTAAAAGGTCCATCCCCGCTGATAAATGGCGGGGTTAGGATTCCAATCCAAGTCAGTCTGAATCTCCAGTTAATGCTTAACCCAAAGCTCTACTCAAGTGCTTTTAGATCCATGAATACTTTATAAGTTCAGTGTATTTTTAGAGGCCTGTTAATGCAATGGGCCATGGTTCAGCTACTTCGTCATTTTTCCCCACGAGGCCCTCGCACGAGCTGAGGAAGCCAAGCTAACTGGCAAAGGGAGTTGAAGTGGAGGATGTAACGGCAGACAGAAGGGAAAGCTGGGAGATTACCCCACTCAAGGCACAAGCTGCCATCAGGCAAGTTCCCAGTCCTGGGAGATGGGCGAAGACAGCCACGGCCACGTTTGCGGTGGCTGTGGCGTGCTGAGCCACGGGCGTCACCGGGCTAAGGGCAGGGGAAGGACAGCCACAGTGACTGCCACAAGGGGCCCTGAGGGTGCTGTGCCTTCCCCGCAGCAGTTCACCTCACTGAACAGGCAATAATTATCTCCGGCCCCTCAAGGTGGGAGGGAATGTGCTTAAATCATAAATGCCCGAAAAGGAAGGGTCAGCTCCAGGTAACCGTTGTCCCAGAATCCGGGGGTACTGTCGTAAAACTCATTCCACTTAAATGGGACCACCAATACCAATCTGTAGGAGTGTCCAAGGCTGGGGTAACAGATCACCTCAAACTTGCTAGCTCAGAACAACAGAAAACGATTATTTCACAGTTCTGGAGGTGAGAAGTTCAAGGTGTCAGTGGGACTGTGCTCCCCTGGAAGGAGCTGGGGCAGAATCTGCCTGCCTCTTCCAGCTTCTGGAGGCTCCAGGTGTCCCTTGACCTGTGGCAACAGGGCTCCGGTCTCTGCCTCTGTCATTACAGACACTGCCCTGTGCCTTCTCCTCTTTGTCTCTTACAAGACAGCTGTCGTTCAGTCAGGTTCTACTGGATAACCCCGTGAATACTTTATATTCAATATCACATGTGCAAAGTCTCCTTTTCAGAGAAGGTAACATTCACAGTAGCAGAGGTTAGGATGTGGACAGACCTTCCGGGGCCACTTGAACCCCGTGCAGCATCTCACGGGACTTCTGTGGGGGTTGAATTGGCACAGTGTGTGATACCAGCGGCTGGAGGACTGTGGGTCAGTCACACACATTTCCTACCTCCGGACAGCTCCTATATAGACAAGCTCTGTATATCCGCTTCTGTATATACAACAGACTTTGGGGACCAGGACGGAGGGACAGAAAGTATGACTTGTTTTACATAAAATGACACTGATTTCTTGTTGTTTTGAAGAAGAAAATCTGAAAAGTCGTTTATATAATAGCTCCTGATTAGTAGTTCTCAAATTTTAGTGTGCATGAGAATCAAAGGTGGGAGGCGATCTCACAAGATCAGACCCCAAGCCCCGTCCTCCGAAATTCGGATTCGGTAGGTCTGGGGTGGGACCTGAAAAGTACATTTTAAAAAGCTCCTGAGTTGCTTCTAATGCAGGTGGTCAGCACCACGCATCCGAGGAGCCCCTGCCGACAGTGCCTCTGCGACATTATAAAGTTAGACGTTTCTGGGACATGCAAATGTGTATGTTACAAAACAAAAATGTTAGAGACATTCAGAAGTTGCCATATAGGCACTTAGCCTATATACCTAAGGCTCCACGGCCCAGAGGCAACAAGCTCATAATGGGAATGAATAGGGAGGAGTAGGGTACCCCAGAGTTAAATCCCCCAATAAATGCACTTTTACTCACAAACAAAGGGACTGGGGAAGAGAAGGGGAATCAAACTTGTGGAAAAGCAGTTGCACCATGTAGTAAAAGCTAATTCAGCACTGAAATTGACTTAGTCCTACTGTGTGCTCTGGGCACAGTGATAGGTGCTGAAAT
This sequence comes from Phataginus tricuspis, assembly GCA_029783875.1. NCBI lineage: Eukaryota > Metazoa > Chordata > Mammalia > Pholidota > Manidae > Phataginus > Phataginus tricuspis. Next base: position 2,161,493 of record JAQQAC010008525.1, on the reverse strand, counting down.
GCAGTTATAGAAAATACACATCCATTTTTTCAAGTGTCCATGTAATATTTACAAAAATTGGCCTCTTGTTAATACCCAAGAAAGTTTCAACAGTAATAAGGAAAATCTATGGCATGCAGAACATTCTCTGTCCACAAGAAAACAAAAACACAAATTCTAAGATAATATCCCAAATTTCGTTTTCTTGCAGATCTTAAAACGTTCTATCAGTCTTTATTTGTTTTTTATTTATTTATTTTTGACATTTTAAAAATTTGGACATTTTAAAAATTTATTTTGGTATCATTAATCTGCAATTACATGTGCAATATTATGGTTATTAAACTACCCCCTTCATCAGGTCCCCCAACCAACCCCATTACAGTCATTGTCCATCAGCATAGTGAGATGCTATAGAATCACTACTTGTCTTCTCTGAGTTGTACAACCCTCCCTGTGCCCCCCAAACATTAGATCTGCTAATCGTAATGCCCCCTTTTACCCCTTATCCCTCCCTTCCCACCCATCTTCCCCAGTCCCTTTCCCTTTGGTAACTATTAGTCCGTTCTTGGGTTCTGTGAGTCTGCTGCTGTTTTGTTCCTCCAGTTTTTTTCTTTGTTTATACTACTCATATGAGTGAAATCATTTGATACTTGTCTCTTTCAGCTTACCATAATACCCTGTAGCGCCATCCATGTTGTTGCAAATGGTAGGATTTGTTTTCTTTTTATGGCATAATATTCCACTGTGCATATGTGCCACATCTTCTTTATCCATTCATCTACTGATGGACACTTAAGTTGCTTCCATTTCTTGGCTATTGTAAATAGTGCTGCGATAAACATAGGGGGGCACCTGTCTTTTTCAAATTGGGCTGCTATATTCTTAGGGTAAATTCCTAGGAGTGGAATTCCTGGGTCAAATGGTATGTCTATTTTGAGTTTTTTGAGGAACCTCCATACTGCTTTCCACAATGGTTGAACTAATTTGCATTCCCACCAGCAGTGTAGGAGGATTCCCTTTTCTCCACATCCTTGCCAACATTTGTTGTTGTTTGTGTTTTGGATGTTGGCCATCCTCACTGGTGTGAGATGGTATCTCATTGTGGTTTTGATCTTCATTTCTCTGATGATTAGCAATGTGGAGCATCTTTTCATGTGCCTGTTGGCCATCTGAATTTCTTCTTTGGAGAAGTGTCTATTTATGTCCTCTGCCCATTTCTTAACTGGATTATTTGCTTTTTGTTTGTTGAGGTGCGTGAGTTCTTTATATATTTTGGATGTCAACCCCTTATCGGATACGTCATTTATGAATATATTCTCCCATACTGTAGGATGTCTTTTTGTTCTACTGATGGTGTCCTTTGCTGTACAGAAGCTTTTCAGCTTGATATAGTCCCACTTGTTCATTTTTGCTTTTGTTTCCCTTGCCTGGGGATATATGTTCATGAAGAAGTCGCTCATGTTTATGTCCAAGAGATTTTTGCCTATGTTTTTTTCTAAGAGTTTTATGGTTTCATGACTTACATTCAGGTCTTTGATCCATTTTGAGTTTACTTTTGTGTATGGGGTTAGACAGTAGTCCAGTTTCATTTTCTTACATGTAGCTGTCCAGTTTTTCCAACACCAGCTGCTGAAGAGGCTGTCATCTCCCCATTGTATATCCAAGGCTCCTTTATCAAATATTAATTGACTGTATATGTTTGGGTTAATGTTTGGATTTTCTATTCTGTTCCACTAGTCTCTGGGTCTGTTTTTGTGCCAGTACCAAATTGTCTTGATTACTGTAGCTTTGTAGTAGAGCTTGAAATCAGGGAGCATAATCCCCCGTTTTATTCCTCCTTCTCAGGATTCCTTTGGCTATTCGGGGTCTTTTGTGGTTCCATATGAATTTTAGAATTATTTGTTCCAGTTCATTGAAGGAAGCTGGTGGTATTTTGATAGTGATTGCATTGAATCTGTAGATTGCTTTAGGTAGTATAGCCATTTTGACAATATTTATTCTTCCTAACCAAGAGCATGGGATGAATTTCCATTTGTTCGTGTCCTCTTTAATTTCTCCTATGAGTGTCTTGTAGTTTTCAGAGTACAGGTCTTTCACTTCCATCGTTAGGTTTATTCCTAGGTATTTTATTCTTTTTGATGCAAGTGTGAAAAGAATTGTTTTTCTAATTTCTCTTTCTGTTAGTTCATCGTTAGTGTATAGGAAAGTCACAGATTTCTGTGTGTTAATTTTGTATCCTGCAACTTTGCTGAAATCAAATTCTAGGAGTTTTGGAGTGGAGTCTTTAGGGTTTTTTATGTACAATATCATGTCATCTGCAAATAGTGACAATTTGACTTCTTCTTTACCAATCTGGATGCCTTGTATTTCTTTGTTTTGTCTGATTGCCATGGCTAGGACCTCCAGTACTATGTTGAATAACAGTGGAGAGAGTGGGCACCCCTGTCTTGTTCCTGATCTTAGATGAAAAGCATTCAGCTTCTCACTGTTAAGTATGATGTTAGCTGTGGGTTTGTCATATATGGCCTTTATGATGTTGAGGTACTTGCCATCTATACCCATTCTGTTGAGAGTTTTCATGAGGAATGGATGCTGAATTTTGCCAAATACTTTTTCAGCATCTATGGAGATGATCATGTGGTTTTTGTTCTTCTTTTTGTTGATGTGGTGTATGATGTTTATGGATTTTTGAGTGTTGTACCATCCTTGCATCCCTGCGATGAATCCCACTTGATCATGGTGAATGATCCTTTTGATGTAGTTTTGAATTCAGTTTGCTAATATTTTCATGAGTATTTTGCATCTTCGTTCATCAGGGATATTGGCCTGTAATTTTCTTTTTTGGTGAGGTCCTTGCCAGGTTTTGGTATTAGAGTGATGCTGGCTTCACCGAATGAGTTTGGAAGTATGCCCTCCTCTTCTATTTTTTGGAAAACTTTAAAGAGAATGGGTGTTATTTCTTCTCTATATGTCTGGTAGAATTCAGAGGTGAATCCATCTGGTCTGGGGGTTTTGTTCTTGGGTAGGTTTTTGATTACCATTTCAATTTGTTGCTGGTAATTGGTCTGTTTAGTTTTTCTATTTCTTCCTTGGTCAGTCTTGGAAGGTTGTATTTTTCTAAGAAGTTGTCCATTTCTTCTATGTTTTGCAGCTTGTTAGCATATAGATGCTCATAATATTCTCTTATAATTCTTTCTATTTCTGTGGTGTCTGTCATGATTTTTCCTTTCTCATTTCTGATTCTGTTTATGTGTGTGGATTCTCTTTTTCTCTTAATGAGTCTGGCTAGGGGTTTATCCATCTTGTTTATTTTTTCAAAGAACCAGCTTTTGGTTTCATTGATTTTTTTCTATTGTTTTATTCTTCTCAATTTTATTTATTTCTTCTCTGATCTTTGTTATGTCCCTCCTTCTGGTGACTTTGGGCCTCATTTGTTCTTCTTTTTCCAATTTCAGTAATTGTGTCTTTAGACTATTCATTTGGGATTGTTCTTCCTTCTTTAAATAGGCCTGGATTGCAATATACTTTCCTCTTAGAACTGCCTTTGCTGAGTCCCACAGAAGTTGTGGCTTTGTGTTGTTGTTGTCGTTAGTCTCCATATGTCCCTTGATTTGTGTTTTGATTTGGTCATTAACCCATTGATTAATTAGGAGAATGTTGTTAAGTCTCCATGTATTTGTGAGCCTTTTTGTTTTCCTTCTAAAATTTATCTCTAGTTTTATACGTTTGTGATCTGAGAAGTTGTTTGGTAGAATTTCAATATTTTTGAATTTACTGAGGTTCTTTTTGGGCCTAGTATGTGGTCTATTCTGGAAAATGTTCCATGTGCACTTGAGAAGAATGTATATCCTGTTGCTTTTGGGTGTAGAGTTCTGTAGATATCTGTTACGTCCATCTGTTCTAGTGTGTTGTTCAGTGCCTCTTGTCTTTACTTATTCTCTGTCTGGTGGATCTATCCTTTGGAGTGAGTGGTGTGTTGAAGTCTCCTAAAATGAATGCATTGCTTTCTATTTCCTCCTTTAATTCTGTTAGTATTTGTTTCACATATGTCGGCGCTCCTGTGTTGGTTGCATATATATTTAAAATGGTTATATCCTCTTTTGGACTGACCCCTTTATCATTATGTAATGTCCTTCTTTATCTCTTGCTACTTTCTTCGTTTTGAAGTCTATTTTGTCTGCTACAAGTACTGCAACACCTGCTTTTTTCTCCTTGTTGTTTGCATGAAATATCTTTTTCCATCCCTTCAGTTTTAGCCTTTGTATATGTTTGGGTTTGAGGTGAGTCTCTTGTAAGCAGCATATAGATGGGTCTTGCTTTTTTATCCACTCTGTTACTCTGTGTCTTTTGATTGGCGCATTCAGTCCATTTACATTTAGGGTGATTATCGATAGATATGTACTTATTGCCATTGCTGCCTTTAGATTTGTTGTTACCAAAGGTTCAAGGGTTGCTTCTTTACTATCTAAGAATCTAACTTAACTTTCTTGTTAAGTTATTGTAAACACAGTCTGATGTTTCTTTATTTCTCTCCCTTCTTATTCTTCCTCCTCCCTTCTTTATATACTAGGTGTTTTATTCTTTGCCTTTAGTTAGTATTTGGATGATCTGCTTTCTTTGCTATGATTTTATTTTCTCTGGTGACATCTTTTTAGCCTTAGGAGTGCTTCCCTCTAGAGCAGTTCCTTTAAGATGTCCTGTAGAGGTGGTTTATGGGAGGCAAACTCTCTCAGCTTTCGCTTGTCTGGAAACTGTTTAATCTCTCTGTCATATTTAAATGATAATCGTGCTGGATACAATATTCTTGGTTTGAGGCCCTTCTGTTTCATTACGTTAAATATATCATGCCATTCTCTTCTGGCCTGTAAGGTTTCTGTTGAGAAGTCTGATGATAGTCTGATGGGTTTTCCTTTGTAGGTGATCTTTTTTCTCTCTCTAGCTGCCTTTAATTCTCTGTCTTTATCTTTGATCTTTGCCATTTTAATAATTATGTGTCTTGGTGTTGTCTTCCTTGGGTCCCTTTTGTTGGGAGGTCTGTGGGCTTCCGTGGACTGCGAGACTATTTCCTTCCCCAACATGGGGAAGTTTTCAGCAATTATTTCTTCAAAGACACTTTCTATCCCTTTTTCTCTCTCTTCTTCTTCTGGTACTCTTATAATGCGAATATTGTTCCGTTTGGATTTGTCACACAGTTCTCTCAATATTCTTTCATTCCTAGAGATCCTTTTATCTCTCTCTGCCTCAGCTTCTCTGTATTCCTGTTCTCTGTTTCTATTCCATTAACAGTCTCTTGCATCTCGTCCAGTCTGCTGCTAAGCCCGTTGATTGCTTGTGTCATTTCTGCATTGTCTTTCCTGACTTCCCTCACTTCCTCCCTCAGCTCTTGCATATTTCTCTGTAGATCCATCAGTATGTTTATGACTTTTATTCTGAATTCTCTTTCAGGAAGATTGTGCATTTCCATCCCTTCAGACTCCCTCTCTGGTGTCTGGGTCTGGATAAGCTTTGTTTGTACCATATTCCTCTGTCTTTTCATGGCGATAGTAGTGGTCACTGGTAGGTGCCACGTATGTCAGGTGGGCTTTTAAGACTTTAAAAAAAAGAAAGAAAGAAAGAAAAGAAAAAAGAAAAGAGAAAAAAAAACCAACCAAACAAAAAGACGTCCGCCGGGAGTTGATTCTGTGGGGATGTTGTAGGTGGCGCTGTTGCTCCACTATTCTGCAGCCATGGCCATGCCACCCCGCAGGGCCCTTTGTAGCTCTGGCCTGGGCAGGAATGAATGGGAGGCTGCTGATCTCCACCTCGCGGGGGCCGAGTCCTCTCAGGTGTAGATGCAGGCTGGGTGCTATCCTGTATCTTCTGGTCTCTCTTTTAGGAATAGTTGTATTTGTTGTATTTTCATAAATATATATGGTTTGGGAGGAGATTTCCACCCCCCTGCTCATGCTGGCATCTTCCCAGAACTTTATCTTAGCCTTTATTTTTTAAGGGACAGGCAGGTAATGCTAATAATGCATAGAACTCACATCAGGTTTGGGGGTCCAAATACAACTGAGATCATATTAATCTTAAGGTCCTGATCACATCCATTGTATGCCCTGTAGCTGTGGGATGTAGAGCCGCCTAAAGCTTCCCTGTTATTCGGAGGGCTGTCCTGCCCCTGGGGGAGCTTAACTCTGCCTCCAGCTTTGCAGCGACTTTGCTGAGCACACCTGTCTTCCCAAGGCCAAAGCCTCGCTAAGGACCAAGGTAGCGACAGGGATGAGGCATGGGGAGGCGCACGTGGGCAGGGGTGCCAGAGAGACATCCTCCCACCACAGCAGAAAGACATCCCCACCACAACAGAAAGACATCCTCCCACCACAGCAGAAAGACATCCCCCACCACAACAGAAAGACATCCCCCACCACAACGGTGTGCCCGGGGGCTTCAGTCAGACTCACAAGCAGGCCTGTAGGGGCGCCACAGCCTCCTGTTACCCACCCCTACACTCTCTTTTTGGAGCTCCCAAACCAGAGCGCCTCCCTCTTCCTCAGACCCAAAAGGCAGAGCCCTGCATGTCTTACGTGTGGATGTGGACCCCTGGGAGAGGGGTGGCTCCAGGAGGCTCTGGGGCCCAGAGGCAACAAGCAAGCAGTGGGAATGAAAAGTGAGAAGTAGGGGCCCCCACAATAATATCCTCCCCGTAACACACCCTCACTCATGAACAAAGGGGGAAGAGAAGGGGAATCCCACTTGTGGAAGAGCAGTCACACTATGCCTGACACATAATGTCAAAGCAGTGTGCTGGGGGCCACCGTGGGGGGGTCCGGCCCAGACCCTGCCCCCCCACCCCCATGAGACCCTGACTCAGTCACAGTACCCCTCTAGGCGGCGGTTTCTCCCTTCTAACGGGCAGAACCAGATGAACCTGAGACCCCAACCACAATAAAATAGAGCAACATGAGCCGATACACAGCGGTAGCCTAATTGGCTGGTGTTTTATTTTAAAAACTAGTCTAATATTAGAAGGTGCTTAGAATGCAGAGAGGCCTCGAAAGAAAGCAAGAGTTTCACTTAACTGAGATGCGGAAAGGGCAACATCCCAGGCAGGGGGAAAAACCAAGACCTGAGAAAGCAGGAGAAAGGGGAGATGGCCTGGACGCCGACCGGCCACCCGACCGGGGAGTGAGGATGCCTCGGAGGGCCGCTTACGGCTCCGTTTGCAGGAACGTGAATTTAAGCTAACAAGTTTGGTCTTTGAGTAACAGGAAACCCCGAAGGGTTTGAATAAGCGATGAACTGTATGGAAACAGTATTTTAAGAACATTAGCTTCCACCTTATGCTGTGTTTGTTTTGAGGTATCGAACTTTCTGTTTTTAATAATTCATAAGCATTTTCTCTAGAATACCTCTAGGAATTGAAAAAGATTGAAATGAATTCAATTAATTCCCTTCAGTCATCCAAAGATTTTTAAACCCTGTGCTCTTTGTGCGTCCAATGCTCTCATGACTTGTAATAAAAATTTTAGAACCTACGACAAGCTCACAGTACGCTGCCAAAATTTTTACATTTTAGTTTAAACTTCAGGAGTTTATAACCTGTACTTGAACTATATGTTTAATTGGTTTCCATATGCTCTCCAGAGAGTTGAAAACTAAGAAGGCTAGTTTACTTGGCACCTTACCACTTCAGCTGAGACAATCGGCAAGACTGTATTCATTTTTCCTGCCAAATACTGGGGATACTTGGGTGGAACCAAAGCGATTGCTGTTATTCAATGGTTTTGACCTACAAAACGCTAGTTTTGTATGGTTCAGGTGAATGCATTCTTCTATGTTTTATTACTATATATTTAATGTTCTATTTTCATTTAACAGTGCTCACAAAATACGTACTACATGTTAGGTACTAGGGGAGAGGAGGAGGTTACTGAAATAAGTGACAGCAATCCTTATCTTCATATACCTTAAAATCTAGAAGGTTCTCAAACTTGCAGGGATATATGATTCGTGTGGAGATTTTTTTAAATAATTCAAATCTTCAGAGACTCTAATTTTTACTGACATGGAAGGCGTGAGTTCTCAGAATGATCCTTTCTCAAACCTACAGACAGAAGTGTTTTAAAGGGGTACTCTGGGTGGGCGGTAACACAGGTGGACGTCAACGGGGGACTGTTTTCTCGCTGGAGCTCTGAGGAATTCAGAACGTTTAGAAGTTATGATCTACTCAAGGTCTCCCCAAAACAACCAAGGATGCCCTTTGGAGAAAAGAATTAGTTAGAAAGAAGAATCAACTTGGAACTATTCATAAGACTGCTCTTGGCCCCTGGGTCTCCAACTTTAGTTACATTATTTTTTTCAAAAGTGGTCCAGAAATTTATTATTCACCTAACTGGCTCAGCTTGGTAAAAGTATTCTAAATAGCCAAACTTCTATTTTCTAAGTGGAAAGTAAACATTGTAACTTCTAATTCATCACTATAAAGTCACCTTTAGTAGTGGACCTGGGTGTTTATTTGACGGAGGGAATGACCTATGCAGTATTTATGTATACTATTTACATTGTATCTATCAATGTATGGAGATTATTTATGCATAATACAGTGAGATGGTAAAGGCAAGAGGCTAATGAAAGTTCCTCACTCCAAGACCTGGAAGCAGAGAGGGAGGAAAGCTTTAGGGCCTGTGGTTACACTGCCTGAATCCTGCGGGGCTAACCGGTGACAGTGACCCTTTCTTTCTGTGTGAAGAGGCATTTTAAATATCAAGGAGCTAAACAGGATTATGGTAGCTTTTAAACTAAACAGTAAATCAAATGACTTCAAAGATTCTACTCTTAAGGTCATATTTATATAACAGTGGCCAAATTGGACTGGATCAAAAAGTTTGAGCTGTTTGTTTACTGTGGCATATCTATGAATAGGTACACATATATATTTGTATACATCCGTGTGTATTATATATATATTTATTTATTTGGGACACTCATTTGAAACCCTAGTTCTATTCTGTAACTCATTAGAAGAGTTGTCTAACAAATTCAATCAAGTGAAGTTTTCATCTGAAAGTAAGATTTATCATAACCATAAGGTTTAGGCTTAATACGAAATTTTAAGAGGAAATACATTTATTAAACAGACCACAGAAGACATGGTTATATTGGTTGCCTAAAAAACAAACAGGCCAAAAACATGGAAGGGCATGTTTTCTCATAGTTCTGAATTGTCTGCTACAAAAGTCTTGTCCTTTAAGAAAGAAATGAGATTAAAGAGGTTCCATCTTTTTCTCTCCTCCTAAAGGTCTTGTTAAGAACTGTTTAAGTATGTTTAAATGCGTATTTTGGCATAGATCTGGGGGCACGACTGAAAAAGAATCCAGGGATCTCTGCGAAGAGCATTCAGCTGAACTGTCATTGAGTTTCTGGTCAGTGCGACCCAGAAAGTCACCGGCCACCTCTCACTTCCAAAGCTGAGGAGCCACGCATGTTTTTTTCTCTTTTTTCTTTTTTTTATGAAGGTATTATTGATATACACTCTTGTGAAGGTTTCACATGAAAAAACAATGTGGTCACTACATTTGCCCATATTATCAGGTCCCCCCCCATTGCAGTCACGGTCCATCAGTGTAGTAAGGTGCCACAGATTCACTGTTTGCCTTCTCTGTGCTACACTGTTTTCCCGGTGATCCCCCCACACCATGTGTACTAAACATAATACCCACAATCCCCTTCTCCCACCCTCCCCACCTGCCCTCCCCCACCCCTCCCCTTTGGTAACCACTAGTTCCTTCTTGGAGTCTGTGAGGCTGCTGCTATTTTGTTCCTTCAGTTTCGCTTCGTTGTTAAATTCCACAAATGAGTGAAATCATTTGGCACTTGTCTTTCTCTGCCTGGCTTATTTCACTGAGAATAATATCCCCCAGCTCCATCCATGTTGTTGCAAATGGTAGGATTTGTTTCTTTCTTATGGCTGAATAGTATTCCATTGTGTATATGTACCACCTCTTCTTTATCCATTTATCTACTGATGGACATTTAGGTTGCTTCCATTTCTTGGCTATTGTAAATAGTGCTGCAATAAACATAGGGGTGCATATGTCTTTTTGAATCTAAAAAGTTGTATTCTTTGGATACATTTCAAGGAGTGGGATTCCTGGGTAAAATGGTATTTTATTTTTAGTTTTGTGAGGAACCTCCTTATTGGTTTCTACAATGGTTGAACTAGCTTACATTCCCACCAGCAGTGTAGGAGGGTTCCCCTTTCTCCACATCCTCACCAGCATTTGTTGTTCTTAGTCTTTTGGATGCTGGTCATCCTTACTGGTGTGAGGTGATATCTTATTGTGACTTTAATTTGCATTTCCCTGATGATTAGAGATGTGAAGCATCTTTTCATGTGTCTGTTGGCTATCTGAATTTCTTCTTTGGAGAACTGTCTCTTCATATCCTCTACCCATTTTTTAATTGGATTATTTGCTTTTTGGATGTTGAGGCGTGTAAGTTCTTTATATATTTTGAATGTTAACCCCTTGTCAGATATGTCATTTACAGATATGTTCTCCCATACTGTAGGATGCCTTTTTGTTCTGTTGATGGTGTCCTTTGCTGTACAGAAATTTTTAGCTTGATGTAGTCCCATGAGTTCATTTTTGCTTTTGTTTCCCTTGCCGAGGAGATGTGTTCAGGAAGAAGTTGCTCATGCTTATATTCAGAAAATTTTTGCCTATGTTCTCTTCTAAGAGATTTTTTTTTTTTGGTATCGTTAATGCACAATTAGATGTGCAACATTGTTGTTACTAAACTCCCCACTTCATCAAGTCCCCCCCACCCACCCCATTACAGTCACTGTCCATCAGTGTAGTGAGATGCTATAGAATCACTACTTGTCTTCTCTGAGTTGTACAGCCCTCCCCGTGCCCCTCCTACATTATGTCTGCTAATTGTAATGCCCCTTTTCCCCTCTTGTCTCTCCCTTCCCACCCATCCTCCCCAGTCCCTTTCCCTTTGGTAACTGTTAGTCCATTCTTGGGTTCTGTGAGTCTGCTGCTGTTTTGTTCCTTCAGTTTTTACTTTGTTCTTATACTCCACATATGAATGGAATCATTTGATACTTGTCTTTTTCCGCCTGGCTTATTTCACTGAGAATAAAACCCTCTAGCTCCATCCATGTTGTTGCAAATGTCTGGATTTGTTTTCTTCTAATGGCTGAATAATATTCCATTGTGTATATGTACCACCTCTTCTTTATCCATTCATCTACTGATGGACACTTAGGTTGCTTCCATTTCTTGGCTATTGTAAATAGTGCTGCAATAAACATAGGGGTGCATCTGTCTTTTTGAAACTGGGCTACTGCAATCTTAGGATAAATTCCTAGGTGTGGGATTCCTGGGTCAAATGGTATTTCTATTTTGAGTTTTTTGAGGAACCTCTATACTGCTTTCCACAATGGTTGAACTAATTTGCATTCGCACCAGCAGTGTAGGAGGGTTCCCCTTTCTCCACATCCTCACCAAAATTTGTTGTTGATTGTGATTTGGATGGTAGCCATCCTTACTGGTGTGAGGTGATATCTCATTGTGGTTTTAATTTGCATTTCTCTGAGGATTAGCGACAGGGAACAACTTTTCATGTGCCTGTTGGCCATCTGAATTTCTTCTCTGGAGAAGTGTCTGTTCAGATCCTCTGCCCATTTTTTAATTGGATTAATTGATTTTTGTTTGTTGAGGTGTGTGAGTTCTTTATATATTTTGGATGTCAACCCCTTATCGAATATGTCATTTATGAATATATTTTCCCATACTGTAGGATGTCCTTTTGTTCTACTGATGGTATCCTTTGCTGTACAGAAGCTTTTCAGCTTGAAATAGTCCCACTTGTTCATTTTTGCTTTTGTTTCCCTTCCCCGGGGAGATATGTTCATGAAGAAGTTGCTCATGTTTATGTCCAAGAGATTTTTGCCTATGTTTTTTTCTAAGAGTTTTGTGGTTTCATGACTTGCATTCAGGTCTTTGATCCATTTTGAGTTTAGTTTTGTGTATGGGGATAGACAATAATCCAGTTTCATTCTCTTACATGTAGCTGTCCAGTTTTGCCAACACCAGCTATTGAAGAGGCTGTCATTTCCCCATTGTATATCCATGGCTCCTTTATCATATATTAATTGACCATATATGCTTGGGTTTATATCAGGGCTCTCTAGTCTGTTCCATTGGTCTATGGGTCTGTTTTTGTGCCAGTACCAAATTGTCTTGAGTACTGTGGCTTTGTAGTAGAGCTTGAAGTTGGGGAGCATAATCCCACCAGCTTTATTCTTCCTTCTCAGGTTTGCTTTGGCTATCCGGGGTCTTTTGTGGTTCCATATGAATTTTAGAATGATTTTTCTCTAGTTCGTTGAAGAATGCTTTTGGTATTTTGATAGGAATTGCATTAAATATGTAGATTGCTTTAGGCAGGATGGCCATTTTGACAATATTACTTCTTCCTATCCATGAGCATGGGATGTGTTTCCATTTATTGGTATCTTCTTTAATTTCTCTCATGAGTTTCTTGTAGTTTTCAGAGCATAGGTCTTTCACTTCCTTGGTTAGGTTTATTTCTAGGTAATTTATTCTTTTTGATGCAATTGTGAATGGAATTGTTTTCCTGATTTCTTTCTCTGCTAGTTCATTGTTAGTGTATAGGAAAGCAACAGATTTCTGTGTATTAATTTTGTATCCCGCAACTTTGCTGAATTCAGATATTAGATCTAGTAGTTTTGGAGTGGATTCTTTAGGGTTTTTTGTGTACAATATCATGTCATCTGCAAACAGGGACAGTTTAACTTCTTTCTTGCCAATCTTGAGGCCTTTTATTTCTTTGTGTTGTCTGATTGCCATGACTAGGACCTCCTGTACTATGTTGAATAAAAGTGGGTAAAGTGGGCATCCTTGTCTTGTTTCCGATCTTAAAGGAAAAGCTTTCAGCTTCTCGCTGTTAAGTATAATGTTGGCTGTGGGTTTGTCATATATGGCCTTTATTATGTTGAGGTACTTGCCCTCTATACCCATTTTGTTGAGAGTTTTTGTCATGAATGGATGTTGAATTTTGTCAAATGCTTTTTCTGCATCTATGGAGATGTTCATGTGGTTTTTGTCCTTCTTTTTGTTGATGTGGTGGATGATGTTGATGGGTTTTCAAATGTTGTACCATCCTTGCATCCCTGAGATGAATCCCACTTGATCATGGTGTATGATCCTCTTGATGTATTTTTGAATTCAGTTTGCTAATATTTTGTTGAGTATTTTTGCATCTATGTTCATCAGGGATATTGGTCTGTAATTTTCTTTTTTTGTGGTGTCTTTGCCTGGTTTTGGTATTAGAGTGATGCAGGCCTCATAGAATGAGTTTGGAAGTATTCCCTGTTCTTCTGCTCTTTGGAAAACTTTAAGGAGGATGGGTATTAGGTCTTCACTAAATGTTTGATAAAAGCCATCTGGTACAGTTGTTTTCTTCTTAGGTAGGTTTTTATCAGTTCAGTTTCGTTGCTGATAATTGGTCTGTTCAGATTATCTGTTTCTTTGTGGAATACAACCTTGGAAGGTTGTATTTTTCTAGAAAGTTGTCCATTTCTTCTAGGTTATCCAGTTTGTTAGCATATAATTTTTCATAGTATTCTCTCAGAATTCTTTGTATTTCTGTGGTGTCCGTAGTGATTTTTCCTTTCTCATTTCTGATTCTGTTTATGTGAGTAGACTCTCTTTTTTTCTTGATAAGTCTGTCTAGGGGTTTATCTATTTTATTTATTTTCTTGAAGAACCAGCTCTTGCTTTCTTTGATTCTTTCTATTGTTTTATTCTTCTCGATTTGATTTATTTCTGCTCTAATCTTTATTATGTGCCTCATTCTACTGACTTTGGACTTAATTTGTTCTTCTTTTTCTATTTTCATTAATTGTAAGTTTAGACTGCTCATATGGGATTGTTCTTTCCTGAGGTAGGCCTGTATTGCAATATACTTTCCTGTTAACACAGTGTTCACTGCATCCCACAGATTTTGCAGTGTTGAATTATTGTTGTCATTTGCCTCCATATATTGCTCGATCTCTGTTTTTATTTGGTCATTGATCCATTGGTTATTTAGGAGCATGTTGTGAAGCTTCCATGTGTTTGTGTGCTTTTTCATTTTCTTTGTGTAATTAATTTCCAGTTTCATACCTTTGTGGTCTGAGAAACTGGTTGATACAATTTCAATCTTTTTAAATTTAACGAGGCTCTTTTTGTGGCCTAGTATATGATCTATTCTTGAAAATGTTCCATGTGCACTTGAAAAGAATGCATATTCTGATGATTTTGGGTGTAGAGCTCTGTAGATGTCTGTAAGGTCCATCTGTTCTATTGTGTTGTTCTGTGCCTCTGTCTCCTTACTTATTTTCTGTCTGGTTGATCTGTCCTTCAGAGTGAGTGGAGTGTTGAAGTCTCCTAGAATGAATGCATTGCATTCTATTTCTCCTTTTAATTCTGTTAGTATTTGTTTCACATATGTAGGTGATCCTGTGTTGGGCGCATAGATATTTATAATGGTTATATCTTCTTGTTGGATTGACCCTTTTATCCTTATGTAATGGCCTTCTTTGTCTGCTGTGACTTTCTTTGTTCTGAAGTCTATTTTGTCTGATACAAGTACTGCAACTCCTGCTTTTTTCTCCCTATTAGTTGCATGAAATATCTTTTTCCATCCCTTCACTTTTAGTTTGTGTATGTCTTTGGGCTTAAAGTGAGTCTTTTGTAGGCAGCATATTGATGAATCTTGTTTTTTAATCCATTCAGTGACTCTATGTCTTTTGATTGGTGCATTTAGTCCATTTACATTTAGGGTGATTATCAATAGGCATGTACTTATTGCCATTGCAGGCTTTAGATTCATGGTTACCAAAGGTTCAAGGTTAACTTCCTTACTATCTAAGAGTCTAACTTAACTCACTTAATATGCTATTTCAAACACAATCTAAAGGTTCTTTTTTTTTCTTCCTCTTCCATTCTTTGTATATTAGGTATCATATTCTGTACTCTTTGTCTATCCCTTGATTGACTTTGGAGATAGTTATTTTAATTTTTGCATTTGCTTAGTAATTAGCTGTTCTACTTTCTTTACTGTGGTTTTATTACCTCTGGTGACAGCTATTGAACCTTAGGAACACTTCCATCTATAGCAGTCCCTCCAAAATACACTGCAGAGATGGTTTGTGGGAGGTAAATTCTCTCAGCTTTTGCTTATCTGGAAGCTGTTTAATCCCTCCTTCAAATTTAAATGATAATCTTGCCAGCTAAAGTATTCTTGGTCCAAGGCCCTTCTGCTTCATTGCATTAAATACATCATGCCACTCCCTTCTGGCCTGCAAGGTGTCTGCTGAGAAGTCTGATGATAGCCTGATGGGCTTTCCTTTGTATGTGATCTTATTTCTCTCTCTGGCTGCTTTTAATAGTCTGTCCTTATCCTTGATCTTTGCCATTTTAATTAGTATATGTCTTGGTGTTGTCTTCCTTGGGTCCCTTGTTTGGGAGATCTGTGCATCTCCATGGCCTGAGAGACTATCTCCTTCCCCAGATTTGGGAAGTTTTCAGCAATTACCTCCTCAAAGACTTGCTATCCCTTTTTCTCTCTCTTCGTCTTCTGATACCCTATAATGCAAATATTGTTCCGTTTGGGTTGGTCACACAGTTCTCTCAATATTCTTTCATTCTTAGAGATTCTTTTTTCTCTCTGTGCCTCAGCTTCTTTGTATCCCTCCCACCGTATCCAATCTGCTTTAAATACCGTCCATTTTGCTCTTCAGTGATTGAATCTCCGACCAGAATTCACTCCTGTGTTCTTGAATATCTTTCCATACCTCTATGAGCATGTTAATGATTTTTATTTTGAACTCCCTCTCAGGAAGAGTCATGAGGTCAGTGTCATTTAAATCATTCTCACGAGTGGTATTAATAATTTTACTCTGGACCAGATTCCTTTGGCATTTCATACTTGTATATGACGCCCTCTAGTGCCCAGAAGCTCTACTCGCTGGAGCGGCTCAGCCCCTGAAGCAATGTTGGAGGTTGCAGGGGAGTGGTATTGGTGCCTTGGAGGAAGAAAGAGCTGTTTCCTGCTACCCAGCTGCTATGGCTGTCTCCACGGCCTGAACCAGTGGGCTGAGCACACAGGTATAAGCCTCTATGCTTTGCGTTTGTAGTTGCTGTAGACAGATCTTCCCTCTGGGTGGCCCAATACCAGGTAGGTTTTGCAGGTTTGCGAGCCAGGTGGGGCTGGCCAGGAGAAAGGTGCAGTAGGCTGTGTATCCCGGAGGGTGTCCTTGGAGCTGTGTAGCCAGCCAGGGAGCTGGAGCACCTGAAGATCGTCTAAGGAGGAAGATTTCTTTTTCCTGCTTAAATATGAGAGTCTATATGGCAAATCTCCCAACCTGCTGGGCAGAGTGCACCCAGACAATTTTGTCTACCTGTCCTTTCTCCTGAGCAGTAAGCTCTGTACAATCCTTGCCCTTTTAGCAGCCCTCTTGCTAAGGGCTTCCTTGTTAGAAGTCTCCCAGACTGCCCACCTTTCTTTTGTCCCAGAGCAGCTGGATATGGATCCCTGCTTTCCACAAGCGGCTGGAATCTCAGTCTCTCCAGGAATTCTGCCTGTCTTAGCTTTCCAACCCTGTAATCACAAGAGTATCATGCAAGCACCATGAATTGTAGGTTTGTGCTCCCAGAGCAGATCTCCAGAGTTAGGTATTCAGCAGTCCAGGCCTCCACTCTCTCCCTGCTCCGTTTCTCTTCCTCCCGCTGGTGAGCTGGGGTGGGGGAAGGGCTTGGGTCCCACCGGGCCACAGCTTTGGTACGTTACCCTGTTCTGTGAGGTCTGCTCTTTTCTCCAGGTGTATGCAGTCTGGCTCAGTCCTCTTTCCTGTTGCTGTTTCAGGATTAGTTGTATTAATTATGTTTTTGTATTACATGCGGTTTTAGGAGGAAGTCTGTGTCTTACCTCTCATGCTGCCATCTTTAATCCTCTCCATACATTTTTGAAATAATGAAGATACATTAAAAACTGTAAGCTGCTTCTAAAGAAAAGTACAAAATAGGTTATGTTAAAATTATATCAAATAAGTAGTGCAAATACATTAGTACTTTTTCTACAAAGGGACATTGTATTGATGATAGAATATACTTTCCAACAATATCACAGTCTTTATGTGCAATGCATATGTGAAAAAATAATAAGTCTCTAAATATGATGCTCCTTTCCAGCAAACACATGGGTTTATATCTTCCCCCTGGGGAATTGACTCATAGCTTCATAGAAGAAAAGAATATAGGAAATCTTCTTAGCTTTTGAAACGAATGGGTGATATATCTGAGACAGAAAGTCATTTACACTCTTCTCTCTGGTGTTTCAAAAAAAAAAACAGTATAATAAGATTTTTTTTTTAGAGGTAACAAAACTGCTGATCGTTAAAAATATGGATCCAATATTCTTAAGGTGTTCATATTACTGATAATAGAGATAAGGGGATAAATGACAGTATACATGGAACTCAGGTCCTCTGCTGCCGGCCCCATCCCACAAGGGACATGTGTGGTAGAGGGGAGAAAATATTTACTATTTTAAACGCAAGCCTCCGTTTAGGCCTGCCGGTCTAGACAAGGCCTTTGGAGCCCAACAGGTAACAGCCAAGAGGGAAAGGGCGCCAAGACCACACCTGTCTCCCTCGGAGACGTCAGCAGCCCTGTTCTGCTGACATTGGGCCACGAGGAATGGTGTTGCCAGAATCTCTGATTTTCCAAGAGAAATGTCAAGTTCCGACTTTAGGTGACCTCTGCTGATTTGTGATTTTGACAAATTAAAATACATTTTAAATAGCTTGTGGCCCCACAAAGTATATTCCTTCTATTTCTTAACTGCTCTATGAGAAAAAACAGAATTTCGGAGCGGTAGAGGATTGCTATGTTACTTAGAAACACACAGATGCCTCTTTTTTTTTTTGGTATCGTTAATCTACAATTACATGTGCAACATTATGGTTACTAGACTCCCCATATCATCAAGTCCCCCCCCATATACCCCATTACAGTCACTGTCCATCAGCGTAGTGAGATGCTATAGAATCACTACTTGTCTTCTCTGAGTTGTACAGCCCTCCCCGTGCCCCCCCACATTATGTCTGCTAATCTTAATGCCCCCTTTCCCCCCTTGTCCCTCCCTTCCCACCCATCCTCCC
>JAQQAC010008525.1:1915025-2143197 GCA_029783875.1 Phataginus tricuspis | reverse complement strand
TGGGTTCTGTGAGTCTGCTGCTGTTTTGTTCCTTCAGTTTTTTTTTTCTTTATTCTTATACTCCACATATGAGTGAAATCATTTGATACTTGTCTTTTTCCACTTGGCTTATTTCACCCTCTAGCTCCATCCATGTTGTTGCAAATGGTAGGATTTGTTTTCTTTTTATGGCTGAATAATATTCCATTGTGTATATGTACCACATCTTCTTTATCCATTCATCTACTGATGGACACTTAGGTTGCTTCCATTTCTTGGCTATTGTAAATAGTGCTGCGATAAACATAGGGGTGCACCTGTCTTTTTCAAATTGGGCTGCTGCATTCTTAGGGTAAATTCCTAGGTGTGGGATTCCTGGGTCAAATGGTATGACTATTTTGAGTTTTTTGAGGAACCTCCATACTGCTTTCCACAATGGTTGAACTAATTTGCATTCCCACCAGCAGTGTAGGAGGGTTCCCTTTTCTCCACATCCTCGCCAACATTTGTTGTTGTTTGTGTTTTGGATGTTGGCCATCCTCACTGGTGTGAGGTGATATCTCAGTGTGGTTTTAATCTGCATTTCTCTGATGATTAGTGATGTGGAGCATCTTTTCATGTGCCTGTTGGCCATCTGAATTTTTTCTTTGGAGAAATGTCTATTCAGATCCTCTGCCCATTTTTTAATTGGATTATTTGCTTTTTGTTTGTTGAGGTGTGTGAGTTCTTTATATATTTTGGATGTCAACCTCTTATCGAATATGTCATTTATGAATATATTCTCCCATATTGTAGGATATCTTTTTGTTCTACTGATGGTGTCCTTTGCTGTACAGAAGCTTTTCAGCTTGATATAGTCCCACTTGTTCATTTTTGCTTTTCTTTCCCTTGCCCGGGGGGATATGTTCATGAAGAAGTCGCTCATGTTTATGTCCAAGAGATTTTTGCCTAGGTTTTTTTATAAGAATTTTATAGTTTCATGACTTACATTCAGGTCTTTGATCCATTTTTAATTTACTTTTGTGTAGTAGGTTAAACAATAATCCAGTTTAATTCTCTTACATGTAGCTGTCCTGTTTTGCCAACACCAGCTGTTGAAGAGGCTGCCATTTCCACATTGTATATCCAAGGCTCCTTTATCGTGTATTAACTGACCGTGTATGTTTGGGTTAATGTCTGCACTCTATTCTATTCCACTGGTCTGTGGGTCTGTTCTTGACAGATGCCTGTTTTGCGGAGCTAGTCCACATTGCTTAGCTGCTGTACGATGCATGTTCAATTTCGGTAGCATCTTGAGGGCCAAAAAAAAGACAGAAGAAGGTTTTGGGGAGTGAGTGTGAAAGCTGACATCAGCAATATGGTTGATGGTCTGCACTTAAGGAGGGGATATGGTAAGAAACTCACAGTGATGAGCTGGTTAAAGTTTTACTGTGTGTGTCTGTTTGTGTGTATCTATGTCTGTAAGTCTGCGTGTCTGCCCGTGTCTGCGAGTCTGTGTGTGTGAAGCACGCTGCGATAACCCTCTGTTTTCATAAACTCCCACCGCGATCCTGTTTTACTGCAGTAACGGCACTGGGGAATGAGAGCAGAGTCACCCCACTGGAAAATTAAAGAGATTTTGAAAGAAAAATCACAATGTTAATATTAGGAATGATGAATACCCACTTTATAGTGTCAGGTTTCTGCATTTTTTTCAGTTCTGGTGGGTGTGCAAATGTGTACGAGAAAGAATAGCTTGAACTAATTCATTTTAATTTGGAGAATGACATGTGGCCACCAGGACTTTAAAGAAGGAATTATTTCTATGTGATTAGGGGGAAAAACGAATCTCTTCTTTCAGACACTGCAAATACCAAGCTTTCCCTGCCACCTTCTGGCTATTGGCTGCAATTTTTTAAAAAATTTCTCTGTGCGACATATCAAATATAAAAAACACCACTGCAATCGATATGCCAGCTTAGGAAATAAAATATTATCGGTAAAGTTTGAAATCGCCTGTGTATCCCTCCCTGACAGCATCTCCCTACTCTTCAGAAGTATTAATTATCTAGTATATGCTTATCATCCCAACACACTTGTTTATAATTTTTCTGCGTACGTTTGTGCCTCTAGGCTATGCTGGTATTGTTTTGCATGTTTTTGAAGTTCTTATAAATATCATTTTGTATGGGATCATCTGTATGACATCTTCTGCAGATGACTTTTTTTTTTTTTTTTTTTTGCTGCTGCCAGGACATGGCTTTTATTTTATTTATTTATTTTTTATTTATTATTATTTTTTTTATTTTAGTATCATTAACCTACAATTACATGAGCAATACCGTGATGATTGAACTCCCCCCTTCACCAGGTCCCCCCCACCAACCCCACCACAGTCACTGTCCATCAGCGTAGTGAGATGAGAGTCACTACTTGTCTTCTCTGAGCTGTACAGTCCCCCCCGTGCCCCCCCACCCTATGTCTGCCAATCGTAATGCCCCTTTTACCCTCTTATCCCTCCCTTCCCACCCATCTCCCCAGTCCCTTTCCCTTTGGTAACTGTTAGTCCATTCGTGGGTTCTGTGAGTCTGCTGCTGTTTTGTTCCTTCATTTATTTATTTATTTATTTATTTATTTTTTCTTTGTTC
Source organism: Phataginus tricuspis (assembly GCA_029783875.1). Taxonomy (NCBI): domain Eukaryota; kingdom Metazoa; phylum Chordata; class Mammalia; order Pholidota; family Manidae; genus Phataginus; species Phataginus tricuspis. The sequence goes on along the minus strand of JAQQAC010008525.1, from coordinate 2,140,591 downwards.
TTATACTCCACATATGAGTGAGATCATTTGGTACTTGTCTTTTTCGGCCTGGCTTAATTCACTGAGCATAATACCCTCTAGCTCCATCCATGTTGTTGCAAATGGTAGGATTTGTTTCTTTCTTATTGCTGCGTAATATTCCATTGTGTATATGTACCACATCTTCTTAATCCATTCATGCAGATGACTTTTTAAACCCTCATCATGTTTATGAGATTCATCCATGTTGGACAGTACAATGGCTGTATGGAATTTTTAACTGCAGAATAGAACTCTGTTTAATGGGTGTGCTGTATTTATTTGGCTGTATTCCTTTTGATGAGCATTTCGTTTCCAATTTTTTGCTAATACAAATATTGCTTCTCTGAACGTTCTAGAATATGTCCACACGTGTAAATGTTGTGTTTCTTAGTGAGATAGCAGTAATGTAATTTTTCTATCAGAATGTTTACACATCTCCTCTCTCTTATCACTGCCAAATTGTTTCTCCAAATGGTCGTATGAATTTATAGATAAGGGTCCTCGTGGCTCCGCATGGTCATCTCATCTTGATATTGTGAGATTTCTGAATTTCTGCAGTTCTGGACAGAATGCAGTGATATATCTCTTTTGTTATTTTAGTTTCATGTTCTCAATGGACTTCTGCACGGGATTTATGAATCAACTTGGAAAGAACCTTTGCTCCTGAGTTTTTCTATTCACAAATATGTTTTATTTAGGGCATCTTGAACAAAATTTATAAACTCCTCCATAAAGATCTGACATTTCATTTATTCGATTCTTGCTTAGGTGTTTCATATTTTTATTGGTAGATGTTTTGTTCTTAAATGACATTTCCTAACTTATTTTTTGGTACTGAGGTATATTAATACAACCGACTTTTTTATATTGACTTTGTGTCCAGTAACATTGCCCAATTCTTTCATTAACCCCCAAGACTTTAATTACAGATTCTTTTGGATTTCCTATGAAGGCAGCTACATTTTCTATGAATTTCAATGATTTTTTTAAAGTTCTTATTCCTGTTACCTATTTTTCTGATCTTATTACACTGTCCTGGGATGTAGTACAGTGTTGAATAGAAATGATGAAAAACAGCACCTTTGTACAGCCTTTGATCTGATCAGGAAATACTCTTTTGTCTAGTTTTCTAAGAGTTTGCTTTTTTATTTAAATCATGAATGTGCATCAAAATTTATCTTTTTGGCTCCGCATATATTGATCATTGTATTTGGCTTGTCTACTTTATTCTGTTAATCTAGTAAATTACATTAATAGATTTTTTTTTCCAGATTTAAACCATCCTCACATTTGGGAGATAAACTTAACTTGAGTTTATCTCACAGTGAGTGAGCTCAGCCTATAATTTTCTTCTCTTATATTGTTTTTTTCTGGTTATGATATATTGGTCACAATAAATAAATAAATCGGGGCATATTCTCTCCTTATCTATTCTCTGTCATGAAAATTAAAAGACTCAGTAGAAATATTTGTTCCTGAATTCTGAGGGGTCAGAGAGAACATTTAAAGAATGTCTCATTTCACTTGACAAACGTATGATCTGCTAAGTCATGCAGTCGAGAGACCTGCGCCAGGAGGGAAGAGAACGGGTTTCCCCATGTGCCCGTGAGATAGTAGAACATTGTTGAACCAGGCTGATTTGTCCAAGGATTCACATGGACGATGTGAACTTGGCTTCTGATAGAAAATTTCTTCTGATATAGCAATTTCTGTGAGAAGGGTTTTTCTTAAAAGGCTATTACAATTTGACATATTAGAAGTTCTGTTTATTTTCTGGGAATTCTGGAAGCACAAGCTTTAGGAAAGTGCTTAATTAGTCTCTGCAAACCAGTCAGAACAGAGCACCTATTTTAAGAGACTATCATCTAAATTATGAGCACCTTCCAGGAATAAGGACATATTTCACACTAAAAGAAAAGGCTTTTCTCAATTGTAACTTCAATTTTATAGCACCAGTCATTAGTCAAAAGTAAACAAGGAAGACAAGAGATCTTCCGAACTGATTTGGACCCACAAATAGACAAACAGATGCTCTGCTGTCTCTCACTTAACAGAGAGTAGATCCCCATTATCTCGATAGAGATTACCAAATATTTAGGGCATAAAATCAGATTCCCAAATATTGCTGCCCTCGGTGGGGAGTAATTTGTTGGTCATGTACAAACCATAGTCGCATATACCTAGGATGTCCGCTTGCCGTTCTCAGAGGCTGACTTAGGCGCCCATTGCATGCCGGTTCCTGACCCCAGTTATGGAAAGATACAGAGCCGAAACCATGAAAGAACTAACAGACGAGCAACAACTGGAAACTAAATAAAAAACATAGAATCAGAATAAAAAAGAGAAAGAATCAAAGAGTCAATGAACGAAAAGTTCTTTCTACTTGGGATTTATTCTGGGAGCCAAGAAAAGATGTGCCTGTAGTTAAACAGCCCAGGAGGCCGCCTTTTGGGTAACACGGTTTCATTAGCTCTGCCAGGTTGAATCACGTGGGCATCCTGGTGGGGCCTCCAAACTGTCCACGTATAATTTTTTCAATTAAAAGCATGACTTGTCACACAAATATAAAGTGAGCATATGCCAAAGGTTGATTTAACTCCTTCACGAGAGAACCAGCAGAATAATAAAACTGGTTCAGAATACCTGAAAGACTGAATAAGCCAGGTGCTGGAATAGAATGGCTACCTCAGATTCAAAACAGGTTCATGTCTGTGCAGGGCAGTGAAACAGCAACTTCTGGGGTTATCTCTTCTACTAGACAGAAATCTCATGCATCCTTGTGGGGAAAAAAATGCTACAAGTTAGCATATGACTTCAAAGGGTCTTTGTCTAATCAGTAGTAAATAGTGAACCAAAGAAAGGTACAGCATCTTAGAGAATGAAATAGTCTTCGTGGACAATGCCCTGGTATGACACGGAAGGGACCTGCAGTCACCTTGCTTTATTTCCACATTTTAATAATATTTCTTAACAATTGAATGCCTATTACGTGCTGAGCAGCCTACTGGGGACTAAGGTGAGTGACCTGACCCTTGCTTTCAAGTGTCCTACAGTCTTGCAGAGATAGACAGCCATGTAAACAGCTAAATCCAAGATTGCCTTCTAGATACTACGAACAAAAGTCTCCACAGAGTACAGGAGAGACCCGAGGGAGGGGAAGGCCAGGAGCTACCAGAAGACCAAGGCAGCCAGGGGGGTTTCCCAGGTGCTGGGGAGAGGAGGCCATTCAGGGAAGGAGAACAAAGGCAAGGAGGTATAAAAACCCAGTCATTTCACTTGTCATAACCACTGTTTATGACCTTTAATTACATAGTGTCCTGACCTGTCACTTCCCTGATTGGTGTTACAGCAACACTTCAGCAGCAGCAGCTGCTTGGAGTGGGGAACTGCTGGGCAGAGATGGTCTCATACATTTTTGGAAAAAGTAAGAGCGGGCAGCAGATGGGTTGTAAAAATCATGCATATTGACTTTTGGAACCCAAGTTTAAACAAATCCCAGTGCAATCATTTGCTAGCTGGAGACTTTGGGGAAATTAATGAACAACTGGCAGAGACTGCTTTGTGCAGAAGGGTCCTGAATCCACTTATTACTAGCATTGTTATTTATCAATAAAAGAGAGCTTTTTTTTTCTTTCTTTTTTTTTGAAAGCTCACAGGCAGAAAGGCAGCAAAGTCCAAAGTTCCCCCGTGAGTCAGTGGGCTGGGCTGGTCAGAGGCAAACCCACAAGGAAGTGCCCAAGAGAAGGACTCCACTCCCCACTCTTGCTCTGTTTGGGGCAGAGGAGGGCCAGAGAGGGAGGGAGGTGAAGCCATCACCATGGGAACTTCCTGGAGTTAGGAAACGGCCTTTTTAGAAGGATGGACTTCCACAGAAAGTCTCTGCTTTCAGCCTGTCAAACCCATGTCATAAAATCACACCTGCAGGATTTTAATTTATGGAGGTGACTGCATGCCTACAGGAGAGGCCAGGGCCATTGCATGAATAATTTATTCCTTACCTTAAGATAACAGACACTCCGTGCCACATGGGGCCACAGGGGGAAAGGCAGGTTTGGTCAGGAGGCAGAAGACAGGAGCCAAGAGAAAGGGAGCCCAGAGTTTTCTTTTTTACTGAAGTATAGTTGCTATAGAAGTCTTTACTTATTCTCTGTCTGGTTGATCTGGCCTTTGGAGTGAGTGGTGTGTTGAAGTCCCCTAAAATGAATGCATTGCTTTCTATTTCCTCCTTTAATTCTGTTAGTATTTGTTTCACATATGTCAGGGCTCCTGTGTTGGGTGCATATATATTTATAATGGTTATATCCTCCTGTTGGAGTGACCCCTTTATCATTATGTAATGTGTTTCTTTATCTCTTGCTACTTTCTTCGTTTTGAAGTCTATTTTGTCTGATACTGCAACACCTGCTATTTTCTCCTTGTTGTTTGCATGAAATATCTTTCTCCATCCGTCCAGTTTTAGTTGGTGTATATCTTTGGTTTTGAGGTGAGTCTCCTGTAAGCAGCATATAGATGGGTCTTGCTTTTTTATCCATTCTGTTACTCTGTGTCTTTTGATTGGTGTCTTCAGTCCATTTACATTTAGGGTGATTATTGATAGATATGTACTTACTGCCATTGCTGGCTTTAGATTTGTGGTTACCAAAGTTTCAAGGGTAGCTTCTTTACTATCTAGTAGTCTAACTTAAGTTTATTGTTAAGTTATTGTAAACACAGTCTGATGATTCTTTATTTCTCTTCCTTCTTATTCTTCCACCTCCCTTCTTTATATACTAGGTGTTTTATTCTTTGCCTTTAGTTAGTATTTGGATGGTCTGCTTTCTTTGCTATGATTTTATTTTCTCTGTTGACCTCTTTTTAGCCTTAGGAGTGCTTCCCTCTAAAGCAGTTCCTTTAAGATGTCCTGCAGAGGTGGCTTATGGGAGGCAAATTCCCTCAGCTTTTGCTTGTCTGGGAATTGTTTAATCCCTCCATCATATTTAAATTATAATCGTGCTGGACACAATATTCTTGGTTCAAGGTCCTTCTGTTTCATTATGTTAAATAAGGCTTCTGTTGAGAAGTCTGATGATAGTCTGATGGGTTTTCCTTTGTAAGTGATCTTTTTTCTCTCTCTAGCTGCCTTTAATTCTCTGTCTTTATCTTTGATCTTTGCCATTTTAATAATTATGTGTCTTGGTGTTGTCTTCCTTGGGTCCCTTGTGTTGGGAGATCTGTGGGCTTCCGTGGACTGCGAGACTATTTCCTTCCCCAACATGGGGAAGTTTTCAGCAATTATTTCTTCAAAGACACTTTCTATCCCTTTTTCTCTCTCTTCTTCTTCTGGTACTCCTATAATGCAAATATTGCTCCGTTTGGATTGGTCATACAGTTCTCTTAATATTCTTTCATTCCTAGAGATCCTTTTATCTCTCTCTGCCTCAGCTTCTCTGTATTCCTGTTCTCTGATTTCTATTCCATTAACAGTCTCTTGCATCTCGTCCAGTCTGCTAAGCCTGTCGATCGCTTCTGTCATTTCTGCATTCTTTCCTCACTTCCCTCACTTCCTCCCTTAGCTGTTGTATGTTTTCTGTAGATCCATCAGCATGGTTATGACTTTTATTCTTAATTCTTTTTCAGGAAGACTGTGCATGTCCATCCCATCAGGCCCCCTCTCAGAGGTTGTCTGGCTGATCTTAGTCTGGGCCATATTCCTCTGTCTTTTCATGGTGATAGAAGTGGTTGCTGGTAGCCACCATGTGTGCCAGCTGGGAGAACAAAGTCCCTTCCTGCTTGTTGTTCTCCTTGCCCTTCTCCCAGGCCTGAGCTGTTTTCCTGCACACTGGGAGGCAGTCTCTGGGATAATCCCCTGAACTCCCTGTGTGTGGGGTCTCCCTTAGCCTAGCCTATAGCACTGTGGTGGTTTGCAGTTATGCTGGGTGCGTTCTGGTCCCCTTTGTGCCTTCTGGACCTGGTTCTGGGGCTCTTCCCGCTTAGCTGTGCACCCACCAGGATCTGTCTGATGCACCAGCTGGGGAGGGAATGAATGGGAGGCTGCTGATCTCTGTGGGAAGCCTCGGCAAGGCTGCTTTGCCCGGCCGCTGACCAAGGGGTCCAAAATTCCCCAAGACTCCCAGCCTGCTGGGCTGAGTGCACTGGGACAATTTTGTTCCACTGTTGGGCCCTTGTCTCTTTAAGACTTAAAAAAGTGCCCACTTTTCTTTTGTCCCAGGGAGCCAGCTGAGAGGACCCGCTTGTGTTCTCCATCTCAGATCCTGCAGTTCTCTTTCTCTAATCTCTGATACACTATGCGATGTGTGTCAGTGCTCCCGGCGCAGATCACCAGGGCTGGTTATTTAGCCGGCCTGTGCTTCCACTCCCTCCCCGCTCTGATTCTTTTCCTCTTGCTGGTGTGTTGGGGTGGGGGAGTGCTCAGGTCCCGCCGGGTCACGGCTTTCTATCTTACCCGCTTCATGAGACACTGAGTTCTCACAGGTGTAGCTGTAGCCTGGCTGTTGTCCTGTATCTTCTGGTCTCTCTTTTAGGAATAATTGTATTTGTTGTATTTTCATAAATATATATGGTTTTGGGAGGAGATTTCCGCCACCCTGCTCATGCCACCATTTTCCCAGAAGTCTCTCTATGCTGCATTTTATCCCCTTCACCTACTTCTTCCATCCCCCCAAGTCCTCCCCCATAGTAACCACCAGTCTCTTCTCAGTGTCTATGAGTCTATTTCTGTTTTGTTCATTTGTTTTGTTTTGTTTTTTTAGATTCAACATATAACTCACATGGTATTTGGTTTTTTCTGCCTAGCTTATTGCACTGAGCATAATACCCTCTAGGTCCGTCCATGTTGCTGCAAATGGCAAGATTTCTGTCTTTTTTATGGTTGAATAATATTCCATTGTGTATATGTACCACATCTTTATCCATTCATCTATCAATGGGTACTTAGGTTGCTTCCATATCTTGGCTATTGTAAATAATGCAGCAATACATATAGGAATGCATGTCTTTTTTGAATCAGGGATTTTGTTTTCGTCAGGTAAATTCCCAGAAGTAGAATTGCTGAGTCATATGGCAGTTCTATTTTTAGCTTATTGAAGAACCCCCTTACAGCTTTCCACAGTGGCTGCACCAATTTACATTCCCAGCAACAATGTAGGACGGTTCCCTTTTAGGGGAGCCCAGAGTTTTTATTAGAGTTTCTTTGGGAAAGGCAAGACAGGGCAGAGAATATAGTTCAGGATTGGCTAGTTTGGATAATTCTGGTGGGCTTTGGGCTCCAGGGCAGTCTCCAGTTGTCCCATTCCTGCTCTGGGGTGATTTAGGGCAGGGGAAATATTGACCAGGACTATGGTTAGAGAGGGGGTGGGCTGGGCATGGCCTTGCATCTGCCAAGCCTGCACGGGAAAGGTGTGTTCCAGGCAAGCTTGTTGCCTGGGCCCAGGAATTAGCTAGCCCTGTGAGAGGCAGTCTCTCCCTGGGTGAGAAAAGCCCCTGAGAAATGTCAAAACATCATAAGACACAGAAAATAAAAAGCATAATGAATACAACCTGCTAGGTCAGCTTCTTGCTAAGCTACTGATGTACCTCCCCTGCCACCAGGGCTTTTGTCTCCCCACCTCATCTATGACATTGGAGCAGGAATGTTAAGCCTGTCTCACCAGGTCACTGAGACCTCAGTGAGGTAGCACACACTTCATAAATGGCACCGTGTGACCTGTTTCACCAGCCTGAGCTTCAGTAATCCCACATCACTTTTTTATTTTAGTAAAATACACATAAAATGTACTGTCTTCACCATTTTTAGGTGTACATTAAATACATTCATAATGTGTAACCATCACCACCACCCATCTCCCTAACTCTTTTCCTCTTGTAAAACTGGAGCTCTGTCCCCAGTTGACAATGACTCTCCAGGCTCCCCTCCCCTGGTCCCTGGCAAACACCCTTCTTTCTCACTACTCTAGGTACCTCATATACGTGGAATCATACAGTATTCACCTTCTGTAACTGCTTTATTTCACTCACCATAATGTCTTCAAGGTCCATGCCTATTGTAGCATGTGTCAGAATTTCCTTCCTTTTTTAGGCTGGATAAGAATCCACATATATACAGAGTTTAACTCCTAGCTCTGCCTCTTTCTATCTGTGAGATTTCTCTGTCTCTCAGTGGTCCCAGTTGTAACATGAGGATAATAATAGTACCTTCCTGACTCATTGAAATGTCCTGAGGATCAAATGGCATGAAGTGTTTGGCAAGGTGTCTAACGTACATTAACCGCTAGTAGATGACCTACTTTTTATTACTTCCCTTTTTCTGTTTTTGGAACCTCAGGTGGGCAAAATTATATAAATTCCAATCCTTGGGGAAAAAAAATTGCAATCCTTGGTACATAGCCCATTGTCATCATTGGCCTCTTTTGCTGTATTCATTTTATATAATTTGTGCTTATTTTTAATTTTTGTATGTTAGTTTTAATAATATATCAAACACACAACCCCACTCAATGTTAGAATTAGATGATTACCAATAACTTACATCTATTTAAAGGCTCTTACCTTGCCCTGTTCTTTAGCCTCTCCCACCCCAGAGAGCACCATCCTGAATTTGGTGTTAATCCTAAATACCTTTAAAAAAAGTAAGTTATACAATGTATACCTGTATGGCTAAACAATATGTTATTTAATCTTGTTGGTTTTGTACTTTAGAAAAACGATACAAAACTACATTATTTCATGAGCTCTAATGATTTATTTTCACTGTTGTGTGATATTCTATTGTGTAACTAAACTACAATTTCTCCACTCTCCATCAATGGGGATTAGGGTCATTTCCTTTTTTCTTTTTTCTAATAGTGTTTCTAGAAACATTTTTGTACGTGTCTCTGGCACATATGTGCAGCAATTTCTCTTGGGCATAAAAATATAAATATATAATACATAAATATGTGCTAATGTATAGCTCATGTGAATAAAATGGGTGTAGCAATTTACACTCTCACTAGCAATATATAAAGTATTACATTTGTCTATGTTTTTGCCGATTCTCAGTATTGTCAGACTTTTTTCAGTAACACATTCATGTTTTGACATCATTAGATAATTATACAATAAGCAACTGATTTGCTGTTAATCTATTAAAAATGAAGATGGATAATTGGAAAAATTGTGGTATTTCAATTGCTGAGCATCAAAGCTGATTTTGTGCTTGATGGAAAAAATATAGAATGGACATTATCAATTTCATCTCAATATGCTTAACTTTATTCACTCACGTACATATTGTGATAAAAATGCTAGCCTAAATATGAAATTATTTATTGAATGAAAGTTGAATGAGTAAATTTTGTATTATTTTTTATAAGAGATGATCAGATTGTATCAGATTATAGTTCAGCCAACATATTCATTAATAGATGTTTTTTGTTTTTTTACCTGTTGACTTCTTAATTCTTAACCATTGGATGAACATGTAATTGTATATTATGGTCTCCAGTTCCATTTCTGTAATTATTAACAGGATTTAAAATGTCCTTATATTTTTATTAGCCAAATGCATTTTCACTTTTTTGAAATTCCTGTAAGCAGGTAGTTATATTGGAATTTAATTACTATTAGTCTAGCTAAAAGTTTGCCTAGTTTGTCTCCTGTGGTTGGGTGCAGTGTTTTATAGATGGCTGTTAGGTCTGTTTGTTGAAAGGATTGTTAGTTTTCCAAATTCTTGTTGATCTTCTATTTAGTTGTTCTATTAGTTGTTGAAAGTGAGGTACTGAAAATCTTCCAGTGTTATTGTTGAATTCTCTATTCCTCCCTAATTTCTGTCAGTTTTTATTTCATGTATTTTGAGGCTCTATTGTTCAGCACATGTATGTTTATAATTGTTATAGCTTCCTGATGGATTGGCCCTTTTATCATTACAAAATATCCCTCTACCTCTAGTAATGTTTTATTTTTCTTTTAAAATCTATTTTTTCTGACATTAGTATAGTCACTTTAGCTCTGTTTTGTTGTTGTTTACTTGGAAAGTCATTTCCATCCTTTTACTTTCAACCTATTTTTATCTTTAATATAAGCGTGTCTTCTGTAGACATCATATACAGCTGATCTGTGAACATGGAGTTGGGGCACCAACTCTTCCACTATTTCAGTCAAAAATCCACATATGACTTATGACTCCCCAAAAACTGAACTACTAATAGCCTACTGTTGACCAGAAGCTTTACCAATAACATAAAGTTTATTTTTTGTATGTCTATTTGTTGTATATACTGTATTCTTACAATAAAGTAAGATAGAGAAAAGAAAATCTTTTTTCAAATTGTTGCAAATATCCAAAAACGTTTCCAATATATTTGTTAAAAAAATCCACAGATAAGTAGAACCATGCATGTTGTTCAAGGGTCAACTGTAGCTGGAACTTATTTTTCTTAGCCAGTCTGACCATCCCTGCCTTGTGATTGGATTGTTTAATAATCCATTCACATGAAATACTATTATTGATATTGCTGGCTTTATGTCTAGCATTTTGCTTTTTGTTTTCTGTATGTTTCATGTCTTATTTTTCTATCCCTCCTTTAATGTTTTCTTTTGCATTAATTAATGTTTCTAACTTAATATTTTAATTGCTCTAATGATTTTTTTCACTACACTTTGGAGTTATTTTCTTAGTGGTTGTTATAGGGCTTATCATATACGTCTAAATTTATCATTTACTTCAGAGTTAAGCCAACTTTACTCTGAGATATAGAAGTATTACTTTTATGTAGCACTACTACCTCTTCTACCATTTATCCTATTATAATTATTATACATATTAAATCTATATATATTACAAACCCACAATAGTTATAATTACTAAAATGTTTTTTATATTTTATTGTATATTTTTATAAATAAATTTTATATCTTCTAAGGAAGATGAGAGAAGAAGAAGTATATATTTATAGTTACATTAACCTTAATTTATCATTTTTAATCAATCATTTCTTCTTATGGATTCAAGTTACCATCTGGTGTCATCTCCTTTTTGCAGACAGCTTTTTTCCCATCTATTTGTTATTGTCAAATAGATTACATTTCTATATGTAATTGGGCTAATGATAAAGTTATATACACATTTTTATGCAACTGCTTCTCAAATCACTTAAGAGGAAAAAATGCAATTACACTGCCTTTTATAATTACCTACACAATTACCTTTAGTGACAATCTGGGTTTTTTTTTTATTCAAATTATGTGGGGTGTAAAATCAAATTACGTGCTTTCAGCCTGAAAAGCTTCCTTTAGCCTACTTAAGGTTGGGTTGGTTAGCACAGATTCTCTCAATTTTTGTTTATCTGAGAATTTCTACTTCACTTTCATTTTCATAGAACTGTCTATTTCTCCCTTTCTGTCAAGTTTTGTCTCATATATTTTGATGATGTTATTAGTGTGTAAATTATATATTTTTACTATAAGAAAAGCCATGAAACACAAATGAAAACAATAGTGCAAGCAATGGGAAAAAGTTATAAAGCATATTGAAATTAAATATCCAAAAGACAGAAGTCCCTCTTTATCAATAATTACTCTAAGTGTAAATGGAATAATGTTCCAAAGCACAAAGATTGGCAGAATGGGTTTTTTTTAATGGTCTAATTATGCTTTCTTTAATTTATAGTTAATAGTTGTTATATCTTATTGCTATATTGAATCTTTTATTAATATAAAATGTCCGTCTTTGTCTCTTGTAAATGTTTTTGATCTAACTTTATTTTGTCTAATATTAGTATAGCCACATTTTTGTTACTATTTACGTGGGATATCTTTTTTCATTCTTTCACTTTTAATCTGTATCTTTAGATCTACAGTGAGTCTCTTAGAGACAGCCTAATTAGACCAATATTTTAAAATCCATTCTGCCAATCTTTGTGCTTTGATTGGAATATTATTCCATTTACCTTGAAGTATTACTGATAAGGAGAGACGTCTTTTAGCTATTTAAGTTCAATATGCTTTATAGCTTTTTTCCCATTGCCTGCATTGTTTTTTTTGTGTGTGTGTTTCATGGCTTTTCTTATAGTGAAACATTTTAATTCCACTTTCATTTCCTTTTTGTGTATTCTATAACTATTTTCTTTGTGGTTACCATGGAATTACATTTTACATTCTGAAGTTATAACGTTCTAACTTGAATCTACACTCACTTAACTTCATTAACACGTAAAACTCTCCTTTACAGCTCAGTCTTCATCCCTTCCAATTATTGATGTCACAAAATTTTATCATTATACAGGTATGTCCAAAAACATAAGCTAGTGATTCTTTTTAATGCATTAATCTCTTAATTAGGTAGAAAACAAAATAGTTACAAAGCAAAGTTACAGTAATACTAGCTATTAGACTAATACTTGGTTTTCTTTTTATTTGTTTCTGCAATCATGTAGAAAACAAAAAGTGGTGTAACAAATTATTGTTATAATAATACTAGCTTTTATAATTGCCCATGTGTTTATTGAGATCTTTATTTCTTCATACTCCTTCAAGTTGCTGTTTCCTTTTATTTTAACCTGCGGAACTTCCTTTAGCATTTCTTGCAGGGCAGATCTAGTGGTGATGAATTCCCTCAGCTTCTGTTTTCATAGGAATATCATAATTTCTTACTTTTGAATGGCAGTTTTGTCAGATAGAAGATTCCTGAGTTACAGTTTTTTTTTTCTTTTAACACTTTGAAGTGTTTGACTGCCTTCTGGCCTCCAAATTTTTGCACGAGAAATCTGCTGATAATCTTATTGAGTATCCCTTAGATGTGATGAGTCACTTCTCTCTTGCTGCTTTCAATATTCTCTTTGTCTTTTGACAGTTTGATTATAATGTGTCTTAGTGTGAGTCTCTTTTCATTCATCCTACTTGGATATCATTGACCTTGAATGTTTAGATTCATGTCTTTCATTGTACTTGGGAAATGTTCACTTATTATTTCCTCAAATAATCTCTCTGCCTCTTCTTTTTTTCCTTCTGGGACTCATGTAATGCATATGTTGATCTACTGATTGGTGTCCCACAGGTCCCTTAGGTTCTATTAACTTTTCTCCAATCCTTTTTCTTTCTCTTCTTCAGACTTAATAATGTCAATTGTTCTGGCTTCATGTTAACGGATTCTTTTTTTTTTTTTTTTTACCTGCTCAAATCTGCCTTTATATCCCTCTAGTGAATTTTTCAGTTTTCTTATTTTACTTTTTAGCTCTAGAATTTATTTTTGATTCCATTTTTGGGTTTTCTATTTCTTTATTGATATTTCTATTTTGTTCATACATCATTTCCTGACTTTCTTCATGCCTTCTTTTAGTTCTTGAGCATCTTTAAGACAGTTGTTTTAAAGTCTTTGTCTAATAAGTCTGCCATTTGGTCTTTCTCAATGATGGTTGCTTTGGATTTATTTTTTCCTTGGTTAGGTCATGCTTTCCTGGTTTTTTTCTTTTGTGTGTGTGTGACTTATGGTATTTTTTGTTGAAAACCAGACATTTGAATCTAATGACGCAGTAAAACTGGAAATCAGTTTCTCCCCACCCCCTCAGGGCTTGCTGGGTTTTGCTTTTGTTTTGTCTTGTTCTTCATTTTAAGAAGTCTCCTAAGGACCTGCAACTTCCCCAAGGTACTCATGGGGACTTTCTAACTTCCCAGTATGCTTGGGTGCTTTTGAATGCCTTAGTCTTTAATGCCTGGCTCTGAAGAGGGGAGAAAAAATGAAGAGGGGAGGGGAAGGCACCAGCCCCTCAAATTCCCTGAAGTCACTTCAGCCAGAGGAGAGGGGCTTGCAGCAGTGAGAATGGAACAGTGGCTACCCACCTCTGTGTCTGCTCTTCACGTTCAGAAACGGCAATCAGAGATCAGAACACAGATCTCTGATATTTGGAATGCAGGATACTTACTGCCTACCATGGCTCTCACAAGCTGTACACAAGTTTTTCCTACAACTCCTCCACTGCCTGCCATGGGGCTCAGAGTGCATAACTGTCACTGAGCTAAGAGCCAAGAAGGACTGATATTTACCTCAATTTACCATCCAAGTCCTCTCCTGGAGGTTGCAAGCTCCAATAAATTCCAGAGTTTCAAAAATTTATATCAGATAGATTAAGCCTGTACTATTATTGTCTAAATGGGAGGCAGATTCCTGGTGTTTCCTACTCCACCATTTTCCAGAAAACCCCTTCAGATTCATTTTTGAAAAATAGCTTTTCTACATATAATATTCTTGGTTAACAAGTTTTTCTTTCAGCATTTTGTTTGTCATCCCACTGCCCCTTGGCCTTCATATTTCTAATGAGAAGTTGGCTGTTAATCTTATTGGTGTTCCCTTGTATATAACACCATTTTTCTCTTGCTTCTAATTTTTCTTTGTTTTTGGTTTTGATCATTTTTTCTGTGATGTGTCTGGGTGTGGATGTCTTTTTGTCTTGGTGTTTCTTGAGATTTTGGGTGCATAGATCAGTTTTTCATCAAATATGGGTTTTTCACCCATTATTTCTTCAAATATTTTTTCTGTTTCTCTCTCCCTCTTCCTCCTTCCTCCCTCCTTCTTCTCCTGGTACTCCCATTATGCATGTATTGGTGTGTTTAGTGGTATCCCATGTTTCTCTGAAGCTCTATTCATTTTTCTTCATTCTTTTCTCTCTGTTCTTCAGATTGCAAGAGTTCTATGTCAAAGTTCACTGACTTTTCCTCTGCCAGTGCAAACTACAGTTGAGCTTTTTTTTAGTGAATTTCTCATTTTGATCATTGTACTTTACAACTCTAGAATATCCACTTGGCTCTTTTTTGTGTCTCCGTATTGACATTTTCTTTTTGATGAAATATTGTCATCATACCTTCCTTTATTTCTTGAAGCACGTTTTCTTTTTAGTTCTTTGAACTTTTTTATAATGGCCTCCTTTGTCTTTGTTAATTCTGACATGTAGGACCTCTCACAGTATCTGTTGCCTGCTTTTTCCCCCCATGTATGAATTACATTTTCCTGCTTCTTTGGATGTTTCATAACTTTTTGTTAAAAATTGCTCATTTTATATATTGTAGGATTTCTGGACGCTAATTCCAGACCTCCCTCCCATCTCTGCTCCACAACTGGGTTTGTGATTGCCTTTTGGTTAATTACATGGCTGGAAGTTTATATCTGTTCACCACTTTCCATGTGAAGCCTCTGATTTCATTCCTTAGGAGGTGCAGCCTTGTACATGCACACAGTCACCTGGATGACAGAGGTTTTAACAGGTCTTTATTTCCCTGATCTCTCTGTTCAATTATCTGTTGATATCACACTCAGATGTTGAGTTCAATTGCCAGTTGATTTCTTTGCTTTTGATCATGACTTGGTGCATAAATTTCTCTGAAGTCTGATCCAATTAGATTTGGGCCTTTTTGCAGAGGCAGTTTTTGAGGTTTATGACCCCAAGAGGGCTTTTTTTTTTTGAGTTTAGTACCTTTTGTTCAAAACTTTGGAGGTAATGGAGATGGTTTGAATCATGTTGACAAAGCTTTCTGCAATCTGTCTCACTCATCCACCCCTGGTTGTATCATGAGCTCCACATTTTTCTCTGCTACGGGCAGAAACACAGCTTTCCATATCTCTTATTTCCCAATATGAATGTCTCAACCTATCAACATGCTCTGTAGAACAAAAGGCCACCCATTATCAGAATTTCACTTTATTCAAAAGTAATTACAGTTACAGATCACTATTTTTTCTTTCTGTTACACACAGTACTTACTTTTATTATATATTTATAACTGTGTGCTCAAACCAATTCCTCTGTGTGCTTTTTTTTTTTTTTTGGTTTTGTAGCTTTGTTTCCCTTTCATTCTTTTTTATTACTATTAAAGTGTCAATGATATACAATCTTATTCTCCATGTCTGTACTACCATCCCTGTGGCCAACCTATATTGTAATTGCAAATTATTGTCCCCCTTAATCCCTTTCCCCTCCCCCTGGACCCTTCCCAACCCCTCCCCCATAGTGACCACTAGTTCCTTCACGGTGTCTGTGAGTCTACTGCTATTTTGTTCCTTCTGTTTTTATACTCTACAAATAAGTGAAATCATTTGATATTTACCTTTCTCTGCCAGGCTTATTTCACTGAGCATAATACCCTCTAGATCAATCCATGTTGTTGCAAATAGCAGGATTTCTTTTCCTTTTATGGCTGAATAATATTCCATTGTGTGTATGTACCATATCTTTTTTATCCATTCATCTCATTGATGGACACTTAGGTCACTTCCATATCTTGACTATTGCAAATAGTGCCACAATAAACATAGGGATGCATATGTCTTTTCAAATAGGAGATCTTATTTTCTTCGGGTAAATTTCTAGGAGTGGAATAACTGGGCCAAATGGTATTTCTATTTTTAGTTTTTTGAGGAACCTCCATATTGCTTTCCACAGTGGTTGCACCAATTTACATTCCCACCAGCAGTGTAAGAGCGTTCCCGTTTCTCTGCATTCTCACCAGCATTTGTTATTTCCTCTTTTGGATAGTGGCCATCCTAACTGGTGTGAGGTGACATCTCATTGTGGTTTTAATTTGCATTTCCCTGATGATTAGTGATGTAGAACATCTGTTCATTCGCCTGTTGGCCATCTGAATTTCTTCTTTGGAGAATTGTCTGTTCAGGTCCTCTGCCCATTTTTTAATTGGGTTGTTTTTTGGGTGTTGAAGCATATGAGTTCTCTATATATTTTGGACATTAATCCCTTATCAGATGAGTCATTTATGAATATATTCTCCCACACTGTAGGGTGCCTTTTTGTTCTGCTGATGGTATCCTTGGCTGTAGAGAAGCTTTTTAGTTTGATATAGTCCCACTTGTTCATTTTTTGTTTCCCTTGCCTAAGGAGATGTGTCCAAGAAAAAGTTGCTCGTGTTTATATTGATTTTTGCCTATGTTTTCTTCTAAAAGTTTTGACTTACCTTCAGGTCTTTGATCCATTTTGAGTTTATTTTTGTGTATGGAGTTAGACAATAAAGGGAGGGCTCTTCTTACCTCTTTCCCTGGTTCTCTGGTAAATTAGCTAACTACAATTAATTTAGCTTGTTGCTCTTTTGGAGCTACCAGCCACCTCTTCTTACCACTGAAATCTCCCAGTTTTAAGTTCTCTGGAGTTCTTTCCTCCACTTGGGACCCACTTTCTTTCCTGCCTTTTCTTCACTTTCTTTCCATCCATTAAACTCCCTCCATCTGACTGTCCTTGAGAGCACCCTTAGGCCTGAACTTCCCCATACTCTTCCAAGTAAAATCAGTTCCTTTGGAAAGAGCTTTGGAGCTCTCTGTTCTTATGACCTTACTCCCCCTGGGAAAACAGCTGGGTGCCTGCTCTGGGGCCAAGGACCACGGCCTGCTTCTCTAGGGTTGATGTCTGTGTTAGGAACAGAGCTCAGTTGGTATGGTAGGCTCTGGTCTTCTTGGCTTGCCTCTCCTGGCATGGAAACTACTCTATGAGCAAGCTCGGGAGAGTGTAGTCAGGGTTCCAGTATTCTTGGCCTGTGCACCTGAAGTGAGCTTCCACCCTGAGTGGAAATGGTGGAGGAAGGGAATTCTGACCTCCTGGCTGCCCTTGTCTAGAGTTTAGCCTTTGCAACACAAAGTTGGAGGGCATAAGAAATACTTGCAGCTCGCCCCTCCGTTATGTACCATAGCTCTTGATTGGGAACTGGGAAGAGAAGGAGCATTGTCTTCTTGGCCGTATCCACTCAGAGTGGAGCTTCTGACACTGAACTGTAGAGGAGGGAGGGAGAATGGTGTTCAGTGAGAGAATAGGTATGACTGCCTCAGACTCCTAATGTTCTTACGGAGTTTTAGATTTTCCTGAATGTTTCTTCATGCTGTATGCCCTTAGGACAACATGCAAATACTTAAAACAGTTTTTAACATTTTCTTTATCCAGTTATGGTAGTTATGGTGAAGAGTAGCTCAGAGCTCCTTGTGTAGCCAGTCCAGAAGTTATTTGTCTATTTATTATTAATATTGCAGTTTGTCTTACCAAAATAATAATTTAAAGCAATAAAATTTATTCATATCCCTTAGGATATTTTAAAAAATGAAACTTTGGTAATCTCAAACCCCAAGTACCATGAATTTAGAAGAGAATAAAATTCTCAGCAGACTTTTAGAATTTAAAAAGTACGTTATTCAGAAAAAAAAATAGGGTAAAACCACATCTAAGGTAAAAAAAAAAGACATTAAGACATGGAACTGAAAGAGAATTACTTCAAGCAAACTTTTCTGTTATTTTGTACAGTAATTATAATTGCTTTTTTGCTTGCTTGTAAATCACTGTTTGCTCTTTGATATTTCTTTCACAAATACATTAAGGATTGCATTTTAATATTCAACTATACAAAACCATAAATTAGCCCAGAAACTCATTACCATCAGCCTAGAGCAATGCTCTTTACTCACTGGCCATGCAGTTGACATGGTGCCCAATAACAGGAAGAGTAATAACCAAGCAGGCAAATCTGTTCCAACTCTTTTTCCTAATAATTTGAAACACCACCATTTCTTTACTGCAATGACAGAATTCTTTTTAGTACACGTAACAGGAATACAATTAGTAAACATATAAATTACAAAAATTTAAAACTTTAATTTGGAATTTGATAGTTTAAAGTATGCAGTTCAATGTGAAGTTTAGATCTGCATTATAAACAAGTATAAAAAGAGTGGCAACTAATTCTATTCTAATCCAGAAACCCATTTTAGAGAATCTAAGCTGAATAATTACTTAGATACAAATAGCAAACAGAACAGATGACCACCCAGGGATATTCTACAAGGATTTCTGCAGTTTGGCAGTTAAGCTTATTAGTGTTCAATGATTTCTAAGTTCCTTCTGATTCTAAAATTCTATGATTCTATAGTTTTCCTAGCAGTTCTATTAAGATAGTATTTTTTCTCACCATTTACTGCCAGATTATGTCACACACACATCGAAATTTTAGTATGTTACTATATTTGTTCAAAATAAATGTCATCTTTCAGAATATGCTGCAGTTCACAAGTCTTCTCTCCATTTGTTCCAAATTAAGACCCTGTCTCTGTTTTAGACTAAGTTTCACTATGCTTGAACAGTACCTGATTTAGTCTGAATGTTCTCCTTTTCTCGGTAATGTCATAAACAATAGACAAAATGAATTATAAAAACATCTAACAAATATTACATCTTAAGTTCAGAAATAAGCACCTGTACTTCAAACTCCCTGTTAAACTATGATAAATTATTTAAATTTATCATTAAATGCAAATAGTTGGTATATATACTGCTTGCTCAGTTCTCTCCAAATAGGGATTTATGTTTGTTTGGAAAAGAAAGTAGTTTCAGGTGAAATGATAATGCTAAGATGCTAAGTAATTATGATCACCACAATTCAAGGTTGGATTCTTGGTTCCACACACAGATTTTCTTTTACGTAGTTGAGAATTTTGATCAAAGACAGATACTTTGCAAAATATTTACCCACCTATCCTCCAGGAACTCTAGAGAAATGATACATGAAGACAAAGTACTCAGAGACTGTGCATTCCAAAGCCAATGATGAGATTCACGCATGGCTAGAAAAAGTCCTCTAATTCATGAGCATTATTTCTGAATGTTATCAGACTACATAACTCCAAGTCATCTTCTAAACCATAATTTTCTCTTTTTGACATACTGGCTCATTAAAAATCAGATCTCCATGAATCAAAGCACCACCCACTGGCAACATGGCAGTGAATTACACTGAAAACCAGGTCTACGATTGACACTTTTGAACGTCTTTGTTTCATATCTTTAATGCTACCTCAAAAGGTCTTGTTCTTCAACTATCCCCGTGTACTTCGAAATATAAAATAATTACAGTTCAAACAGTTATTCTAAATCTAAGTAGGTAATTCCTACGGCAGTATATTTACTCAGAATGTATTTTCATTTCAAATATATGTAAAACATCTCAAAAAGTCAGAACACAACTTGCTGAACAGAAACCTCAGTGTTTAAATCTCAACATTCAGGAAAATAAACACTACATATTAGGTTGCTTCTGAATATAGATCACTCATTTAAGTAAATGGGATATAATTTCTAACTTGTGTTAAAGAAAATGTTTTATGTGAAGCCTTGACCAGAATCAATTAGCCAAGTGCAAGATCACTGTATTATGGTACAAATCAAACTACCAACACAACACATCCGTTGAAGAGCTGGATGCGATAGAACTATGGTTAGGGAATTGGATGTCCCTTCACTCAGGGGTAATGAGAGAAAAAGGTGTTCCATGGATCAGGCCCAATTGTTATTACTTCATTGATAATAATGCCTACTGTGTTTACCAAAGAATGTTTCTTTCATGGGAGATACACTTCTAATTTGATAATGCTAGACAGTGGGGGGAAAAAGAGGGGCCCACTTTTCACAAAATCCATTCTTTGTATTAAATTAGATGGAATGGCTCTTCACTTTCTGCTCTGAAGACAACCAATCTTTTTTTTTTAAGTATTGACTTGACAATTTATCTTTGAGAAGTGATCCTTTGAGAAGCTTAAGAAATGATCCTGCCTTTACTAATAAGAACATGTAAGAATATATATTTTCTGAGGTGTTGCATGATCTGACCCATACTTATGATTTAAAATGTAACTAAGTTCTCTCAATAAACTGCATTAATTTAAAATTTTAAACTTTAAACTTAAATCATCCTTACTGTACTGTTATTTCTTTTAATTTTTCCATTATCTATAAATACTCAAATTAAAAAAAAATCCCTAATCTTGAAATCAACTTCCTTACATTGGAGCTCTGAGGCTAGTTTATAATTTTTAAAATATTTTGTTAAAATGTAAAAACCCTGAATCCAAACAAAAATTTTACAGTTTTACAGTATATAACTATTTTTTTAAAAAAATATTCTGAGTTGTTTTTATACAAGTAATCAAGTGTTATTTTTCCAAATGAAACTCCTTTATAGGCTAGAGAAGGGTATGTGGTATTACCCCATAAAAACCAATACAAATCTCACTTTTTTAGGCTGGTACTTCAACTATTTCAAAGTAGTCATTTGGTAGAATCACATAACCTCTCTCAGATACATCTGATACGTCTTTCTCCTTCTGGAAGTGCACAACTTCCTTTAACTTTTCAAGCTGTCGTTCTTGTCTTCTGCATCGCTGCTGTGCGGTCTTGAGCTTCTTTCTGAGTTTTTCGACTTGCTGCTCTAGCTGATGGATCCTTTTCCTCTGGTGCATTGTATCCTCCACAGTGTAGTTGTGGTCACAGAAAATGGAGAGATTATCTGGGGTCTGCAGGGGAGGCATTAGCAATCCAATAGCGGCATCAACCTGGGGAATGGGAGGCGTTAAAGGAGGCGGGGGAAGTTGCTTTTGTGGCTCCAGGAGATCTTCCTTCTAAAATGAAAATGCAGAGTATGTTTGAATTTAGTAACTAAAAATAACAGTTTGAAAGAGTTCATCTGGGGAATTTAAGAATATTAGACTTTTCTATAAACCGAAAGTGAGAAAGTTGTTTAAGTTTTAATTGTAGTTTTCTATCTTAATAGGAGTAGGATGAAAGAACAATTAATAAGACTTAATTAAACACTTAAAACTGAAGGCAAACATACTTTGAAAGTGAATTGTCACTGATAAACAAAAACAAAATGTTATCAACATACAGATAAGCGTAGAGAGTGACCTGAAAGTGAGTTTCCCGGTGTGCAGGTATTTAATTTTAATAAACTGCACCTTGCGTTTCTGTAAGTATATCATTGTAAACAGCGGTTGTTTACAAGTGATGTGTTCCAGGTAACATTTATTTTCTCAACACTACTTTGAGTTTTCCAAATTTTCCGCAGTGAACACATTAATTTTACAAACAGAAAACCACCCAACATTCTAAAAACGTGTTACCTTGTCATGTGGTTCAGTACAAAGAAATATGGTGGGGACGGCGTTCTCCTTCAGTAACTTGTTGTTGCATTCCCTCTTGAAGCAGTCCGGGGTGAAGTGTTCTGAACAAATGCTGCTATACTTAGTGGGTTTAAAGTTTTTTCTTCTGACGGCCGCCTCCCATTTTTCACAAAGACTGGGTCGAGTAAGAGGAAACCTAAGAAGACATAATTCAGTTCTCTGAACATACGTAAAAGAAAAAAAAGGGGGGGGGCACATCCAGATTGTCCTGTTCAGGAAAGAACTATCTCATAACGGTGTTAACATGTCAAGGAATACCTGATCAAAACACTTATGTCTGCTATCTTTTTCTTGACAGTTTTGGTTGTGCCTTTATTCCTTTAGTTCATCAAAAATGTACTTGTTTTAAAGATCTTATAAGTAAAGTGACCACCCGCTAATGTGGGACATAAGTCACCCTTCTCCACATGGCATTTTTGTTTTTTGGGGTTTTTTTTTTTTTAAAGCAGTATTTCTTCAGCAATCTCATTGATTATAGAGTAGATCCAAGAATATCAGATATGATGTTTACAATTTAAACAAGACAGGTTGATTAAGAATTTATATAATGTAAAAATATGAGATTAACAGTTAGCCATGTGGACAGATGCATGCAACAGGGAGTAGATGATGGGAGGCTGGGGTTGAGGGTCCATATGCAATAATACTGTTTTTCCCCTCCATTACAGTAAGTAACTTCCACTAACAAACACAAGTATTTCACACTCATCTAAATATACAATGGTAATCTATTTATCTCATTTATTAAAGTTTAACTTCTTATACTGAAGACACTAAAAGTTTCAAGTAAAATATATACTGTAAGGTGAATTTGTATTAATTTTTACCTGCAATTTTCTGTATACTGTGAAACAAAATTGCAAGTTTACATATCTACATACTGAGAAAAGCAGCTGTGGTTCTCTTTGAATGTCTGACAAGTATGAATTATAGTATAGTCAAATCACAAAAAGAAAATGAAAATTTGATTTACCACTTAATCAACTGGAATATGTCCACAAGGCCCAGATATAGGAATGTAGAAAGAGTTTAATGAAAATTTGATTTACCACTTAATCAACTGGAATATGTCCACAAGGCCCAGATATAGGAATGTAGAAAGAGTTTTTTTTATTGTGATTTTACTTTTCTGGGGCAAGGTTTAGTAAGCTGGGAGATTGGAAGCCAAAGGATGTTTCAAGTCTATATTCCATATTTTCTCTTCCAGGTGACATATGATAGAGCCTATTACTATAAAAATCTCACCCATCTTTAGGACAGTACTTTCCTTAGCCCAGTGTAGCTGTCCCCCTGTGCCACAGTGGAGAAATTGGGGAACGAAGTATTCCTAGAAGACGCCTGCTGAAAATGGCCTCTAGAAGTACAAACCATGGTGGCCATCACTGGTAACATTCAGCACCTCTGGCCTCCTGAGCAAGGACTACAAAAGCCCAGGCTGCCTGTGAGGTTCTGTCAAGATCTTTCCCAGCAACTCCCCAAAAAACTATTCTCCATAGAGATCCAGGTTAGCCCTCCTTTGGATTCAATCAGTTGTTTAATAGCCAGCAGAAACTCACCATTTCTGATGTGTGAATGTCATTTTTAACTAGTTTTTGGTGCAGTGAAGGGTTTTCGTGTTTTTTTAGATTCCTGTCCTATTAGAAATGAGAAGGTGGGGAGCTGAATGCATCATGCGACTGTGACACACCTCCTGACCTATTCCTACACTGGGAAAGTACTAGAGATCAATTCATCAACTTTCATTAATTCCAGTAAATCAAGAGGCAAGATTACCACCTAAACATGCATCTATTTTCAGGCTGGCTGACCTTTGGGACAAAATAAAAGACTCGGTGGACTCCAAAAAAAAACAGCATTCACACTCCCTACTAAACATAAACAGCTCCCATCAAAAACTGGAAGTAGTATTTAAAATTTTGCTTTTGTAATTACTTAGCTATGAATAATTCATATATAACTTACCACTAGTTCTAATTTCTTAAGCTATCATCAGTCAGGAATTCTTGCAAAAAAAATTTATGTTGCATTTAAACATTTGTAATTTGTAATTAAATGTAATATGTAAATTAAATGTAAATGATTCAGTGTAAAAAAGAAATAAAATTTGTAAATAATTCGACTGAATGAAAATGTTATGCCACATTTTGCAGACACTTCAGTATCACTGAGTCATTTCCATTTTGCGGTTTTCTTTTCCTATTTTTAAGAGAACATTTTCCCCTCTAGGATTCCTAACGACAGCACCTTCTGGAAAAAGCAGCCCTGAAAGCTGTGGGGCAGGTTCTTCCCCAAGAGCTTCCTCTAGGCGCCCCAAATAGCTCCTATTGACTTGATTTTGGTTCATATCATTACTGTGTGCTGAAAACACAGTTATTCATCTTGGCAGCACCAGAAGCTTTCTCTAAAACTTAAGAGGTCCTTAAAGGTCGATTCCTAAAAATTGGGTAAAAAAATCTCCTCCCTGAAATCCTGGCCAAAAATCAGTCCTTAATTATTGTGATGGTGGCCTCCCATCCCCAGCAAGGACCAAAAAGGGTAAGCTGGTCATTTTAACGGTCTTTGTCTCTATTTCATATGTACTTGCAGGAGTTATTGACCCCGGCTTCTCCATGAGCCTAGTGGTGAAATTCAGATGTCCCTCAGTCTAGGGGTCCCATAACCCGCGCCACCTTCGAGCACTGCCTGGAGAAGCCGAACCCGCCAACCGGCAGCAGCGGGCGAACCTCGCGCCCGGGGGGCCGATCCTCGAGCGCGCGAGAAACGGTCGCGGCGGCGACGCGCGCCAAGAGCTCGCAGCCCCAGGCGCGGGCAGCGGGGTTGAACGCGAGACCCGAGCTGGGCGGGCACGCCCACAGCGCCCGGGCCCCAACGACCCCGAGGAGCGCCCGGCCGCGCCCGCCCAGGCCCCTCCCCGGCTCCGCCCCTCTCCGTAGGTCTCGCGCGGACACGCGCCTGGCTCCGCCCCCGAACCCAACCGGCCGCGCGCCCCCAACCCCAACGCCGCCGGCCCCGCGAGGCGCGCAGGGTCCTTACTTGTGGAAAGAAACGGGCTTATCCTTATCGTATCGGTTCTTGCAGCCGTAGGCGGAGCAGGACTGCACCATCCTTCCGGTCCTCAGTTCGCTTCTGCCGCCCCAGCAGGCAGGCGCTCCTATGTCGCCGTGTTCGGCTGTGACACCCTGGCTTCCTCTGTAGCTTTGGCCAACAGTTACAGTGTTGATAGCCTCACTCGGGGGTGACTAATGTGCCCGTTTTGTCGTTTGCATTAGCAGAAGGACCACAGCCATCGCCCGTCTCCCATCTCCAAGATGGCGGAGGCAGCTTCAACTTCAACCTCTCGCGAGGAGTTCGTTCCCCTGTCTCTGATTAGCTCCGAGGTCAGAGGTAACAGTCCTTGGGAAGCAAGCCATTGGTTGTCGCTTGGCGTGTGGCGCGGCGGGCGTGCCGTTGCCGTGGTGGGCGGGGCCTCTTGGCTTCTGGAAGGGTAAGAGGAAGTGCTTGCATAGGAGGTGACGGGCGGGTAATGGAACGTACCCCCAGTGACCGTGTCCGCCGCTCGTGGTGTTTCTTTGAATTAATTTATCTGGGGCTGTTTTGGTGGGGTTTGGTGGCTTAAAAGAGGACAGGCGTAGAGCTGAAGTCATTGGGTAATTGCGCCCATATGTAAAGGCGCCACATACGGTGTACGGTTTGTAAAACTCTGTGGGCCTCCTTCCTGGACCGCTAGTCTCCATCTCATTACCTGTGTCTACAGGTATCGCAAGGCTGGGGAGAGCCCGGGGGCCGGAGCGGTGGCGGTGAGAAGCTCCCCCCCACTCCCGCCCGGTGTCTCCCGGACACTGCGGGCCGCTGGGCCTGCGGGAGCTCTGGGCTGTGGGCAGCGCGATTTTCATTCCGGAGCGGGCCTGCCTCCTTGCTGCGCGTCCCTCTCCTGTGTATGTCACACGCTGCCTGGAAGCCTGGATAGAGGGCTATTGAGGATTTCACAGCTCTTTCACTTTTCGGCCCTTTCCCCACGGCCTTTAAATGCTGGTTGTTTCCCAGGGTTCCAGCCTCTGCCCGCCCCTCACTCCGAGCACTCTGCTGCTTAGTTTAATCAAATGCCATAAGTACCAAAACCTTAACATTTCTTAACGTAAATCTGTTAATGCCTTCGGTATTGTCATCTATGAAGTATATTTTAGTTGCTTAACCCAGAAGTCTTGGAGTCTTCTCACCTCCTTCACACCCTCCACATCCCTTTGATGACCAGGTTAATTTTGTAGAATAAATAAATATGTCTTAACAAGTCCATCCCTTAACATCTCTGCTTGTCACCGATCAGACCCTCATGGGCTTATCCTCGCCGCAGCCCCTAGGTATCCCGGTCTCCAGTCTGTCCTCCACAGAACCTGATGTCACTGCTCTGATCTCATCCTTCAGAAGCTACCTCCTCTGCTGATAAAATCCAAATTTCTCAGGGGAGCCGTAAAGCTCTTTCGGACCAAGTACCTCTGCTTTTTCCATCATCTCCCTGCAGTTGTCCTGAACTCTTCCAGCATTGTTTTACACAGAGGGCAGGCACTACCCTGGCCTCCTTAGATAGGCTGTTTCCCTTGGCCTGAAGTGCCCTCCTCTGATCTGTCCACCCTTAAGATGTGGCCTAAGTGTTGTCTTCACCAACAAGCTTTCCTTACCCTCTCTTCCTCACCTCCCCAACTTAAGCACCTCTCTGGTTCCAGGGAACCCTTGCTCTTAGCCCTATGTATAATAATGAACCATATTGTAATGTCAGTGTACTTTTATGTCATCTTCATCAGAACTGAGATCCTCCTGTTGAGGACAAGGACGACTTAGCCTTGTAACCCCAGCAACTTGTAGTGTCTGGCCTAAACTAAATACTCAGAAAATGTTTGTTAAATCAGCTGGGCCCAGAAACTATGTCCAAAAGTTTCAGAGCTACATCCCTTTACCAATATACCAGAATAGTTTCTATAGTGTAATGGGTATCATGTTTGCCTCACCAATATTCCAGAATAATAATTTGTTAGTGTTTCCAGGGGTAGACAGGTGGTAATTTCCTTTATGATGTGCTTGGCAATAAATATGAGAATGCTAACTGCTTGTGAACTGAAAAAGTATATTTTAACTTAGAGTTTACTAAAATTCTTCACTCGTCAATTGATTCAACATATATTTACTGAACACTTGCCATGCTATGCACAGTTCTGGGGCCTTGGGATACATTGCTGAACAAGATAAAGGTTTCTGCCCATATTGTGGTGGGGGTTGGAGAAGCAGGCAGAAAACACATATATGGTGGGGTAGCATGTTACAAGGTGATGGGTGCTATGTGGGGTGAGGGGATGCAGTGTTAAATAAGATGGACAGGATGGGCCTAATAGAGAAAGTGACTTGAGCAAAGCTTTAGAGTTGGAGAATCAGCTGCGAGACCCTCTGGGGGACAACCTTGCAGGCAGAGGGACTAGCTAAGGCAAAACTCCTGGGGCTCAGGGTCCTGGCCTGCACATAGAAAAGCAAAGGGGCCAGTGAGCAATGGGGGGACAACAAATATGCAATAAGGGAGGAGGAAGTAGGATAAGGTCATGTGGGGCCTTGTAGGCGAGTGTGAAGACGTTGACTGAGTGAAATGGAGAGCAGGCCTTTAAACAGAGTGACACCATCTTTTACAACCATCACTCTGCTGTGTTTAGCATGGATAGCAGGGGCAACTTAGAGGCAGGGGATGGTAAGAAGGCGTCTGTGGAAATGTAGGTGAGAGATGATAGGACAGTTAAGGAGTAAGTGATCTGTCCTTGTCTCTTCTCCCTTTTTTTCCATTTCCTTATTAACCTTTATTTATTGAGCACCTGTTATGGTGGCAGGTGTTAAGTCTGGGAATATATTGGTGAGCAAGACCAACGTAGTCCCTCTCTACAGAGAGCTTATGCTTTAGTGCGGGGCAGACTGACAGAATGTAAATAAAATAACACTACTAAGATGCCTGAATACATTAGAATGCTGTAAGGGTGCATAAGTGTGATAGTGAGGGTTGCTACCTACTTTAGCTGGGTAGTTAGTGGTCTAAGGATGGGATTTTTAAGCTGAGAACCAAAGAATAGAAATAAAAAAACCTAGTATGTGAAGAATGAAGGTGGGGGGCTGGGGAGAGCATTCCCGGAAGAGGGAGTGTGTGCTAAGGCCCCGAAGCAGGAGAGTTTGATCTTTCCTAGAAAGGGCATGGAGGCTGTGGTGGTAGAGCCCAGAGAGCAGGGGCAGAAGGGCATGAAGGAGGATGAAGAAGCAGGTTAGGTTGTTTTGGATTTTAAGTGCAGCAGGACACCACTGAATCATTTTAGGCAGAGGAGAGACACGATCTAATAGACATTTTTAAAAGGGTGTTCTGGCTGTTATGTGAAGAGTTTATCAGAGGCCCAACCGTGCAGTGAGCAAACCGGTTAAGAGGCTGTTGCAGGCAAGTAAAAGATGTTGCTATCTTGGACTAAGGTAATGGCAGCAGAAATAGAATGGGTAGGATTGGAGATACATGTAGGAGGTAGATACTTGCAGGGCTTGCTGATAGATGGAGATGAGATTGAGGAAAAAAGCAACCAGGATCTCAGGCATGGGTTGAGGTTGAACTTCTGACTTGAGCATTTAGATGGGTGGATGGGTGCCTTTTACTGAGATGCAGGTGACCTTTTTAGAAAAAAGAAGAGAGCCATGTTGGCCGGCAAAATAGAAGACTCCGTGGGGCGGGAGTGGTTTAGGAAGCTGGGTTATTGGCTGTGCGGTTATAGGACTGGGAAATGTCAAAAGTATAAAACAGTCCTCAGAATTTGGGAAGGCAAGCTACTGAAGCATGTGAAGGTCACCAGCCAGTGCTGAGAGCTCCTGTGAGCTTTGTGACCATTAATCAACTTAGGTGGAACCAGTCGATTGAGTTGTTACACTTGGTTGTATTTCCCTCAGCCAAGTTCTGATCTTAGCTTCCTTTTTTTCTGTTTTCTGGCTTCTAGCTATCCATTTCCATAACTTGGAAATGAAATTAACATTTTTATTTTTTGTTGAATATAATCCTGTTTCATTACCTTCGTAAATACAGTAAATCATTATAGTAAATTTGACGATAAAATGAGTTGCGTATTACTGAATTCAACTGAATGTTGGATTTCTCTAAAATATCCCCCAAACTAAATTTTCACTACATGGTCTGCAAATTCGTTGTCTGCTTAATAGAAAAGTAATTTTCACTTCCTCTAAACTAACTTAACACCCATTGTCTGTTTTCCTTCTTTCTCCTTTGCCATTTCTTCTTAGCATTTCCTAGGGCTGGAAGAGCTACTCTTTACTTGTGAAGGGGTGACAGTGAGGAGACATTTTTACTTTCAAAGATGGTTGTCTACCTTTCAAAAAGTTGATGGAAACAACCCAAATGTCCATTACTACTTGAATGAATAAACTGTGGTGTAGACTACATTGCTAGATAGTAACCGCACTAGTGGGGGTGAGGATTTAGTGATATGGGTAACTGTTGCACCACTGTGTTATATTTGAAACCAATATAAGATTGTATATCAATAATACTTGAATTAAAAAAATACTGTGGTGTAGTCATACACTGGAATACTATACAGCTGTCAAAATAAAGTTATATCCCACAGCAGTATGCATAGCTCTTACACACATAACACATAATGTTGAAGAAGTTAGACACAGAAGAAAATATGCTATATGATTTTATTTTTTGTAGAGTAAAAAAAGGTAAAACTAAGGTCAGAATGGGTTACTCTCCGGGGGAGAGGCAGTGAAGGAGGCTTATGGGGTGGTGGCAGTGTGTCTTTTGACTGAGGTGATAGTCAAATGTGTTCACTTTATGACAGTTCATTATCAGACCCTTGTGATTTATAAAATGTTTGGTATTTGTTCTACTTTAATAAAACAGCTTATTAAGCAAACATGAGCCATACAAGATATGCAAAACTGCCCTTTTAGAGATTTAGATGTTTATAAGCTCATTTCATTTGGCACCTTCAATAAATATAAAAAATGAATATGTCTTAGCTTTATGTGTCCATTTAACGGAAAGTAAATAAGGATAACCTACAGGTTAGTGAGAAATTTGTTGTTTTTCAAAGTCTTGAGAGGCCAAGAGCTAATTTACTTATTAATAGAACATTTTTTAGGGAAAAAATAAAATTTAACCCTTAGAAAGACAAATACCAAATGATTTCACATATTTGTGGAGTAAAAAAAACGAAGCAAAACAGAAGGAACAAAATAACAGTAGACTCATAGACACCGAGAAGGGACTAGTGGTTACCAAACTAGGGATTGGGGAGGATGGGGGGAAAGGGGGTGGGGATTAAGGGGCACAATAATTTGCAATCACAGTATAGGTTGGTCATGGGGATGGTAGTACAGTACAGAGAATGCAGTTAATTCTGTACATCTTACTACATTGATGGACAGTGACTGCACTGGAGGGAGTGAGGACTTGATAATATGGGTAAATGCTGAGCCACTGTGTTGTATATTTGACACCCACATAAGGTTGTATATCAATGATACTTTAAGAAAAAAGGTACAACATAAAAAAAAGAAATTTAACCCTTGACATTAAAAGGGTAAGCTTTGTCACAATTATGCTAGAAGGATAAACTTTACCTCCTTTTTTGAGAAACTGCAGAAAAACAAGCCACTTGTTTTGATGTAGGAGAGGGCTAAGGGCTAAACATCTTTTAAACTCATTGCTATCAGTTCGGATTTTAATTTCTATCCATTTCTGCATTCTTTTTCTACAAACAGTTTTTATTAAAAAGTACCCAGCATTCATTCTCTCTGGGCCTCGTTATCTTCATCTGTAAAGTAAGGCTGTGGGACTAGAGGAACACTTAATTTGTAATCTATGAATGGTCAGTTCTTTGAATCCCCTAAAAATGTATCAGAATTATACGTGCATGTGTATATATGCATTTTTCTGGGATGCTACCATAGCTTTCATCTGATTTTCACAGAGAAAACACAGACACTAACCAATTTCGAAGGTCCCTTCCAGCTCTAATATCCTAAGATTAGTGAAACAAAGATTAATTTTCATGTAGATACATAGTTTTTACTTTAAGACTGATTAGAAGGGTTAGTGTTTTCATCTGGTATCAAGTATTTTTAAATAGTTTTTTTAAAGATTTGTGTTTTTGAACAAATTATAATTTAAAGTGCTGTATCAGTGAGTTTAAAACATCTTTAGCCACTTAGCCCTCTCCTGTATCACCTGACATTCCCCTCGAAAGGCCTACAGCTAAATACCACTAGTCTGAGACAGAATAAGGACTGTGTCCAAATATGCTCAGTGTTTTCTTTTTTTTTTTATTATAATTTATTTTGGTATCATGCTCAGTGTTTTCTAACTGGGTGTTCACCCCTCTCCTGCCTTCTCCTGAGAAATGGGACAAATAGAGGATGCAGGGGGAGGAAGATGAGAGTCACTGGTAACACCTCAGATTTCTTTGCAGTCAGGAACTCTGCCTAAAACAACTACTGATGCCATGAAGAGGTCTGACTCTGTCACAACAAAAGCTGCACGGCTGTCTTTATCTCTGTGATAGTATCACCTGCTGTCAACAGCCCTTAAAGACCATTGGCCCGGTCTTACACCCTTAAGATGCAGGACCTTGAAAGTCTGAGTGACTTTTCGTATTCCCACCAAGTCCCAGGTTTGTGGGTTACGGTTTAGCAAAACAGAAGAGCCTGGAGGACATTTAGTGTTTTAAAGGAAGAGTGTGTTGATGCAAACGTACGAGTACAGACTCAGAAAAGAACATTTCAGTTATTAAATAAATATACACTCAGAAGAAACAGGTGGGTTGGAATCAGTACAGGCCTCATCTCTAATTCCAGTTCTACTTATTCCCAGAATTAATATCGATGACCCAGGTTAAATAGTTTTCCACAAAAAAAACCACATTTCTACTTTTTTTTTTTTTGGGTTGAATATCTGACATTTATTATCTTACTCCATTGTCCTAAAAACATCATGAGATTATCATAAGTCCTATTAATATGACTTTTTAAAATTAAGGTATCATTGATATACAATCTTTTTTTTTTTTTGCTATTATTAATATACAATTACATGAGCAACATTATGGTTACTAGACTCCCCCTATTATCAATTCCCCACCACATACCTCATTGCAGTCACTGTCCATCAGTGTAGTAGGATGTAATAGAATCACTACTTGTCTTCTCTATATTATACTGCCTTCCCCATATCCCCCCAACCCACCCCCACCCCCGCTACATTATGTGTGCTAATTGTAATAGCCCTTTTTCCCCCTAAATCCCTCCCGTCCCACCCATCTTCCCCAGTCCCTTTCCCTTTGGTAACTGTTAGTCCATTCTTGGGTTCTCTGAGTCTGCTGCTGTTTTGTTCCTTCAGTTTTTTTCTTAGTTCTTATACTCCACATATGAGTGAAATCATTTGGTACTTGTCTTTTTCAGCCTGGCTTATTTCACTGAGCATAATACCCTCTAGCTCCATCCATGTTGTTGAAATGGAAGGATCTGTTTTCTTCTTATGGCTGAATAATATTCCATTGTGTATATGTACCACCTCTTCTTTATCCAGTCATCTACTGATGGACACTTAGGTTGCTTCCATTTCTTGGCTATTGTAAATAGTGCTGCAGTAAGCATAGGGATGCATATGTCTTTTTCAAACTGGGCTGCTGCATTCTTAGGGTAAATTCCTAGGAGTGGAATACCTGGGTCAAATGGTATTTCAATATTGAGTTTCTTGAGGAACCTCCATACTGCTTTCCACAATGGTTGTACTAATTTACATTCCCACCAGTAGTGTAGGAGGCTTCCTCTTTCTCCACATCCTCGCCAACACTTGTTGTTTGTCTTTTGTATGGCGGCCATCCTCACTGGTGTGAGGTGATATCTCATTGTGATTTTAATTTGCATTTCTCTGATGATTGGTGATGTGGAGCATCTTTTCATGTGCCTGTTGGCCATCTGAATTTCTTCTTTGGAGAAGTGTCTGTTCAGCTCCTCTGCCCATTTTTTAATTGGATTATTTGCTTTTTGTTTGTTGAGGTATGTGAGCTCTTTATATAATTTGGATGTCAACCCCTTATCAGATATGTCATTTATGAATATATTCTCCCATACTGTAGGATGTCTTTTTGTTCTACTGATGGTATCCTTTGCTGTACAGAAGCTTTTTAGTTTGATATAGACCCATTTGTTCATTATTACTTTTGTTTCCCTTCCTGGGGAGATATGTTCATGAAGAAGTTGCTCGTGTTTATGTCCAAGAGATTTTTTCCTATGTTTTTTTCTAAGAGTTTTATGATTCATGACTTACATTCAGGTCTTTGATCCATTTTGAGTTTACTTTTGTGTATGGGGTTAGACAATGATCCAGTTTCATTCTCTTACATGTAGCTGTCCAGTTTTGCCAACAACAGCTGTTGAAGAGGCTGTCATTTCCCCATTGTATATCCATGGCTCCTTTATTGTATATTAATTGACCATATATGCTTGGTATTAGATCTGGGCTCTCTATTCTGTTCCACTGGTCTATGGGTCTGTTCTTGTGCCAGTACCAAATTGTCTTGCTTACTGTAGCTTTGTAGTAGAGCTTAAAGTCAGGGAGTGTAATTCGCCCTGCTTTATTCTTCCTTCTCAGGATTGCTTTGGCTATTTGGAATCTTTTGTGGTTCCGTATATATTTAGAACTATTTGCTGTAGTTCATTGAAGAATGCTGTAGGTATTTCGATAGGGATTGCATTGAATCATAACATTGCTTGAGGCAGGATGGCCATTTTGACAATATTAATTCTTCCTAGCCAAGAGCATGGGATGAATTTCCATCTATTAGTGTCCTCCTTAATTTCTCTTAAGAGTGTCTTGTAGTTTTCAGGGTATAGGTCTTTCACTTCCTTGGTTAGGTTTATTCCTAGGTATTTTATTCGTTTGGATGCGATTGCGAATGGAATTGTTTTCCTGATTTCTCTTGCTGCTAGTTCATTGTTAGTGTATAGGAATGCAACAGATTTCTGTGTATTAATTAGTATCCTGCAACTTTGCTGAATTCAGATATTAGATCTAACAGTATTGGAGTGGATTCTTTAGGGTTCTTTATGTACAATATCATGTCACCTGCAAACAGGGACAGTTTGAGGTCTTTCTTGCCAATCTGGATGCCTTTTATTTCTTTGTGTTGTCTGATAGCCGTGGCTAGGACCTCCAGTACTATGTTCAATAAAAGTGGGGAGAGTGGGCATCGTTGTTTTGTTCCCGATCTTAAAGGAAAAGCTTTTAGCTTCTTGCTGTTATGTATAATGTCAGCTGTGGGTTTGTCATATATGGCCTTTATTATGTTGAGGTATGTGCCCTCTATACCCGTTTTGTTGAGAGTTTTTATCATAAATGAATGTTGAATTTTGTCGAATGCTTTTTCAGCATCTTGGACATGATCATGTGGTTTTTGTCCTTCTTTTTGTTGATGTGGTGGATGATGTTGATGGATTTTTGAATGTTGTCCCATCCTTGCATCCCTGGGATAAATCCCACTTGATCATGATGGATGATCTTTTTGATGTATTTTTGAATTTGGTTTGCTAATATTTTGTTGAGTATTTTTGCATCTATGTTCATCAGGGATATTGGTCTGTAATATTCTTTTTTTGTGGTGTCTTTGCCCGGTTTTGGTAGGAGAGTGATGTTGGCCTCGTAGAATGAGTTTGTGAGTGTTCTCTCCTCTTCTACTTTTTGGAAAACTTTAATGAGGATGGGTATTAGGTCTTCACTAAATGTTTGATAAAATTCAGCAGTAAACCATCTGGTACAGGAGTTTTGTTCTAAGGTAGTTTTTTGATTACCAATTCAATTTCTTTGCTGGTCATTGGTCTATTCAGATTTTCTGTTTCTTCCTGGGTCAGCCTTGGAAGGTTGTATTTTTCTAGAAAGTTGTCCGTTTCTTCTAGGTTATCCAGTTTGTTAGCATATAATTTTTCATAGTATTCTCTCATAATCCTTTGTATTTCTGTGGCGTCCATAGTGATTTTTCCTTTCTCATTTCTGATTCTGTTTATGTGAGTAGACTCTCTTTTTTTCTTGATAAGTCTTACTAGGGGTTTATCTATTTTGTTTATTTTCTCAAAGAACCAGCTCCTGCTTTCATTGATTCTTTCTGTTGTTTTATTCTTCTAAATTTTATTTATTTCTGCATTAATCTTTATTATGTCCCTCCTTCTACTGACTTTGGGCCTCATTTGTTCTTCCTTTTCTAGTTTCATTAATTGTGAGTTTAGACGGTTCATGCAGGATTGTTCTTTCCTGAGGTAGGCCTGTATTGCAATATATTTCCCTCTTAACATGGCCTTCTTTGGGTTTGAAGTGAGTCTCTTGTAGGCAGCATATAGGTGGGTCTTGTTTCTTTATCCATTCAGTAACTCTATGTCTTTTTATTGGTGCATTCAGACCATTTACATTTAGGGTGATTATTGATAGGTATGTACTTATTGCCATTGCAGGCTTTTGATTTGTGGTATGAAAGGTTTAAGGGAATTCCCTTACTATCTAACACTCTAATTTAACTTACTTTGTATACTATTACAAACACAACCTAAAGGTTCTTTTTCTTTTTTTCCTCCTTTTTCTTCCTCCTCCATTCTTTATATGTTATGAATCATATTCTGCACTCTTTGTCTTCCCTTGGGTGACATCTGTTTAGCCTTAGGAATACTTCCCTCTATAGGAGTCCCTCCAAAATGCACTGTAGAGGTGGTTTGTGGGAGGTAAATTATCTCAGCTTTTGCTTATCTGAAAATTGTTTAATCCCTCCTTCAAATTTAAATGACAACCTTGCCAGGGAAAGTATTCTTGGTTCAAGGCCATTCTGCTTCATTGCATTAAATATATCATGCCACAACCTTCTGGCCTGTAAGGTTTCTGTTGAGAAGTCTGATGATAGCCTGATGGGTTTTCCTTTGTATGTGATGTTTTTTTTCTCTCTTTAGCTGCTTTTAAAAGTCTGTCTTTAGACACCAGGAAGATGGCAGCGTGAGTAGGGCGGCGGAAATCTCCTCCCCAAACCATATATATTTGTGAAAATACAACAAATACAACTATTCCTGAAAAAGAGACCAGAAGATACAGTACAACAGCCAGGCTACAGCCACATCTGCGAGAACTCAGCGCCTCATGAAGCGGGTAAGATAGAAAGCCGTGACCTGGTGGGACCCGAGCTCTCCCCCACCACAGCATGCCGGTGGGATGAAAAGAATCAGAGTAGGGAGGGAGTGGAAGCACAGGCCCGCAAAATAGCCACCCCTGTTGATCTGCACCGGGAGCACAGACACACATCACGTGGTGTATTGGAGATTAGAGAAACGGAAGGGGAGGATCCAAGACGGAGACTGCGAGCAGGTCCCCACAGCCGGCTCCCTGGGACAAAAGAAAAGCAGCGCTTTTTTAAAAGTCTTAAAGAGACAAGGGCCCAAGACCAGAACAAAATCGTCCCAGCATACTCAGCCCAGCAAGCTGGGAGTCTTGCAGAATTTCGGTCCCCCTGGCTGGCGGCTGGGCAAAGCAGCTGCGCTGAGTCTTCCCACAGAGATCAGCAGCCTGCCATTCATTCCCCACACCCCCACCCCACCCAGCCATGGCCACTGGTGGATCCGCCACAGCTGCGGAACAATGGAGGAGTGGCCCCGCCCATGGCAACCTCACAGGATCTACTCCTGGCTGGCGCACAGCGAAGCAGGAAGGGCCCCAGACCCCAGAACAAAGGCTGGAAGGCAACAAGGGGACCAGAACGCACCCAGCTAAACAGCAAACCCCTGCAGTGCTATAG
This sequence comes from Phataginus tricuspis, assembly GCA_029783875.1. Lineage (NCBI taxonomy): Eukaryota > Metazoa > Chordata > Mammalia > Pholidota > Manidae > Phataginus > Phataginus tricuspis. The sequence goes on along the minus strand of JAQQAC010008525.1, from coordinate 2,103,757 downwards.
GCTAGGGTGAAGCAGCCCCGCACCCAGGCAGCTCAGGGGATTATGCCAGAGACTGCCTCCCATTGTGCAGGAAACCAGCTCAGGCCCCAGAGAAGGGCAAGGAGAATAACAAGCAGGAAGACACTTTGTTCTCCCAGCTGACACATGTGGCACCTACCAGCGACCACTTCTATCGGCATGAAAAGACAGAGGAATATGGTTCAGACAAGGCGCACACAGACAACCCCAGAGAGAGGACCTGATGGGATAGACTTACACAATCTTCCTGAAAAAAAAAATTCAGAATAAAAGTCATAACCATGCTGATGGATCTACAGAGAAATATGCAAGAGCTAAGGGAGGAAGTGTAGAAAGACAATGCAGAAATGAGACAAGCTTTAGACGGGCTTAAGAGCAGACTGGACGAGGTGCAAGAGACTGTTAATGGAATAGAAACAGAGAACAGGAATACAGAGAAGCTGAGGCAGAGAGAGATAAAAGGATCTCTAGGAATGAAAGAATATTAAGAGAACTGTGTGACCAATCCAAATAGAACAATATTTGCATTATAGGGGTACCAGAAGAAGAAGAGAGAGAAAAGGGGATAGTAAGTGTCTTTCAAGAAATAATTGCTGAAAACGTCCCCAAGCTGGGGAAGGAAATAGTTTCTCAGACGACAGGAGCCCACAGATCTCCCAACACAGGGGACCCAAGGAAGACAACACCAAGACACATAATAATTAAAATGGCAAAGATCAAAGACAAGGACAGAGTATTAAAGGCAGCGAGAGAGAGAAAAAAGATCACCTACAAAGGAAAACCCATCAGACTATCATCAGACTTCTCAACAGAAACCTTACAGGCCAGAAGAGAATGGCATGATATATTTAACGCAATGAAACAGAAGGGTCTTGAACGAAGAAAACTCTATCCAGCACGATTACCATTTAAATTTGAGGGAGGGATTAAACAATTCCCAGACAAGCAAAAGCTGAGGGAATTTGCCTCCCACAAACCACCTCTACAGGATATACTAAAGGGACTGCTCTAGATGGAAGCACTCCTAAGGCTAAAAAGAGGTCACCAGAGAAAATAAAATCATAGCAAAGAAAGAAGGCCATGCAAATACTAACTAAAGGCAAAAAGTAAAATCAACTATCAACGAAAACAGTCAAAGGAAATGTAAAAGAGTACAGAAAAAAACATATAGTATATAAAGAATGGAGGAGGAAGAGTAAGAAGGGAGACAAAGAATCATCAGAATATGTTTATAATAGCTTAAGAAGACACTTAAATTAGACTGTTAGATAGTAAACAGGCTACCCTTGAACCTTTGGTAACCACAAATCTAAAGCCACCAATGGCAATAAGTACATATCTATCGATAATCACCCTAAATGTAAATGGACTGAATGCACCAATCAAAAGACACAGAGTAACAGAGTGGACAAAAAAGCAAGACCCATCTATATGCTGCTTACAAGAGACTCACCTCAAACCCAAACATATACACAGACTAAAGGGGAAGGGATGGAAAAAAATATTTCATGCAAATGACAAGTAGAAAAAAGCAGGTGTTGCAGTAATTGTATCGGATAAAATAGACTTCAAAACAAAGAAAGTAGCAAGAGATAAAGAAGGACATTACATAATAATAAAGGGTCAGTCCAACAAGAGGATATAACCATTATAAATATATACGCACCCAACACAGGAGCGCTGACATTTGTGAAACAAATACTAACAGAATTGAAGGAGGAAATAGAAAGCAATGCATTCATTTTAGAAGACTTCAACACACCACTCACTCCAAAGGACAGATCAACCAGACACGAAACAAGTAAAGACACAGAGGCACTGAACAACACACTAGAACAGATGGACCTAACAGATATCTACAGAACTCTACACCCAAAAGCAGCAGGATACACATTCTTAAGAGCACATGGAACATTTTCCAGAATAGACCACATACTAGGCCACAAAAAGAACCTCAGTAAACTCAAAAATAATGAAATTCTACGAACCAACTTCTCAGATCGCTAAGGTATAAAACTAGAAATAAATTGTACAAAGAAAATAAAAAGGCTCACAAATACATGGAGACTTAACAACATGCTCTTGAATAATCAATGGATCAATGACCAAATTAAAACAGAGATCAAACAATATATAGAGACAAATGACAACAATAACACAAAGCTGCAACTTCTGTGGGACGCAGCAAAGGCAGTTCCAAGAGGAAAGTATATTGCAATCCAGGCCTATTTAAAGAAGGAAGAACAATCCCAAATGAATAGTGTAAAGACACCAATATTGAAATTGGAGAAAGAAGAACAAATGAGGCCCAAAGTCACCAGAAGGACGGACATGATAAAGATTAGAGAAGAAATAAATTAAAATGAGAAGAATAAAACAATAGAAAAAATCAATGAAACCAAGAGCTGGTTCTTTGAAAAAATAAATAAAATAGATAAACCCCTACCCTGACCTATTAAGAGAAATAGAGAATCTACGCACATAAACAGAATCAGAAATGAGAAAGGAAAAATCACGATGGACCCCACAGAAATACAAAGCATTATAAGAGAATCTATGAAAATCTATATGCTAACAAGCTGGAAAACCTAGAAGAAATGGACAACTTCTTAGAAAAAATACAACCTTCCACGACTGACCAAGCAAGAAACAGAAAACCCAAACAGAACAATTACCAGCAACGAAATTGAATCGGTAACCAAAAAGCTACCTAAGAACACAACCCCTGGGCCAGATGGATTCACCGCTGGATTTTACGAGACATATAGAGAAGAAATAATACCCATTCTCCTTAAAGTTTTCCAAAAAATAGAAGAGGACGGAGTACTTCCAAACTCACTGTATGAAGTCAGCATCACTCTAATACCAAAACCAGGCAAAGACCTCACCAAAAAAGAAAATTACAGACCAATGGCCCTGATGAACGTAGATGCAAAAATACTCAACAAAATATTAGTAAACCAAATTAAAAAATACATCAAGAGGATCATACACCATGATCAAGTGGGATTCATCTGAGGGATGCAAGGATGGTACAAGATTCGAAAATCCATCAACATCATCCACCACATCAACAAAAAGAAGGACAAAAACCACATGATCATCTCCATAGATGCTGAAAAAGCATTTGACAAAATTCAACATCCATTCATGATAAAAACTCTCAACAAACATCAACATAATAAAGGCCGTATATGACAAACCCACAGCCAACATCATACTTAACAGCGAGAAGCTGGAAAGCTTTTCATCTAAGATTGGGAACAAGACAAAGATGCCAACTCTCCCCACTGTTATTCAACATAGTACTGGAGGTCCTAGCCACGGCAATCAGACAAAACAAAGACACACAAGGCATCCAGATTGATAAAGAAGAAGTCAAATTATCACTATTTGCAGATGACATGATATTGTACATAAAAAACCCTAAAGACTCCACTCCAAATCTAATAGAACTAATATCTGAATTCAGCAAAGTTGCAGGATACAAAATTAACACACAGAAATCTGTTCCTTTCCTATACACTAACAATGAGCTAACAGAAAGAGAAATCAGGAAAACAATTCCATTCACAATTGTATCAAAAAGAATAAAATACCTAGGAATAAACCTAACAAGGAAGTGAAAGACCTATACCCTGAAAACTACAAGACACTCCTAAGAGAAATTAAAGAGGACACTAACAAATGGAAATTCATCGCATGCTCTTGCCTAGGAAGAATAAATATTGTCAAAATGGCTATCATACCTAAAGCAATCTACAGATTCAACGCAATCCCTATCAAAATACCAAGAGCATTCTTCAATGAACTGGAACAAATAGTTCTAAAATTCATATGGAACCACAAAAGACCCCAAATAGCCAAAGCAATCCTGAGAAGGAAGAATAAAACAGGGAATTATGCCCCGAGACTTCAAGCTCTACTACAAAGCCACAGTAATCAAGACAATTTGGTTTTGGCACAAAAACAGACCCAGAGACCAGTGGAACAGAATAGAAAATCCCGACATTAACCCAGACGTATAAGATCAATTAATATATGATAAAGGAGCCTTGGATATACAATGGGGAGATGACAGCCTGTTCAGCAGCTGGTGTTGGAAAAACTGGACAGCTACATGTAAGCGAATGAAACCGGACTACTGTCTAACCGCATACACAAAAGTAAACTCAAGGTGGATCAAAGACCTGAATGTAAGTCATGAAACCATAAACCTCTTAGGGAAAAACATAGGCAAAAATCTCTTGGACATAAACATGAGCGACTTCTTCATGAACATATCTTCCCGGCAAGGGAAACAAAATCAAAAATGAACAAGTGGGACTATATCAAGCTGAAAAGCTTCTGTACAGCAAAGGACACCATCAGTAGAACAAAAAGACATCCTACAGTATGGGAGAATACATTCATAAATTATATATGCAATAAGGGGTTGACATCCAAAATATACAAAGAACTCATGCACCTCAACAAACAAAAAGTAAATAATCCAATTAAGAAATGGGCAGAGGACATGAATAGACACTTCTCTAAAGAAGAAATTCAGATGGTCAACAGGCACATGAAAAGGTGCTCCACATCGCTAATCATCAGAGAAATGCAAATTAAAACCACAATGAGATACCACCTCACACCAGTAAAGGATGGCCAACATCCAAAACACAAACAAGAACAAATGTTGGCGAGGATGTGGAGAAAAGGGAACCCTCCTACACAGCTGGTGGGAATGCAAATTAGTTCAACCATTGTGGAAAGCAGTATGGAGGTTCCTCAAAAAACTCAAAATAGAAATACCATTTGACCCAAGAATCCCACTCCTAGGAATTTACCCTAAGAATGCAGCAGCCCAGTTTCAAAAAGACAGATGCACCCCTATGTTTACTGCAGCACTACTTACAATAGCCAAGAAATGGAAGCAGCCCAAGTGTCCATCAGTAGATCAATGGATAAAGAAGGTGTGGTACATGTACACAATGGAATATTATTCAGCCATTAGAAGAAAACAAATCCTATCATTTGCAACAACATGGATGTAGCTAGAAGGTATTATGCTCAGTGAAATAAGCCAAGCGTAAAAAGACAAGTATCAAATGATTTCACTCATATGTGGAGCATTAGAGCAAAGAAAAAAAAACTGAAAGAAAAAAAACTGCAGCAGACTCACATAACCCAAGAATGGAGTAATAGTTACCAAAGGGAAAGGGACTGGGAGAATCGGTGGGAAGGGGGGGATAAGGGGGAAAAAGGGGCATTACGATTAGCTGACGCAAGGTAGGGCCGGCACGGGAAGGGCTGTACAAATCAGAGAAGACAAGTAGTGATTCTATAGCATCTCACTACGCTGATGGATAGTGACTGTAATGGGGTTGGTGGGGCCTGAAGAAGTGGGTAGTTTAATAACCATAATGTTGCCCTTGTAATGTAGATTAATGATACAAAAAAAAAAGACATCCTACAGTATGGGAGAATATATTCATAAATCACATGTCCGATAAGCGGTTGTCATCCAAAATATATAAAGAACTCACGCACCTCAACAATCAAAAAACAAATGATCCAATTAAAAATGGGCAGAGGACATGAACAGAGACTTCTCCAAAGAAGTTCAGATGGCCAACAGGCACATGAAAAGATGCTCCACATCTCAAATCATCAGAGAAATGCAAATTAAAACCACCATAAGATATCACCTCACACCTGTAAGGATGGCCAACATCCAGAACACAAAGAAGAACAAATGTTGGCGAGGATGTGGAGAAAGGGGAACCCTCCTACACTTCTGGTGGGAATGCAAATTAGTTCAACCATTGTGGAAAGCATTATGGAGGTTCCTCAAAAAACTCAAAATAGACATACCATTTGACCCAGGAATCCCACTCCTAGGCCTTTACCCTAAGAATGCAGCAGCCCAGTTTCTAAAAGACAGGTACACCCCATATGTTCACTGCAGCACTATTTACAATAGCCAAGAAATGGAAGCAACCTAAGTGTCCATCAGTAGATAAATGGATTAAGAAGATGTGGTACATATACACAATGGAATATTATTCAGCGATAAGAAGAAAACAGAGCCTACCATTTGCAACAACATGGACGGAGCTAGAGGGTATTATGCTCAGTGAAATAATCCAAGCGGAAAAAGACAAGTATCAAATCATTTCACTTACATGTGGAGCATAAGAGCAAAAAAAAAACAAAAAAAACCTGAAAGAACAAAACAGTCGCAGACTCACAGAACCCAAGAATGGACTAACAGTTACCAAAGTTAAAGGGACTGGGGAAGATGGGTGGGAAGGGAGGGATAAGGGGGAAAAGGGGGCATTATGATTAGCAGATGTAATGTTGGAGGGGCACAGGGAGGGCTGTACAACTCAGAGAAGACAAGTAGTGATTCTATAGCACCTCCCTACGCTGATGGACAGTGACTGTAATGGGGTAGGTTGGGGGGACCTGATGAAGTGGGGAGTTTAGTAACCATAATGTTGCATATGTAATTGTAGATTAATGTTACCAAAAAAAAAGTCTGTCTTTATCCTTGATCTTTGCCATTTTAATTATTGTATGTCTTGATGTCGTCTTCCTTGGGTCTCTTGGGTTGGGTGATCTGTGCACCTCCATGTCTTGAGAGACTATATCCTTCCCCAAATTGTGGAAGTTTCCAGCAATTACCTCCTCAATGACACTTTCTATCCCTTTTTCTCTCTCTTCCTCTTCTGGTACCCCTATAATGCGAATATTGTTGCGTTTGAAATGGTCACACATTTCTCTCAATATTCTTTGATTCTTAGAGATCCTTTTTTCTTTCTGTGCCTCAGCTTCTTTGTATTCCTCTTCTCTAATTTCTATTCCATTTACTGTCTCTTCTACTACATGTAATCTGCTTTTAAATTCTCCATTGTATGTTTCATCTCAGATATGGAATTTCTTAGTGATTGAATCTCAAACTTAAATTCATTCCTGAGTTCTTGAATATTTTTCTGTGCCTCCATAAGCATGTTTATAATGTTTATTTTGAACTGTCTTTCAGGAAGATTGGTGAGTTTGCTTTCATTTGGCCATCTTTCTGGGGTTTGTGAGATTTTGGTCTGAACCATGTTTTTTCGTCGTTTCATATTTCTGTGTGGTGCCCAGTAGTGTGCAGAATTCCAGTCTGTGGAGGTGCTCTGCCCCTAGAGTGAGGTTGGGGGTCGTAGGGGAGCAGGGCTGGTGCCTGGGGGGGGAGGAAAGATCTGTTTCCTGACTCCTGTCTGCCCTGCCTGTCTCCAGTGTCAGAGCCAGTGGGCCAAGCACCCACGTGTAAGCCTCTGTGCTTTGTGCCTCTAGCTGTTGTAGGCGGGGCCTCCCTCTGGCTGGCCTGACGCCTGCATAGTGACTGCGGGTTTGCAAGCAGGTGCCTGCAGGCCAGTAAGAAGGCTGGGCTGGCTGTGTGTCACAGTGGGGGACCTCAGATCTGAGTAGGCAGCCAGGGGGATGGAGCACCTGAAGCTCCCCAAAGTTCCCAACCAGCTGGGCAGAGCATGCCCAGACAACCTTGTCCAGCTCTCCCTTCTCCCGCACAGCAAGCTCTGCAAATCCCGGCCCTTCAGCAGCCCTCTTGCTGCTAGGAAGCCTCTCAGACTGCCTGCCTTTCCTCTGACACAGAGTGGCCCCGTGTGGATCCCCTCCTCCACAAATAGCCAGAATGTCAATTTCTCAAGCACTCCACCTGTCCAAGCTCCCCAACGTCCAGAGCACCACACACTATAGGATTCTGCTCACAAAGCAGATCTCCAGGGCTAGGTGTTCAGCAGTCCCAGGCTTCTTCCACCTCCTCCCCCGCTCTGTTTCTCTTCCTCCCGCTGGTGAGCTGGGTGGGGGAAGGGCCTGGGTCCCGCTAGATTAAGGCTTTCCTACATTACCCTGTTTTGCAAGGTCCGCTCTGCCCATGAGGTCTGTTTGCAGTCTGGCTTAGCCTTCCCTCTTGTTGCTGTTTTAAGGATAGTTGTATTAATTAACTATATTTTTGTACTGTTTGTGGTTTTGGGAGGAGCTCTCCGTCTCACCTCTCACACCGCCATCTTGAATCTAGAAGTGTCCCACATTTATACTTTTTAAGTTTAAAAACATCTAAGCAAATTACTTAGAAATGTGATGATATTGGATGTCCGTTAGCAAAAAAGAAAGCCATTGTAACCACTCTATTGAAGCTACTTCAGTTCTGAATTTTAAGACCAACAGCATCAAAGAAACAGGAAAATCACACCTTTTTAACTTTAGATATGTTGCTTTTATTCAGGAGAATAATTGCTTGACAAACTCTTAAATCACAAAGTCTGAACGAACCAAAATGCCAGTCCTCTGAAACACCTCTGGGGGAGGCGTCTGCACAGCCGGAGGGGCCAGCACAGCCCTTTCTCCCGGCATTGCTTTCAAACGCTGAGAACTAGGGTAGCTGGCCCCACCATCCAGTGGGTGCTAGAACAAGGTTTCCCTCTGTCTCGCTCCCCACAGAGCTGCCCAAGTTACCATCTGCTCTTTGGATTGGACCATCTGTTCTTGTGAAAGTTACAATAGTGTTATGTACAAAAATCCAAATTGTTTTTTTGATTTATATGATCTAACTCTGAATCATAGAAGTATTACTATGATGTTTGAAACACTGATTGACTACTTGTTTTAAATACTTTCTCAGATCCCCTCTACATTATTATCAGTAAATAATAAAGATGACATAATAAACAGGTCTAAAATTCTGAGATGTCAGCATGTTCCTTTTTCAATTCACTAAGACTTCATATCATACAGTGTTTTTGTATGTTACAAAAGTTGGTACAATACTCCTCTACCGGGAAAGTCTTAGAAGGAATTCCAAATATTACAATGAAATTGTTAACTAGAAATGTGACACTTCAGGCAGAACACAGTACAGAAAATTAAATCCTTTCAAACAATGACATTGCTATAGCCAGACACCCGATTTGTACATAGTAGAAAATGCATTTCTGGTCTGGTACAATGGTGCTGTAACAAACTCCAGCTTGTCGGCTTTTCAAGTTGGTGGCTGCAGCTGAAATGTTTTTCTGTGAACTATGCTACCCTATTAGACATTTGATTTGGAAATGTAGAATTAGGATTCGGGAAATCTGGATAGCTCTTTCTAGACCTTTCCTCTTAGAAGCACCCACGCTGTCATCCAGTGTGTTCTGAAAGACTTCCGAAGGACTGCTGTTTCTCTCTGCTTCCCCTCTTCCTAATAACCATCATATCAATCTGAACCCATGCAGTAGTCCTACTTAGAGTCTAATACCAGTTCAGTCACTTATTTGTGTGTGGCTTCAAACAAAAAAAACTCATCTGTAACAGAGATTTCATCTATGAGAAGGAAGGCACCGCCCTGCCTTCTTCACATAATTGTCCTAAAATGAAAAGATACAGGAAATCTCTTATATTATAATGTGTTATATTTAAACATTACTGTTTTATCTATGACAAGCAACAGCTCTGTCCTAAATCCAAATTAGAAACACTATTACTGGTATTTCATTCAGCATCTCATTAGTTGATGACTAATATAATGAATTGGGAGAATGTGATGGATTTATTCTTTTTCTCTCTATACCCAGTGAGGCTCACTAATACATGACCGGACAGTACTGTTTTCAGTACCTGCAGGTGACAGAGCTAACGCCAGGCCCTAGGATCAGTGGCCCGCCGTGATCCTGTTCACTAATGAGCAGTGCCAGGGGAGGGCGGGAGGATTTCTTTATACTTGACGTTCTGATTCTTCTCAAACAGAAAACTGCAGAAGAGGGCATTAGATACTTTGGCTGTAGCCATCAAAAACTAAGGTAACTTTCTATCGAACCACCTCACAACATTTGCTCACTCAGCCTAAGACCTGATGAATCTGCACTCTGTGCTGCCATCTAGGGACAATATTATTAAAGTTTTCAGACAAGAGAAAATAGACCACCCTGTCCATCCTGTTGCTGTAACTCACCAGTAATTTCTCTTGCAAATTTAAATAGTGTTCCTAGAACCCTTCTAGGGTCTTTGATGCTGCTCATTGTCATGAAGATCACTTTTTGCAGACTATATGTGTTTGCAGTACCACCCAGGTTCCTGAAAAATTTTCCCTTTAACTTTTATATACTATTCCCTATAAAAGGACCAAAACTCTTCTTTCAGCAGCATCACTGAGAACATCAAATGTGCTCAGTGAAGTTAAATGTCTTACATCTTGTTAATTCTTCTATTGATTAAAAAGCATTCTATAAACCAGAATATGAAATCAGATTATAAAGTTCAAGTTTCTTCTCTCACATTCAACTGTTAACTAAGAATGGTATCAGAATGGAAAGGCAGAACAGCTCCAAGTACACAAAACCTGGCTGGTACTAAAAGAAACACTGACTTTTCCTCAATATTGTACAATATTTTATTGTAACAAAAATATTTAGATGTATTTCATAGCAATATATTATATAAGTACTGACTGAGAAGGACAAATTGGATAAACTGTACATTTAACAATATCTTACTATACATTCCAAATAATCTGGGTAATTCTGGGGAAAAGACAAAAGATATAAAAGCATCCCTTTTTATATAATTCCACATTTTTTCCAGAGACTTTATAGAAACACATAACAATTGTAAATATTATAGTTCTAACCTTAATATTAGAACCTGCAACATGTAAAAATTCCAGTCATATGTTGCTAGCATTTGCCAAATGATAATAAAATGTTTGTCAAACAGTGGTTTTAAGATTGTAAGATAATATTCAAATGCTCTGTACTGCCATGGTCCATTTGCTTGATTTTACACATCAGCTGAAATGTGTTAGTAAACTCATCTTTTTCATCTGTTTAGTCTCTGTGTTATCACTTCTCGATACATAATAGAGATGTAGATAAGCAACAAAAAGATGACAAAGAAATCATCTAGAAAGCCTAGAATCCCAAACAAGGCTTCAGGTACAAAATCTAGAGGTGATATAAGGTAGAAAAAAGCTCCCATCAAACAGAGTATTATCCTGATACGGAACATCCAGAAAAGGCCCCCGACTGAAAACATTTCCCTGAATGCATGCCTCAGTAAAGTGGGTAGATCCATAATTCTTTCCATTATCTGGTAGGGGGAAGAATAGATATTATGATTTGGCATCTAGTATGTCAGACTTCAAAATAATTTTCCTACAACACAAACAACGGACTTTCACATATTCATTGAACACCATGTTTTCTAGTTATGCATTTAAAAAAATAGCTCTCTGACTTCTAGGTTCTTATAAAATAGGTTTTACTGCAGATAACTGAAAAGCAACTAAAATATCAACAAACTTATAATACAGGAGATAGTAATGCACAACTCAAATCATCTCTACTTTTTGACAGTAAAACTAAATGAAGAACCTATATGTAGGATGAGAGTCTGAGTTAAATCTCAGCTTTAAAGTCAGACAGACCTGGATAAATTGGATAAACTGTACATTTAGCAGTATTGTACTCTACATCCAAATTGAGTAATTTTTGGAAAAAGACAAAGATACAAAAGCATCCCTTTTACATGCTTATATGGTTTGGCTCCAATGCTTGGCTTTGAAATCAAAGCCAACCACTTATTAGCCAGGTGACCTTGGGGAAGGTTGTTTAACTTCCTAGGGATAAGTCAACAATTAATTATTTATGTGCCATAGGGACTATTAAGAACTAAAAGAGATACTGTATATAAAAGACCTTTAGAAATTGCCAGACAGTATATAAGCAGTACACCATAAAGACACACCAACTTTGATGGTTTTGGACTAAGAATAGCACTGAAATCTGATACCTTCTTAGGATGGTTATTCTGCTTAGCTTGAGTTTAAGTGAGTTACTGATTGCCACACGGGGTTTTGGAACGCCAGGCCCTGCCTTTTTAAACATCAATCACAAGGTTCTTACATAAATGAGCATAATTTTCACAGCTGAAATTTAACAAATTACATGAATTTTTAAAAGTTGAAGGATGTGGAGATTGGAATCCTCCTACACTGTTGGTGGGAATGTACAGCCCCTTTGGAAACAGTTTGGCAGTTCCTCAAAATGTTAAACGTAGAATCATGGTAATATCTAGCAATTCCCCAACAAGGCATATACCCAAGAGGAAATGAAAACATCTGTCCACAGAAAAACCGATATACAAATGTTAATGACAGCATTATTCACAATAGCCAAAAGGTGGAAACAATTCAAATGCCCATCATTGTATGTATGAACAAAGTGTGATATTGTTAGCCATAAAAGGCAATGAAATATTGATATACATTACAACATGGATGAACTTTGAAAACATTATGATAAATGACGTAAGGCAGAAACAAAAGGCCATACCTCATTTTATTGCACTTTACAAATACTGCATTTTTACAAATTGAAGGTTTGTGGCAACCCTGCATCGACCAAGTGTCCTGGTACCCTTTTTCCAAAAGCATTTGTTCATTTCACATCTCTGGGTCACAGTTTGGTAATTCTTGCAGTATTTCGAACTTTCTCACTATTATATTTGAAATGGTGATCTGTGATCATGTGATCTGTGTCTTTCTGAAAGCTCAGGTGATGATTAGCATTTTTTAGCAATAAATTTTTTAAGTAGGTACTTTTTTTTTATACATGATGCTATTACACAGTTAATAGACTACAGTGTGTTGTACACATAACTTTTATATGCACTGGAAAAGCAAAACCCTCATTTGCCTTGCTTCACTGAGATAATCTGCTTTCTTGTGGTGTATGGCACCTAGCCCGCAGTATCTCCGAGGTGTGCCTGTACTGCATAACCCCATTTAAATGAAATGATGAACTATACAAAACGACCAACTCTATAGACACAAAGTGGCTTAGGCTGCCAAAGACTAGGGAGAGGGGGGAGAAGGGCAAAATGGGAAGGCACTGCTGAAGCCTCTGGGATGAGAAAAATACTCTAAAAGTAGATCATGGTGACAGTTAGCTTACATTTACTTTGTGAATATACTAAAAACCATTAATTTGTATACTTTTAACAGGTGCACTGTATGGCATGTAAACTACAACTAACTAAAGCTGTTATAAAAAAGATGGTACCAAGATCTGCATGACGTTGAGCAAGTCAGTTTATTCTCTGACTGCAAACTTATCTGTTCTGTGTGGTTTGTTAGCTGCCTATGTGGTCTCTCAGGTCCTGTGTGGTAATGAGCTATCATCAGTCCTCAACATAACTTCCTTTATGATCTCATTTCTCAGGGTTGGGCGGATGCAGAGAAACCCACCAGAGGAAGTAAATCAACTCCCGGGGTCATCCACTGCTCATAGTGCAGCTACCTTCAATCTGTATTAAGTATCATGAATCCAACTCTAGGTATGCATTTTATTTGTTTAACAAGTGCCAATTAAGTTCAGGGGGAGATGAAGACAAAACTGGGATGAACTGAGCAAACAGTGAGAAAAGAGTTTTAAAAACTCCACCAGATAAAGACAATTTTATAACTCCTTTTAGAAACCTGGTCACAAAAGAACAAAAATGGTCTTTTCAGAATCACTTCCTATGTTAATTTTCTAATCTCTGTGGAAGAAACTAATATTTAAAGCACAAGCTACCCAGCTTTCACAAGGTCTATGATAATTATTTTAACTATTCCAACAACCAGCCAGTATGTCTTTTGAATACTTTTCTGTCCTTTATTAGAACTATTTTATTTACTTCTCACATGGTATCATTTATACAAAATCTGTAAAAATTAGGTAATATGAAATGAGTTATTATGAAAAGGTGTGTTAAACACAATCTTATTCCAACTTTGAATGAGATAAAATATCAAAGAGCTAAATGTCTTTAGTGTATTATAATTTCATCATATACCAGGCTTTCTTACTCATTAAATATCTATTTGACACCTACACAAAAAAACTGAGCAATGGTATGCTTCACACTTAAAAATGTGAATGAATAACTTAAAGTGGTTTTGTAAGTTCACTGGTAGTTCTTGAATTCTAAAAATTCATTTTCAAAGAATTAACCTATGGAGGTAACTGGGGCTATGTAAAAAAAACTGCTAGATGAAAAATGGCAGAAGGAGCTCCCCAATAACTATGGGACACAATAGAGGTTGGATTAAGTTTTTCTTGCTGCTTAAACATCTAGAGGATTTGCCCGTGATCCCCCAGAGCAGTTGACACCATATGCCAGTAAACATACTAACATACAGAACAAGGAACGTGCAGGGCACCCAAGAGCATAAAGGAGTTCAGTACTGAAGCAGTGAATCCTGGCTGGGAAGAGGAGTGTAAATTCTTATCTGAAGGATAACTCAACTTATTCAAGGCATTCAGGACTTACTGCATCCCAGGCATGGACTGGCAATGAGAATACAGTAGTGAATAAACAAGCATTGTCTTTGCCCTCACGAAACTTCTAGTCTACCAAGAGAAAGATCATGAACACAGTTTGAGTACAGACGCTACGAAGGAGATGTATGGAGGACAATAAAGGAGAACGCCTTGGCTGATCAGGAACACTTCTCTGAGGAAGGTCTATTTAAGAACAGCCTGGAGAGTGAGCAGTCAGCCACAGGAGGAGCACAGGGACAAGCATCCCAAACCAGTGAAATGTCAACATGTGACAGCAGTGGTCGGACGGCAAGATGGGGAGTGTACCGTGAGAACCCAAAGGCCAGTGTAGCTGGAAGTAGAGTGGCCGAGGGGGAGTGAGGGGCCCGGGCACACAGGGCCTTGTTAACACATAAGGTTGGACATTATTCCAAAACATTGGGAGTGGTAACACACAAGGACATCATGGTCTTAAATATGTTTTCAAAATATTCCTTGGGCTGCTGTGCAGAGAACAAGTCCCAGGGAAGAGGCCATTGCAGTCATCCCAAGAGGGTGATGCTTGGCCCGGTAGAAAAGCTACAGACAGGATATTTTTATGAAGTGAAAACAACAGGATCCCCAAAAAGAGAGAAAAGAAATGAAACAACTTATCGACTGGATGAGGGAATGAGGGAAAGGAGGAAATCAAAACTGAGCTGAGCAAGATGGAGAAGAGTTAATAGAATTAAAGAGGGAATCAGTTCAATGTCATACGTGCCGAGTTTGATTCCTAAGGGACAGCCCAGCAGAGATGTAAGCTGAGCAGGTGGAGATGTGAAGTCTAGAGCTCAGTGGAGAGGAGGGTCTGGGCTTTCCATGTAAATCTGCACTTAGTATAGTCTGCTTTTGGAAGTACATATTTAGTTATATACACACTTCTAGAATTCTTTGTTAGATTTTTTGAGAGAACTGGAAAGAGTAAAATATGACAGTTTTTAATCTATTTAATGCCTTTTGGGGTATGGGGTCAAATGTAGAATTAATGCATTTTTTAAAACTAGAATGCTTTTACATAGCTAAAATAACATACTGAAACAAAAAAACCTAGGGTTTTCTAAGGGAACATTTCAAATGGGGCAGGGTAAATAAAATGGAGTAAAACATAATTGTAAAACTCTGTAAGTTCTCAGTTGTAAGTTTTCACATAAGACAAATCCTATTTTAGAATCACATAGGAGTCAATAATTTTACATTTCCTTCCAATTTCTCCTATTGGTTTTATCCTGGTATCTCTTTCATAAAGACTTTTATAATACCTTTTTTTTTTAAAGATAGAAAACTATAGTTCTTGGGAAAGCTGTAACTCAGTGACTGACAACACTGATAAAGGTAAAAACTTTACTCAACACACGAGAACACTGAGATTTTTCATAGTCAGAGATTACTTCTTGGTAAATTGTCACTTTAAAAAACATAAGTATTACTTATACTCTTAACTTTGCACCTGCAATAACATTACTTACCGATCTGGGCTGCCCTGAGAATCTCCGGTTATAATCATTAATATCTTGGTACAATGGTACAATATCCTGAGACTGGTCATTTTCACCAAATACTGTTAGCAATAAAGTTACCTGTATATTACAGGAAAAAAATTATTACCTTATGGCAGCATTAATTTTTTTCATTCTATGCTATCATTCAATAGAAAGAGAAAAGCTTCTGAATTTGTATTTCACTCATTTTGTTTAATAAAGGCAACAAAGGAGGACAGTAAGTTACTACTGCTTATAATAAAATCCATTTGGAAAATGTAATTTGAACTCCTATAAAACAAAATGGGTACTTTCTCAAAACAGTGGTTCTAGTATTTCCCAATCTATACCAGGGATAAAGCCAGCAGTTGCTCTGGACTAACAGGTATTTGAAGATACAAGAATGATGAGAAGACATTCAGGAGCAAAGTGACATAAAATATATGCCTATTACTTTAAGAGAGAAAAATTAGGATTTTTTAAAATTAAAATCATGATCCCTTATCCTTGTTGGTATTTAAATCTCTTTGAAAGCTATAAGCCATAATAACAAAGATCAAGTTATTGCCGGGACCAGCTCTGCAGCACCCACCTTTACTGTAATCAAGAAAGGTAATTCTTGATCCTTTTACATAACACATTTGTTTCCTCGATGGTGAAGGTAAGGAAGATACACAAATGTCCCAGGACCCCTAATCTCAAGATGATGGTACCTTGCAGAACAGGGACATTTTAAAATAGGACAACCCTAAAGAAATGGTCACTGTACAATGAGATAAAAATGGGAAGCAGCAGTGACTGATTTAGTTTAAACCATCTAGCTGCTGTTAATATCCTTCATCAGTTCGGCTGTAAAACCAGGGCCTCCCACTGCTTGGGGGTTTTCCAAGCAGCTACACACAAGAGTGGCTAATAGCAGTAGGTGGTAGGAATGGGAGGCACAGCCATCTCTTCAAGTTTGTTAACAAAAACGCAATCTTTCTATAGTTATTAACTCAAACCTACTGGGGGGCCAGGCACTGTGCTAAGTGCTAGATCAAAAACAATGAAGATGTGGCCCTGCCCCCGCCCACAATACCCAAGACAGAGGGGAAGCAGACTGTTCAGCAGCCCATCATGAGGCCTGTGGGAGGCGTTCTAATCATGCTTGGTTAGGGCTTCCGCCTGGAATGTCCAGAAATCTGGAAATTTAAGCTAGCCCTGGAAGGGCTGGGACTGTTGGCGTTTTAGTGTATGTGTTCAGGAAGAGAAGTGGTTGAGTGTGTTCTGGTCAAAGGCAACAGCCTGTGCATTTTTCTTTCCAATGGAGTAAGAGATGGAGCAGGGACCTGCCATCGGTCTTGCCTCTGGGATGAATTACTCTAGTTAGGGAACCAAAAACCATTGTATTAAAACAACTTCATCTCCACCTTCCTAGCCTCTAGTCAATTTATGAGTAGTCCAAAGGATACCACCTGCTAATATATATATGCCCAATGGAAAGCCACAGTAGAACCAACAATGGGGGACAGGTGGCGAAACTCTTTAATGCCAGGGCTATGGCATGTCTCTCAGTGTTGCTGGCAGATAGCTGAAGAAGATGAGAGGTGGTACTGGCAAAGAAGCTCCAGTGTGGACTGCCTTGTGTCACACATCAAATCAGCCAGAAAGGCAGTACAGAATCCACTTTCTTCCTGACCATGTGACAGAAAGTTAAATGTGAAAGAGGTAGAATTTGGGGATATACAAGCAAGCAAGAGAGTCTCTCTCTATACCAAAAAAGCAAGCAGTGATGGTGAAGTAGACGGCCAGAACAAAGGCTGGAAGGTATGTGCATACCTGCGTGTGTGTGTGTGTACATGTACATACATATACACACTTGACAATGCATACTATATGGTTTTGTTTATATAAAAATCCAAAAATCCCACAAGACTGAACATTAACCTTAGAGATGCATGCTAGCATAATAAACCTATAGAAAATCAAGGACATGCCTATCATAAAGGTCCAATAGTAGTTACCTCTAGGGGAGGAAGGAGGGGGTGGAGATTTGGAAGGGGTCCCAAGGAGGCCTCTGGAGCTGTTGGCCAGTTTCTATTTCCTCATCTGGGTGGTGATGATTGAAGTGTTGCTTTGTGATAATTCATATGAGCTGTACTTCTTTGTTTTGTGTGCTTTTCTGATGTTACATTTTATAAATGTTTGAAAAATTTCCATCTCTATCATTTTATTTTTCAGTTTCTGTCAGTTTATGCCTTTACAAAATGTCCTTTGCTGTTGTTTTTAGTGGGGTTACAAGAGGGAACAAAAGCAAATATATGCATCCAGTTTGACATCTTTCCTTGGAAACTTTCTATCCTCACTTCAGTATTAAATATGAAGGAAATATGAAAAAACTGTACATCCTGTTTTGCTGTATTTGCTAATTTAAACACTACATCTCAGTTTCTCAGATTTTTTTTGTTTTGTTTTTCCAGTTTGTCAAAGAAATGGAGAAAATTTGGTGCATTTCACTTGCTTGGACATTTCAGTCTTCTGTATATGGTCATAGAAACTTCCTGCTCTCTTCTGAGGGAGCTTCTGTACTGACTATAATGGTTTATTCTGTTCTGGGTAATGCAATGTGATAATATCTCCAAAGAGACATTCTGAAAATTTATTATTCATCATTTAAAGCTATGTAGACCTTCACTGGATAAGGGCAATTAAAAATAAATTGAAAAGGAAAAGCAATTTTTTTCAAAAGGAGTACATCTGGGGGTCTTTGTGTAAGGGACACTGATGAGCTAGGTCAGTTACTCCTTCACTGGTATTACAACAGAGACTTACTAGGATTTGGGGGAGGATTCATTTACCAGCTGTTCTTTACTATACCTGAAGGATTTCAAGGGGAAGTCTTTTTTTTTTTTTTTGAGGTAGCTTAAACAAATTTTTTTAAATAATGTAGTAAAATCCTAGCTTCGGACAAATGAAATTCTTCTAAAAATATCAAAATAATTCAAAAGTTAGATATAGAAACTATAAATATTTAAAAAATGAACTAGCATAAATGATGATTTCTGGATACAAACATTACCGTTTGTCTACAGATTGGACAACTGATTGCCCCAAGCCATGAACCGTATCGCCAGTATGCAATAATGCAGGTACCTAATGGGAAAAAAAATTAATACTGATGGTTTAAAGTCCATATATCCTGAAAGTTTCAATTATTTGAAATATTTTAACAGTATCACCTTATTTTAAAATATTTTTAACTTCAACTAACTGTTCAGGCAAATTCAAATCTAATAACAATTCTCAGCCATTGAAAAATATTTTTAACTACTAGTTAATATACAGACATTTTTATACAATCAAAAACAAGCATGCATTTACTGCTTCAATGCTATGAGGCCTAACAGAAAATACTGCACTTGCTATGTGATTGTGACATTATGACATAGTCGTAAATATGACAACATATCACAGCATAAATTTGTTCCAAATTTGATATGTGTTAAAAAAAACACTACTATTTTTTTAAGAGCCTATAAAGCCAAATTACTTAAATATCAATAACAGTAATTAAGTAGTGTGAGCAAGGAACCACAGGAGACCAAGATTTCATGCTCTCTGCCCTAATAAAGTTGATAATCCAGTTCAATAATTGAATCGACTGTATAATCAATGTTTTCTGCTTGATGGTGTTCATGTGCAGGAGAGCAGCTAAACATAGCTTAAAACATTCAAAAAGTGGTAGCGAGCTAAGAGTAGAAGCACCAGTGTTCACACTGGCAACAAATGAAGAAGGAGTATTTCTGAGTACTGTTTGATGTTTAAGGGGCCAATTCCTTCTCTTTGCAGGACACCTGCTTCTCAGACCCTCCAGGTCCCACTGTGGATCTGAACTAAGTGTTTTCCTCTCTCCCCTCTACCTCTAGGATCTCCTGTGTATTCTTACTCTTCCTTAGCAACCCAGCTTAGGCCTCCTATGTTCTTTATTCTGATATTTCCAGATCAAATAAATGTCCAGATTTCAGAACAAGCAATGACTATAAAATTGAGGAGACCAAGGTGACATACTGAAAGGGAGAACTCTCTGGGGTGCTTGAGAGAGTAACTTGTGGAGTAGACAGGACCTGAACTGAACTTTGTAGGAAAGTAAGATTTAGATAGAAAACAGGAGGGTGGACGCTCCAAGTTCTATGAATAAATAGCAAGAGTAAATGCCAGTGGCAGAAATAAACGGTGTGTGAGGACCTGGGGAGCAAACCAATGGGCCCGGGAGAGGCCGCCCTAACTGGACACTCCTATGACTGGGGGGAAACTGGTGCAACGACTTAAAGGTGAATTTAAAAGGTAAACAATCTTTACCTGATATCTTTTCCTACTCTCAGAGAACTATGTTAACTAGATAATACTAGGTGATTGAGCAATAATTTCACATAGAAATATATGAGAGCAAAACTTACAAATCTGCTGGTATTATTATCACCACCTATAACAATGCCTTACATTTACCTACTGCATTTTTACCCAAAGGTTCAATATATTTTGACATATATTAACTTATTTAATTCAACATCTCTTTACCATAAATTGGGGTATAGATGTCCTTGTCTTACAAATTAGGTAATGGCCACCTGCCTGCAGTGGAAAACTATGGGCCAGAAAATCCCACTCTTCAGATCATATACATCTGCTATGATGTGCCTGATGGGTTCCCTTTTCCTCAGCCTTCCCTGTACAAAAAGAGAGATCCACCAAAATAGGATGGTGGGGAGATGACTCAATGACTTTAATCTGGGTCACAATCTCTCTAAATCTGTTTATTTGTTAAATGGAAATAAGACCTCATAAGACTGCTGGAAAATAAATAAAATAATGGGGGTCACAAATGCAATTGTGCCACTGTTATTCTAACTCACTGTAAAGGAACAGAACTACATGTAGTTCCATATACAGGAAATAAGCTGAAAAGCTCTTAATATACATGGTATCACAAACTTGAACTACTAGTCAAAGAAACACATTTCTGTTTATTGAGAAGTTGAATAACTAGTTCTTTGTTTTTAACCTCTGAACCTACAGACAGTAAATAAAAGTGTCTAACAAGTGGAGCAGGGCATCAGAAGCAATCTACCCTGTGTCCTCACAGCCAGAGGTAAAACCAAGAACACAATACAGCCATCTTCCAGTTGACTGGGTCATGCACTCCGTGAATCACCTAAGCCTTGTTGGCAGAGACAGCTCACCTTGCCTACCAAACCTCACTATTCCTAACACTGTTGGACTAGAGAATGGCTGAGGTCATAGCCAGACTCTGGAAAAGAATATCCAATTGATTAGGAATATTATGAGAGGTTTGAGAGGGGGAGGTATCTGTTTTCTCTGATGGCCATTTAATTTCTTTATCTGGTCTTTCATAAATCTGCTGCTCATTGGCATTTCCAGCAGATAATTAAAGGTAGACATTAAAGTGTTTTGTAATTTTTTAGGAACTTAGGCAAAAACCTAAGGAAAGAAGTTGAATCAGTGGGTGAAACAATAATGGAATTGGTCAGTACTTACTAAATGAGCACAGGGTATAGGAAATCTTGCACTGCATGGTATGGATTTCAAATACTTATGTCATCCCCCAAAACACAAACAGTAACACTGTATGCCTAAGAATTCTACATAATGAATCTCAGACAAAAGGTATAAAGGAGAGAAAGCTATAATATGATCACTTTATGCTACATTTTAAATTCATTTTTATATGGAAATTAGGTACATCTGGGGAGCAGTTAGAACCCTATCTTGAATACAGTTTTTCACACAAATACTACAGAAAAAATAGGTCTAGTGATTGGATAAATCTTAAGAAAGAAGTTGTATAAGCTACGAATAACACAGAATTGAGTATAGCGTTTCAAATTAGACCTAAGTTTAAAACCTGGATCCATCCTTTAGCAGCTGGGTTACCCTTTGTAAATATTTTTAAATCTCTGAGCCTCAGTTTCCTAACCTGTGTGGTTAGATGAAATGAAGTATGTTAAGTGTCCAGCACACAGCAGGCATGTTAATAACTGACTCTCCCCAATCTCAGATGACCATAACAAGCAACAACCACAGGCTATCTCATTATGCTCTATGAAATACTTCTGGAGAGTTAGGAAAAATGCCCAGAGGTAGAAAGCATCCCTTACTGATACTAAGTAAGTGTGAAATCATGTCCCCTTTTTGTCCCAGTACCAGCTTTAGTTTTCTCATTCTTCCTCACCAACCCTCTTGAGGTCACAAAGGAAAGAGAGACTAAGAAATTTTGTGTTGACTCAGAGTAAAAAATAAGGTAATAGAGCTAGGGGAAGGTCCTGGGCAGGGTTCTTGATAGAAGAGCCCTCCTGCCTTGGGAAAGATGAGTAATACATGAAACTAGCAAAAAGTGATGAGTATGAGGGGCTTCAGTGAATCTGATATCGTACTGATATACCTGAATGACTATTCAAAGCGCATTTCTGTTTATTAAGAAGTTAAAGAACTGGTTTTTTAGAATCCCTGAACCCACAGACACTAAGTAAAAGTGGCTGAGAAGCACAGCAGAATTATCAGAAGCAACTACCCCACTCATAAAACACAAAATGAGACAAAGAGAAAGCTAGGAATCCAGCTTCCTTATACGTGTGGGTCTTAGTCTAAAGAGTCACTTTTACTATAGAATTGTTTTCTTACCACAAAAAAGATGTCCACAGTTTGTTTCAACAGGGTAGGAGGCCTGATGTAGACAGATGGGACAGTACATGTCGGTGTAGAACTGCTGTCGGGCAGCAGCAGGCACATCCTGGTGAGAAAAAAATGTACAGATTTATATGATGCACACATGGGGTTTTCCAAGTTTTCTTCATATCAAATTATTCTTAATACAGTCAATAGTGTATCACTCTCATCAATTTTTAGACGTGCCACAGTTTAAGGTCTTATAACTTTGATAAAGTTACGAGGCTTTATAGTTGTTTAATTTAAGCTCCATGGTCTCTACCTTCCTTTTAAAACCTAGATTCACTCAGGAGTTTCTCTTTTATTCTGTTAGAATGAGTAAGTAAGTTACGGTGAAGAATACAAAGCTAAGGTATAAGTTAAAGAATAAGAAATGTCAAACTGCTTCTCAAGTATTAGCTTTTTATCATTTTTAACATTTTTCATTCATACATTTCTGACAAGTGTTTCATATATGATGTACAAGAGAACAGAATTAAGCTTTCAAAGGACTGTATTTCATTATTTTGGAAGTAGAAAAATTTAAGACCACTGGTAACTTGAACTTAATCCTTCATATGGCCAAATTAGTAAATTTTAATGTTTCTCAGTTACTTTGCTGTTATGACTGTAATAGGGATCAATAGGTGAACAGAATCACCACTATGAGAAGCATCCAGATATCAAAGAACCCACTGGAATCTAAGTGCAATGAGGACAAGGACTTTATTTGTGGGACTCACCGTAGAAAAGTATCCAACACTGGTATGTAATGTATATCTTTTAAAATACTTATCAAAACCTGTTTTATAGCATCCAGCACACATCTTATAAGCAAAGAGGCTGGCATTAAAAACATCAAATTACCAAAAAAAGATAAAATTTGCTAAATATAAACTACTCTTCATTGTAAACTGAATCAAAGATTTTCATCACCCAAAATTAATAAGCATAACTCAAATCTCGTATTTCTTAAATCAGCCCTAAAATACCAGAATGTTCTGTAAGCCAAGGTCACACCTTGATTAGAGTCTTTTATGTCATTTTCAATGGTGCAAAAAGAAAAATAAGCAGCACTTAATGTTCTCCTCCCAACCTTTCTCTTCATCATTATTATTATTTGGAAATCAATTGACAAGAGAACAATTTCCAGTGTTGGCCAAGAAAACTTCATGTAATAATGGAAAGCTTCCTTATCTGTGCTGTCCAGTATGGTAGCCACTAGCCACATGTGGTTATTGAGCATATGAAATGTGGCTGAAGTGCTGCCTTTTTAATAGTTAATATAAAATAAAATAGCCGGATGACTAGGACAACACAGAACAGGCTAGAGCTAACTGCCATGCTTAAAGAAGTGTGAGGCCAATGAACAAGACAGGCATGCAAAGAAATCTGGAAAGTCCACCTCAATCTGGGACTCTGTATAGCTGGATTCATATAGTCCTCATGTGAATTTAAGCAAATCTTAGTATCTTATATGTTAAATGGGAATAATAGTAGTCATTTTACTTATCAGGTCTGTAGATTAAATAAGTTAGTTGTATATGAAAGCCCTTTGTAAACTATAAAACACTCTCCCCACATGAATTATTGATAACAATAGCTCTGGTACAGAGTACTACTAATATGCTTAAACAATTTTTGCATCAGTGAATTTAAGTTCTGTGAAAGCAGGAATTTTACCTGTTTAGCTCACAAGTCAATTCCCAATGTTTCAAACACTGTCTGGCATATAGCAGATGTTTAATAAATATTTAATGAATGGATAATTATAAAACTCGTTTGTAACTAAAATTTGATTGGTGGGCAGGAAATCAGTGTATAATTTTTGTTTTCAGTGTTAGCTATTTCAGCATGAAGGTGTACAATATCCTACTTATTCCAGCCTTCGTTAAATATATTACATTTGTAGTTCTTAGGGAATCCATTGGTTAAAAACAAGAAGAGGCAAAGGAGAAAATTTCCATCTTTGCCTAACTAGTTTTGTTACTTTCATCATGGAAGGAAAAGAAAAGAAGAAAAAAGCCACCCCTTATAGTCATTTCTTTGAAGGCCTTAAGGGAATATATGTTAGAAAGATAGTTTTTCCACTATATTTCAGGAAAGGCAATTAGACAGTGATTACTTCCTCCAAATAAATAACAAGATAAGTTGTCCTTTAAAGCAAGTAGGAATCACACACACACACACACACACACACACACACACACACACACACACACCCTGAATAAACTGACTACTTATTTGCCTAACCTGAAAATACAGACTAAGGTAACAAAGCAGGAAATAATAAAAATTAATTTTTCAGCAGTTTTGTATGCAAGGGGAGTTAGTAACTCCTCCTCACACAGACACACAGATCTCTGCAGCCACAGTACCTGTTCTGTTTGAAGCTGTTCCCGAAGCACCCTTACTAGCTCTTGGTTTTCTGGATGAATATTTTGATGTGCATTTCTGTTAAATAAAATACAATAAACTTTGAATATAAAATATTGTCAGATGAATCCATTTTCTTTATAGGTCTAGTTCCCAACCACAAACGACTGGTAACTTTCTTCAATTCCACGACTGAATGTTCCATGTTTTTCTTATGAGTTCTGAGATCACTGATTATTGGCTAATTTCAGGTTTAACTGGCAAAGAAAACCCAGAGGCCTAGTACCTGGAGGATTTAATATCATTGCAGGCTTACAATAAAATAAAGAACAATTAACACATTTATTTCTTTTATGAAATTCCTTCAGAAATAAGCAGGTATATAATTCTATATATTATGCATTTGAAAACTTTTCCATAATTAACTAGGTCTTTCTCCAAACTTTTCCCCCAAGAAGGACAAGGACAGAGAAAAAGAGAAAGTAGAAATATATAATATAGAAAAGCCAAAAACAGACACCATAAATATCTTGACACTAACAATTAAAGTGGAGATTCAAAGGCAAAACGTTAGTGGCTGATTTAAAGGATGGGAAAACACATGAGCACCGAAGGCAAGTGGTGTTAGTTGGTGGGTGGAGGTAAAGATTTACATCTGAATCACAGCTTAATTCCATTTGGCTGTAACAGGTTTTTCTAAACTTAACATTTTTTAAAATAATTTATTTTGGTATCATTAATCTACAATTACATGTGCAATATTATGGTTATTAAACTGCCCCCTTCATCAGGTCCCCCCCACCAACCCCATTACAGTCACTGTCCATCAGCATAGTGAGATGCTATAGAATCACTACTTGTCTTCTCTGAGTTGTACAGCCCTCCCTGTGCCCCCCCAACATTGCATCTGCTAATCCTAATGCCCCTTTTCCCCCTTATCCCTCCCTTCCCACCCATCTTCCCTAGTCCCTTTCCCTTTGGTAGCTATTAGTCCGTTCTTGGGTTCTGTGAGTCTGCTGCTGTTTTGTTCCTTCAGTTTTTTTCTTTGTTCTTATACTCCACATATGAGTGAAATCATTTGATACTTGTCTTTTTCAGCCTAGCTTATTTCACTGAGCATAATACCCTCTAGCTTCATCCATGTTGTTGCAAATGGTAGGATTTGTTTTCTTCTTATGGCTGACTAACATTCGATTGTGTATATGTACCACATCTTCTTAATCCATTCATCTACTGATGGACACTTAGGTTGCTTCCATTTCTTGGCTATTGTAAATAGTGCTGCGATAAACATAGGGGTGCATATGTCTTTTTCAAACTGGGCTGCTGCATTCTTAGGGTAAATTCCTAGGAGTGGAATTCCTGGATCAAATGGTATTTCTATTTTGAGTTTTTTGAGGAACCTCCATACTGCTTTCCACAATGGTTGAACTAATTTGCATTCCCACCAGCAGTGTAGGAGGGTTCCCTTTTCTCAACATCCTCGCCAACATTTGTTGTTGTTTGTTAAACTTAACATTTTTAACAGCAATATTTTAAGTCCGCACAATCCCAGTGTTATATAAAAGCCTTTATTCTCCAGGCGAACCAGTATCTATCAGCAATAAGAATCAATATTCTAATGGGACAGGTTAAAACAGAAGAAAGCCATCCTATGATAATTCCATTTCTAGTAAAAAAACACAAATTTTCTCAAAGAAAGCTATAAACTATAACCATTAGTTCCAAGAAAATATAAAAACAATTTAAAGTTAAATATCTAATTAGAAGCTCAACCTAAATGTGATAAAACTACTTGGACTCTGTTCAAAACAAACTCCTTAAATTTTGGTGGATTGTTTTAAAAGGTTACATTCTTGTGACTGAATAAATGATCGAGGAAAGAAAGCTACTGCATAGTGAAAACAGTCTACCCAGAAGAGCACAGGAGCCAGCTCATTTAATACCAGTAAATACCTAGCTAACAACATTTCTCTTCTGAGTATAAAACCACTCCCTTTTCATGGAAAAAGACAGTCATGATGTTTCTGAGTGTGGATATAAATCGTGACTGCAAGGTCTGTCTTTTGGTTTCTTTCCACAAAAGAGAAGGTAAAGCACTTTTTTGTTGTTCGTTTTTTAAATTTTTTTATTAAGGTATTATTGATATACACTCTTATGAAGGTTTCACATGAAAAAAAATGTGGTTACTACTTTTCACCTATATTATCAAGTCCACACCCACACCCCAATGCAGTCATGGTCCATCAGTGTAGTAAGATGCCACAGATTCACCGTTTGCCTTCTCTGTGCTACACTGTCCTCCCTGCGACCCCACACCATGTGTACTAAACATAATACCCCACAATCCCCTTCTCCCTCTCCTCCCCACCTGCCCTCCCCCACCCCTTCCCTTTGGTAACCACTAGTCCCTCTTCGAGTCTGTGAGTCTGCTGCTATTTTGTTCCTTCAATTTTGCTTTGTTGTTATACTCCACAAATGAGGGAAATCATTCGGCACTTGTCTTTCTCCACCTGGCTTATTTCTCGGAGCATAATATCCTCCAGCTCCATCCATGTTGTTGCAAATGGTAGGATTTGTTTCTTTCTTATGGATGAATAATATTCCATTGTGTATATGTACCACCTCTTCTTTATCCATTCATCTACTGATGGACACATAGGTTGCTTCCGTATCTTGGAAGCACTATTGTAAATAGTGCTGCGATAAACATAGGGGTGCATATATCTTTTTGAATCTGAGAAGTTGTATTCTTTGGGTAAATTCGAAGGAATGGGATTCCTGGGTCAAATGGTATTTCTACTTTAGTTTTTTGAGGAGCCTTGCTTTCCACAATGGTTGAACTAGCTTACATTCCCACCAGCAGTGTAGAAGGGTTCCCCTTTCTCTGCAGCCTCGCCAGCATTTGTTGTTCTTAGTCTTTTGGATGCTGGCCATCCTTACTGGTGTGAGGTGATACCTCATTGTGGTTTTAATTTGCATTTCCCTGATGATTAGTGATGTGGAGCATCTTTTCATGTGTCTGTTGGCCATGTGAATTTCTTCCTTGGAGAATTGTCTCTTCATAGCCTCTGCCCATTTTTTAATCAGGTTATTTGCTTTTTGGGTTTTGAGGCGTGTGAGTTCTTTATATATGTTGGATGTTAACCCCTTGTCAGATATGTCATTTACAAATATATTCTCCCATACTGTAGGATGCCTTTTTGTTCTGTTGATGGTGTCCTTTGCTGTACAGAAGCTTTTTAGTTTGATGTAGTCCCATGTGTTCATTTTTGCTTTTGTTTCCCTTGTCAAGGAGATGTGTTCAGGAAGAAGTTGCTCATGCTTATATTCAGATTTTTGCCTATGTTGTCTTCTAAGAGTTTTATGGTTTCATAACTTACATTCAGGTCCTTGATCCATTTCGAGTTTACTTTTGTGTATGGGGTTAAACGATAATCCAGTTTCATTCTCTTGCATGTAGCTGTCCAGTTTTGTCAACACCAGTTGTTGAAGAGGCTGTCATTTCCCCATTGCATGTCCATGGCTCCTTTATCATATATTACTTGACCATATATGGTTGGGTTTATATCAGGGCTCTCTAGTCTGTTTTATTGGTCTATGGTTCCATGGTTCTTGTGCCAGTACCAAATTGTCTTGATTACTGTGGCTTTGTAGTAGAGCTTAAAGTTGGGGAGCATAATTCCCCCGGCTTTATTCTTCCTTCTCAAGATTGCTTTGGCTATTCGGGGTCTTTTGTGGTTCCATATGAATTTTAGAACCATTTGCTCTAGTTTACTGAAGAATGCTGTTGGTATTTTGATAGGAATTGCATTAAATATGTAGATTGCTTTAGGCAGGATGGCCATTTTGACAATATTAATTCTTCCTATCCATGAGCATGGGATGTGTTTCCATTTAATGGTATCTTCTTTAATTTCTCTCATGAGTGTCTTGTAGTTTTCAGAGTATAGGTCTTTCACTTCCTTGGTTAGGTTTATTCCTAGGTATTTTATTCTTTTTGATGCAATTATGTATGGAATTGTTTTCCTGATTTCTCTTTCTGCTAGTTCATTGTTAGTATATAGGAATGCCACAGATTTCTGTGTATTAATTTTGTATCCTGCAACTTTGCTGAATTCAGATATTAGATCTAGTAGTTTTGGAGTGGATTCTTTGGATTTTTTATGTACAATATCATGTCAGCTGCAAACAGGGACAGTTTAACTTCTTCCTTGAAAATCTGGATGCCTTTTATTTCTTTGTGTTGTCTTATTACTGTGGCTAGGACCTCAGTGGGCATCCTTGTCTTCTTCCCGATCTTAAAGGAAAATCTTACAACTTCTCACTGTTAAGTATAATGTTGGCTGTGGGTTTGTCATATATGGCCTTTATGATGTTGAGGTACTTGCCCTCTATACCCATTTTGTTGAGTTTTTGGTATAACATTCTTAAATCTGGTAACACAATATTAGAAAAATCGAAGTATAGCCAAAGAACAAGAACCAACAGCCTGAGATGCTGAGGATGGCCTGTAGCTCAGGTACTTGAGTGTGACTGGCAACTCAACTTGGGGTATAGAAACCAAAACCTAGAAAACAATGGGATAATTAAGATAGAGTGGAAACGAGACTAGAACATCTCCAAGATGTGATCACCTTTGCTATGAGAAAATGACCGGACGTCTGACACTAAGTAGGTCAAAAGTAGGAGGCCAAGGAAAATGGCGGTGGTAATACAGAGTCAAAGCACATGTGTTATTGTATTTAGAAATGATTTATGATCCTTCCTTGTTGTTTCAAGGGTGAAACCAAAATTATCAAACCAGTTAAGTTATATGTGGCCCTGGAAAGGAGCCAGGAACCTCTGATATGAGGAAAGAAATTATACCCAATACCTGGGTCAAGAACGAATGTTTAAATCAAAGTTTACGAATGTGCAAGTATGTGGTTTATAGGTCAAACTGATTACCAGGCTGTTTTGATTGGTTTCTGGTATGTCAATAAATGGCAGCTATTCTTAATATCTTAAGAAGGAAGAATAAAAAAGTTTAAAAAGAAATTCATTATGACTGCAAAACATTGCTAAAAGAAATTAAAGACACAAACAAATGGAAAGCCATCTTGTGTTGACAGATGGAGGACGTGAAGTTTTAAGATGTCAGAACTATCCAGAGTACTCTACCTACAGATGCAATGCAGTCCCTGTCAGAATCCCAACCGTATTCTTTACAAAAACAGAAAACCCATTCTAAAATTTATATCAGGGACTCCAAATAGCCAAAATAATCTTGAAAAAGAAGAGCCTGGCCTATACTCAGGTTCTTAAGTGTAGGACACACACTTTCTGACTTTTGACCTTACTAAAGCTGTAACAATTAAAACAGTTGTGGTATTGACATAAGGACAAACTACAAACCAATCGAACAGAACACAGGGTCCAGAAATAAACTGTCACATATATATAGCGATAAATGATTTTTGATAAGGATGCCAACACTCTTCCATTGGGGAAAGAGCAATTTGTT
Organism: Phataginus tricuspis; assembly: GCA_029783875.1. Classification (NCBI taxonomy): domain Eukaryota; kingdom Metazoa; phylum Chordata; class Mammalia; order Pholidota; family Manidae; genus Phataginus; species Phataginus tricuspis. Next base: position 2,073,308 of record JAQQAC010008525.1, on the reverse strand, counting down.
CAACAAATGGTGCTAGGAAAACTGGATATCCTGATGCAAAAGAATGAAATTGGCCTCTTACCTCCTACCATATACAAAAACTAACTCAAAATGGATCATAGACCTTAAGAGCTAAAACTATAAAAATCTTGAAAGAAAACAGGAAAATCATGATTGTGGATTTGACAATGATTTCTTAAATATGATGCCAAAAACACAGGCAACAAAAGAAAAAATAAACTGGACTTTATCAAAATTATAAACTTTTGTGCATCAAAAGATACTATCAAGAAGGGAAAAAGACAACCCGTGGAATAGAAGAAAATACTTATAAGTCATATATCTGATAAGTGATTAATGGCAGTATATATAAAGTACTCTCACAACTCAAAAACAAGAAATCAACCCAATTCATAAATAGGCAAAGGACTTGAGTAGACATTTCTTCAAAGAAGACATACAAATGGCCAATAAGCATATGAAATGATGCTCAAAAGCAGTAGTCATTAGTGAGATGCAAATCAAAACCATGAAATACCACTTCACACATATCAGGATGGCTATTCTCAAAAAAAACCCAGAAAGTAGCAAGTGTTGGCAAGGATGTAGAGAGATTGGAAGATTTCTGCACTGCTAGTCGGAATGGGAAATGGGCGGCCACATTCATGAACATATCTCCCCAGGCAAGGGAAACAAAAGCAAAAATGAACAAGTGGGACTATATCAAGCTGAAAAGCTTCTGTACAGCAAAGGACACCATCAATAGAACAAAAAGACATCCTACAGTATGGAAGAATATATTCATAAATGACATATCCGATAAGGGGTTGACATCCAAATTATATAAAGAGCTCAGGCACCTTGACAAATAAAAAACAAATAAGCCAATTAAAAAATGGGCAAAGGAGCTGAACAGACACTTATCCAAAGAAGGAATTCAGATGGCCAACAGGCACATGAAAAGATGCTCCACATCACTAATCATCAGAGAAATACAGATTAAAACCACAATGACATACCATCTCACACCAGTAAGGATGGCCACCATCCAAAACACAATCAACAACAAATGTTGGCGAGGATGTGGAGAAAGGGGAACCCTCCTACACTGCTGGTGCGAATGTAAACTAGTTCAACCATTGTGGAAAGCAGTATGGAGGTTCCTCAAAAAGCTAAAAATAGAAATACCATTTGATGCAGCAATTCCACTCCTAGGAATTTACCCTAAGAATGGAGCAGCCCAGTTTGAAAAAGACATATGCACCCCTATGTTTATCGCAGCACTATTTACAATAGCCAAGAAATGGAAGCAACCTAAGTGTCCATCAGTAGATGAATGGATTAAGAAGATGTGGTACATATACACAATGGAATATTATTAAGAAGAAAACAAATCCTACCATTTGCAACAACATGGATGAAGCTAGAGGGTATTATGCTCAGTGAAATAAGCCAGGGGGAGAAAGACAAGTATCAAATGATTTCACTCATCTGTGGAGTATAAGAACAAAGAAAAAACTGAAGGAACAAAACAGCAGCAGACTCACAGAACCCAAGAATGGACTAACAATTACCAAAGGGAAAGGGATTGGGGAGGATGGGTGGGAAGGGAGGGATAAGGGGGAAAAAGGATCATTACAATTGGCACATACAATACGGGGGGGGACACGGGGAAGGCAGTATAAAACAGAGAAGACAAGTAGTGATTCTATAGTATCTTACTACATTGATGGACAGTGACTGTAATGGGGTATGTGGTGGGGACTTGATTATAGGAGGAGTCTAGTAACCATAATGTTCATGTAATTGTATATTAATGACAGCAAAATAAAATAAATAAATAAATAAATAAAAATAAAGAAATGGGGCAGCCACTGTGAAAAACAGTTGGGAGAGTCCTCAAAAAGTTAAAGAATTACCATAGATCCAGCAGTTCCAATTGAAAGCAGGATCTCAAACAGATACTTATACACCAGTGTTGGTAGTAGCATTACTCACAATAGCCAAAAGGAGGGAACCCAAATGTCCATGAACAGATGGATAAACAAAGTGGGTTCTATACATACAATGGAATATTATTCAGCCATAAAAAGAAGGAATTCTGATACATGCTAGAATACAGATGGACCTTGAAAGGACTACATTAAGTGAGATTAGCAAGACATACATGGAGAAATATTGTGTGATTCACTTTATGAGGTATCTAGAATTGGCTAATTCATTGAGACAGAAGGTAGAATAGAGGGTACCATGGGTTGGGGAAGGTGGAATAGGGAGTTGTTTAATTGGTACAGCTTCTGTTTGCGGTGATGGGAAAGTTCTAGAAATCGGGAATGGTGATGGTTATACAACACTGTGAATGTACTTAACGCTGCTGAATTGTGTATTTAAAATAGTAAATTTTATCTGTATTTTTCAATACAACAAAAAGAATGAATTATAATCACTAAAAACATCAAAGAAATTACAGAAAAGACAACAAAGGTTCTTTACTTGACTTTCAAACTACACATTGCTACCCCTCTCCCAACTCATCACTAATTGATCACTTAAGTCGAAGCAACAGGATTACAATTGCCAAATGATTTTGAATCTGAAGAGCTAGACAGGAACTTAAACTGGCCTCCCGTGCAATCATATGACAGACTCAAGACAACAGCTAAGTGATGGGGTGCACCTTATATAATTTGAAGTTATCCTTAGATTGAGCCAAAATCTCATCATTTATCTGCACCTACTGGCCCTGTTTCTGCCCATGAAGCCACACAGAATACTTCTTCAACAAAACAAGCCCTCATCATGTTTAAAGACAGCTTTTATGTCCAACAGTCTTTTCCCCTAAGCTAGATGACCCCAGTTCCTTCAAGCATTTTTTATTTATTTCCATAGCTTTACCCATTCTGATAACTTCCCCTGAATATATATATCAGTTTAAAATTCTTGACCCAAACTGAATATAAACCAAATGTGACCTTTATGTGGTTATTTCAATTAGTTCAGCCCACAGTGTTAAGTTTTTGATATCTACAATACACTATTACCTTATTAAATAGAAAATTTCAGTTTGGGCTTCACATCTTTCCAGTCTGTGGGGAAAAAACTTATAATACAAGCAATAGATATCCATAGTAGGGAAAATTAGACAGCTAAGGGAAAAGAAAAATATTTTTAAATAAAATTAATCTTGCAAGAAATAATTCTTAAACATGGGTTACTTGTGGTTTTGTGATGTGTCTTCCAATAATTCTGGCTTGATGGTTTATCGGGATACTTTCAATGATAGTACATTCATATCTGTATCCCATCCTTAAGAGGTAAAGAGCAGATATTTTATTTGTATTTGCCTGGCTATGACCCATTTTTAAATAGGTTTATTGAGATATAATTCACATACCACACAATTTACGCATTCAAAATGTATAATTCAATGGTTTCCAGTATATTCATGCATATGTGCAACCATTGCCACAGTCGATTTTAGAACATTTTCATCACCTAAAAAAGAAACCCTATACCCTTTAGCTACTATCCCTTATACCCCCATCTTTCACTCCAGTCCTAAAAAGCCATTGATCTAACTTCCATCTTTATAGATTCCCCATCCTGGACATTCATACAAACAGACTCATATATGTAGACTTTTATGCCTGGCTTATTTCACTTGGCATAATGTTTTCAAGCTTCATGTATGATGTAACATGTATCAGTATGTCATTCCTTTTATAGCTGAATAATATTCCATTGTATGGACATGCCACATTGATTTACTCATCCATCTGTGGATGGCTATATGGGTTGTTTCCACCTTTGGGCTCTTATGAATGATGCTGCTGTGAATATTCCTGTACAAGCTTTTGTGTGGAAACATGTTTTCATTTCTGACAGGTATATATAGCTGGGAGTGAAACTGCTAGGTCCTAGGTAACTCGGTGTTTAATCATTTGAGGAACTGACAGTTTTGCAAAGTGGCTGACCCATTTTTACATTCACACTGGCAGTGGAGGAGGGTTCCAATTTCTCTATCTCAAAAACAATTGGTATTACCTGACTTTGATTCTAGCCAGCCTAGGGGCTATGAAGTTGTATCTCACTGTGGTTTTGATTTGCATTTCCCAGATGACTAATGATTTTAAGCTCTGTTCATGTGCTTATTGGCTTATTCATATCTTCCTGGGAGAAATGTCTGGTCACATCCTTATTAACTGTATTATTTGGCTTTTTATTATTGAGTTTTGAGTTCTTTATATATTCCAGATACAAGTGCCTTATCAGATATATGATCTGAAATATTTTCTCCCATTCTATGGTCTGTTTTTTTCACTTTATTGATGACGTCCTTTGAGACAAAAAAGTTAATTTTGATGAAATCCAATCCTTTTTTTCTTTTGTTGCTCATGTTTTTCATGTCACACCTATAAATCCTGATGATTTACTCCTATGTTTTCTTATAAAAGTTCTACAGTTTAGCCCTTACATTGAGATATTTGACCCCTTTTAAGTTAATGTTTGCATATGACATGGTGTGGGTCCAACTTCATTCTTTCGCATGTGGCTATCCTATTGTCCCAACATCGCATGTTGAAAATATTCCCCATTGAAAAGTCTTGGCATCCTTGTCAAAGGCCAGTTGACCAAAGATGTATAGGATGATCCATTTTAAAATCTTGATTCTGTGTTACCAATACCTTAGCTATATTTCCCAACCACCAATTTAATAAGCATACTTCTTAGGTCTTCACCCAAGTTGCTAACAGACATTATTAGTCCAGCATGTCCAAGGGCAGAGCTCTGCAACAATCCAGTGTCCTCCTTTTTTGGTTCACTTAAAGCATTAGTCAGTACTTCTAGGATAACCTATAAACCAGTTTTGAATTCAGTTAAATCTGCTACCATCTGGTTACCATTTTCCCATTATGTCCACAAGTATTATCAATAGGCACTATGTAAAATGCCCTATTGAAATCAAAATCATTTTATCCTAAAAAGAAACTAACAATGTAGAAGTAAAAAAGGACATTTTCTCTCCATGTGTTGACACTTTAATTTCTAGTTTATAGCCTAGTCTCTGTGTATTGGCATATAAATACCTGAGGCCTTTAAGTATTATTCCTAATTCTGTAACAATAATTTTAATTTTAATCTCCATTCCATTCATACTGTCAGTCTTTTTTTTGCCTCAGTTTTTCCACTTAAAGACTGAAAATATGTTGCATTATCTACATATCACCAACACACTGATGCATTCAATTCTGAAAACTACATTTTTAATCTGTGATATTCTCATAGAAAATATTGACATTATATTCAAAATATGGGTCATAAATTTAAATTTTATCTGATAAGACAGTTGGTGACAAGAAACATATATGGTAGCATTTAGAACCTAGTGAAAAATAAAATACTTTAGTAAATACCTACAGTCACTGAGATCTATTACTTGCTTTTCATATTTTAAGTGGTAAAAATTCCTAGCAGCAGTCAGAAGCCAAAAGCTTCTCTGGCCTTTACAAACAGACTTCAATCCTTTCGTCCTTTGGTCTCACCTGAAAAGCGCATACACCAGGGTAGCAACCAAAGCGAAACTGATCACAACCGCCACAAGCACTTGGTCACTTACTCCTTCTATGACTGAGTTATCGTCCAGTTTCAGACTTTGAACTTCACCTTGGTATTTGGCCATTCCAAGTCTAAAAGATACAAAAGTTACAAATGACACACTGATAAGGAAATACAATAATAAAAATAACAAAATATAACTGACTTCTAACATTTTTTTAAAGCTTTATTTCTTAAATAAAGTAAGTTTTTTAATCTTCAAAGTAATTTTTTTTATTTTGGTATCATTGATATAAAATCACATGGGCAACATTATGGTTACTAGACTCCCCCCATCATCCAGTCCCCACCACATACCCCATTACAGTCACTGTCCATCAGTGTAGTAAGATGCTATAGAATCACTACTTGTCTTCTCTGTGCTATACTGCCTTCCCCGTGCACCCCCCCTCCATTATGTGTGCTAATCGTAATGCCCCTTATTCTCCTTATCCCTCCCTTCCCACCCATCTTCCCTAGTCCCTTTCCCTTTGGTAACTGTTAGTCCATTTTTGGGTTCTGTGAGTCTGCTGCTGTTTTGTTCCTTCAGTTTTTGCTTTGTTTTTATGCTCCACAGATGAGTGAAATTATTTTGTACTTGTCTTTCTCTGCCTGGCTTATTTCACTGAGCGTAATACCCTCTAGCTCCATCCATGTTGTTGCAAATGGTAGAATTTGTTCTCTTCTTATGGCTGAATAATAAGTATTCCATTGTGTATATGTACATCTTCTTTATCCATTCGTCAACTAATGGACACTTAGGTTGCTTCCATATCTTGGCTATTGTAAATAGTGCTGCAATTAACAAAGGGGTGAATATGTCTTTGAAACTGGGATCTTACATTCTTAGGGTAAATTCCTAGGCGTGTAATTCCTGGGTCAAATGGTATTTCTATTTTGAGTTTTTTGAGGAACCTCCATACTCTTGAACTTGTTTACATTCCCACCAGCAGTGTAGGAGGCTTCCTCTTTCTCTGCATCCTCACCAGCATTTGTTGTTCGTAGTCTTTTCTATGTTGCCATCCTTACTGGTGTGAGGCGGTATCTCATTGTGGTTTTAATTTGCATTTCCCTGATAATTAGCGATGTGGAGCATCTTTTCATGTGCCTGTTGGCCATCTGAATTTCTTCTTTGGAGACTGTCTGTTCATATCCCCCGCCCATTTTTTAATAGGGTTATTTGCTTTTTGGGTGTTGAGGCATGTGAGTTCTTTATATATTTTGTATGTTAACCCCTTGTCGGATATGTCATTTACAAATATATTCTTTCATACTGTAGGATGCCTTTTTGTTCTGCTGATGGTGTCCTTTGATGTACAGAAGCTTTTTAGCATGATGTAGTCCCATTTGTTCATTTTTTATTTTGTTTTCCTTGCCCGAGGAGATGCATTCAAGAAAAAGTTGCTCATGCTTATATTCAAGAGGTTTTTGCCTGTGTTTTCTTCTAAGAGTTTTATGGTTTCATGACTTACATTCAGGTCTTTGATCCATTTTCAGTTTACTTTTGTGTATGTGGTTAGACAATAATCCAGTTTCACTCTCTTGTATATAGCTGTCCAGTTTTGCCAACACCAGTTGTTGAAGAGACTGTCATTTCCCCATTGCACATCCATGGCTTCTTTATTGTATATTAATTGATCATATATGCTTGAGTTTATATCTGGGCTCTCTAGTCTGTTCCTTTGGTCTATGGGCCTGTTCTTGTGACTTCTAACATTTTTAATTTTGTAAGGTATGCTCTATTAAGGTATCCAGTGGGGATTCCCCCATTAAGGAATTCTTTAAACTTTGCCAGACATGTTGTTTTGGGGAGCACAGAATTCTGTTTCTCTTAAGGAAAACAAACACTAAACTGATCATCTATATACATTTTTTTAAAACAAATTTTTAAACAATCCACTTTCCATTTCAAGTTTGGCTCCTTTAAGAAAAAAGGGTACTCCTCATGCCCAACCACCCTTTATTACTCCTGAATACCAAAGAAATTCTCCAGGTAAATCAGATCCTTCTTCTCCCTAATAGGACTGAATGTGTGTCATGGAATTTTCCAAGTATGGATCGGGAAGGACATATATTGTCTTACATAAATAGTCCTACATTACCTAGCATAGTGCTTTGTCCACATTAGGTAGGACCTAATAAATAAATGTTTAAATAAGAGAGACCTTATTTATAATGTTAATAATTTGAAAACAAAGACATTTAGGCTATAGAACATTTATATCTATACTAAGACTACTTGAATTAATAAAAATTCTGGTACTTGAAAAACTATTAGCCTCACCTGGGACTAAGCTCAGCTTATGGTTCAGAATTCTTTTAACTGCCTGGGATATGGAATCACTCTGACGCTGCATTTCCTTGTGAAGAGAAAAGGGTCGGGGGATATGAAACTCTCCTTTCCATAAAATTAGAGAAAAATGGCAACCAATCAGAGTCCAAATATCACATAATTCATATTTCTTTTCAGATGGCAAACAGTAAAATTCAAAGTTCGGTAAGACACCAAAAGGAAAATAAAGGAAATAAATATTCTGAAAAGAGTTTTATTCACTAATCCCACCTCTGATAAAAGGAAACTTTGTAAAAGTCTAACACCTTTGAAAAGAATCTGAACTGGATACTAGTAAATTACCTCATGTAATTTGGAAGAAACATATGCCAATAGACAGATCAAAGGCGGCTTTCATCAGTTTTACATACAGTAATAGCCTGATACATCAGGAACTTTCTAATGACAGGTTTCAAACATCCATTATGAAGACTGCAGTCAAGGAACCTCGTGAAAGAACTCAACTTCTGTATTTTCATCCAACAGTCAAATGAACTGACAACTCAAACTTGACGAAGAGCCTCAAAAAACTCTAGGGGAGGGCCCTGTGGTCAATTTAGATTTTTATTTTATAAGGTTTCCTCTCTCTAAATTAGAGATGCTATGGCTGTGTAAAAAGTCCCAAGGCCAGTGAGAGGTATGCATCTGCTCAAAGATAACCAAAATGTTATCCCCAGTGTCAAGATTCCCAGCTTCTAATTACTGCAGAGTTGTGAGGATTTTTTCCCATGATATACATTTAGGCAGTTTAATACTGAATGGGAGCAGACTTTGTCACCCTAAAATATGACTTTTTGGCTTAAGGATTACTTTAGGCTATTTACTTTGTAAGTATCAGCAGACACATGAGAACATTCTAAAAACCAAGAAGTGACTCTTTTGTAAGAGATCCTGGCATTTATAAGGGAACTCTCCACTTGTAAGGGTGGCTCCCTCTTGGTACCAGAAGAGAATGACTACATCTCTGCAAACACTTCTCAATGGAGGAGGCATGGACTTGAAACTGCATAACATCTTTACTCTTGTTTGCTTTCCTGGTCCCCTCCCACAGTGGGCTCCCCTTCTCTCCTACATCTGTCTTTTATCATTAGCTGAAGATGGTATTTAAGGTGATGCCTTGGGCCACTTTGGGGAGTTACTCAGTTTTCCTGGGTCTCTCCCATGTGAGCAGGAGGTACACGTTATTAAACTTCTGTTTGTTTTTCCTGTAAATCTGCCTTTTATTACATGGTGGGGGTGAGGGTGGAGTGTCTTATCTAAGAACTTAGAAAGGCAGAAGGAAAATTATTTTTCTTCCCCAAACTACTTTGTACTTTTTTAAAAAATGGGTGTTCTTGTTTCTATGTTCTACCAGGTGTAATCAGTGGTAATATGACTTAACTCTATAAAAAAACAAAACATATATATATATATATATATATATATATATATATATATACACACACACATACTGATTCTACTATGTATTTGACATCTATGCAATTACACCCCTTAATATCTTGCTTTGTGCACTTGCCTAATAGCTCAAAGATCCTGGATACCTTAGGTATTGCATTGCCATATAATGTTATCTGCATCTTTTACAGCAGAAGTTCCCAATGTTATTGTAATGAAGAGTCATTTAATTTCCACAAATTCTGGTAACACCAAAGGGAGAGCTGGGGCTGAGAGGTGGGAGAGGAGGTGATTGCTTTAAGTTTCTGAGAGGAACAGAGGTCAGCTGCATTTTCCTGTAACGTGGAAATCCCAGCTAAATCCAGGGCTCTCAAATGGAGAATTACTAATGGTCAGTCTGTCCTACTTGGTGGGGCTTCAATAGTTCAACTTCCCCCAGTAGTTGTTCTTATAATCAGAATAAAAAAGGGAGCTGTAGGAGCTAGTGGCTCAAAAATGAGATATTAGTATACCACCTCAATTTTGGAAAGAAACTGATGTAAGATTACAGGGGATAAACAATAAAAAGGAATTAAAATATTCTACTTGAGGAGAAGACATAAAACACCTCAATCCTGAAACGAATTTCAAAGTCAATCTGAATTTCAGTTCTACAACTTCTGCTTTTCACAGTCAGGTTGTCTAGAGCCAAACGCTGCTGTGGATTTTGTCCAATAGCACAGGCTCTCAACTCAAGCCAAACCATTGCTGCTTGGACAGTAATAGCCCTGGGTTTTAGTTCCAATTCTGCTACCACAACTGTGACCCCACTTACATCTCTAAGGACCTGTTGTTTTCTGCAAAATGTAAATGCTGGACTTGGGGATTTAAGTTCCTTCCACCGCTACATTTCTCAAATTCAGAGTGATTTTGGAATAGGAAAAAGAGAAAGATAAATACCAATAGTTAAAAGTGGTTACAAGGGGGGAGCAGGACTGGGAACACCAGACCTTCACCTTTCCCAGGATACAGTTCTATAGTCTGAATTCTTTTCAAGTATGTATTACTTTAACAATAAAAAGAAAAGCCAGTGCCTGCTTCCTCCCTTGAGAGATGAATATTAGGCATAGGGTCAAAGATTTAAAATGTGTCTGCAGTCTCATTCTTACCTACCAGCCTAGTCACCCAGTTTCCTGATGGTGCCTTCTAAAGACCTCAGTGAAGGACATTGGGAGGCACCCAAATTCACTACATTTTATTCCCTTGAGCAGTGCATAGGGAATATTACTTGTTGTAGGGGCCACTAAATGCTGCCTACTTGAAACCCAGAAATAAAGTTATTACCACAGTATCTGATCTATTTCATAGGATCTTGTCAAGCATGAAAATAAGAGTTACTTGTACTGTTATCAACCTTGACCAACATGGGTTTGAACTACACAGGTTCACATATGTGTGGGGTTTTTTCAATAAATATATTAGGAAAATTTTGGAGATCTGTTTGAAAAAACTCACAGGTGAACCACATATCTTAGAAATACTGGACAAATTAAGAAAAGCTAGGTATGTCATGAATGCATAAAATATATGTACATACAGTCTTCTTTACCATGTACTACCATAAAATCAACGGAGGCGATTAGTAGTTAAGTTTTGGGGAGTCAAAATTACATGCAGATTTTTGATTGCTCGCTCAGAAGTCAGCCCCCCTAACCCCCACATTTTTCGAGGATCATCTGTATTTGAGAATTACAGAAACAAAACACTGTAGATCTTGGAAACTACTGTGGGGTGTAACTGGTAGAAGCCTGAACAGGAACTAGTTTATAGCTTTGGCTTTGTTATTGATTGGTTAAGTCTTATTAAGGAGTAGCTTAACATATCGAAGCATAAGCTTTGGAGTCAGAACAACTGTATACTTAGGCAAAGTCTGAGTCTCAGTTCCCTCACATGTAACACATATAATTAATCTGATCCATATCAAACAGCCACTTTTTTGGCCAAAAATAAAAGCACCTTGTTTTGTAGAATTCATAATGGAATAATGAGGGTAAAGCATTTAGCATATTGCTTGGCATATAGGTTCTCAGTAAATGGAAGTTATAATATTTTGATTACTATTATTAACAACTGTCAAGAAGAATCATGACAAAACTTAGCCATGCCTCCCCCAAAGCTGTACTAGTGTGGCGTCTCAAACTCTGTAATCAAAGCTCTAAGTATGTAATCCCTGGGAAGACAGAATAAACTTGGAAACAATACTATGCAGGACACCACCATGTTTACTTGAATTTGATAAACTGCTGTAGATGAGAACTAGCCTCCAAGTAACCAGAGGAACCACACAGCTAAGACAAGATGCACTCACCTCTGCTTGGCTTTTTCCAAAGCTTCAGAAAACAAAAACAAAACACACATACACTGAAAGATATGGGAAATATAAGAAATTCCAAAACTTCCAAAGGAGAAACTCACTGTTTTTTTACCTAAGCTCATGTAGAAACATGATGGCCACATGGCTTCTGCAGACAATTATTCACATCCACGCTTTTAATATCATTTCTTTCCTTGAGAGTAATGGGAGCTACAAAAGGAAACCTCCAGAACACTGCAAATACCATGCACAAATGTACTGTGGATGAGCAGTCAAGCCTGAAAAAGGTGGCTTAGGTCAAGTGTGTTAAAGCCTGGAAACCTGAGCAGCTGGAGTAAAGGGGTTCACGACATTGCAATCCCTCCAGAAAAGAGTAGCATCTTATTCACCTCCACATCCAAAGCTAAGTTTCGAGTGAGTCACACTTAAGTCAATGTAACATATACTTACTGACTTCACATGCCTACAAGGGTAATGGTCAATTAATGCTAGGGATTCTAAGACAGAAACAACTTAGTATGGAATGTAGGAACTCTGGTTTGACAAAGATCCTGGGGTACCAACAAAGTCAGGTGATATACATATTCATCATTTCTAAATGTTTCTCTACCCTTGTAGGGAAGAATGTTTAAAAGGCTGCTGAAAGATGGCACGTATTTTTTTTTTTTTTTGCATTTACAAAATAATCATCCTGTGTGAACTGAGCTGTTAACTGGTGCTCTGTAAGGCCTCATTAAAAACTCAGTGCAGTCTTGGGTTAAATGCTCAATGACAAAACCTGTTCTTAATGGGAAAAGGCGGGCGCCGGGTGGGGGAGCTCCAGGAACTGCAAACCAAAGTAAAGATGTGTCCTGGCAAATTAACTTTGCTGCACCCCAAATAAAAGCTTTGCCTTATCTGGTAAAGTCAGGCATATCCTATGACCCAATAATACTCCTAGGACTCCTAGGCATGTATCCTAAAGAAACTCACACATTTGCACTAGCATCCAGGTCTAAGAATGCTTAAAACATCGTTCTTAGTAGCCCCAAACTGGAGCAAAAAGTCCATCAACAGTAGCACAGATATAGGTATAGTCACGCAATGGAATACTAGGCAGCGATGAAAATGACCTCTGGGTATACACAAACTATTAAAGCTTCAAAGTAACAATTATGATTTCACTTATAAACGTTCAAAAACGCCCAAAGTTAAAATTGTTTAGGCACGCACACACAGGTCGTAAAGTTATTTAGGGAAAGGAAGCAAAAGTCAGTCTAGGGAAGTTGTACTCAGAAAGGAGCACGAGGTGGGTGGAACCCCGTACCTGCAATGTTATTATCTGGGTGTTTTATTATTAATTACTCTTTAAACATTCACGTTGCATGCACTTTCCTACATATGTTAACATCGTAGGAAAACGTACTGGTAGGCTGCAGAGATGGGCGCCTCTAAAAACGTGAGCGCTCACGGGCACCTCGCCATTAAGGAAGAAGGCCAACTCTTGGCGCGACTCTGGAACAGGCCTAGGAACGTAGGGTCCTCGGGATGGGAACTCGCACACCCTCTCCCTACTTTAAGCAGCTCAAGTTGTCAGGAAGGCGAGGGTGCCCGCCACCCGCGCACGCCCGACGGGCTCTCATCGCCCGGCCAAGCCCACCTGAACACCCGGACGCCCGCCACGTCTGCCCCTCCGCAGTCTCCGGGGGGTTCCGGACGCAGCCAGGCGACCCTTGGGCTCAGCCCCGGCTTCCTGAGGCGGGGCGGAGCCTGGGGTCGCAGGCGGCCAGCGCCCCGCGCGAAGAGCGTCGGCAGCCCTGATGCGACCCCGGGGGAGCCGCGCTTGCGCCGCGCCCCGCCCGGCGGCAGCTCCCGCGGGCCGGATCCAGGTGGGCGTGGCTGGCCGCGGCGCGGCGGCCGGAAAGGGGTTGGGGGCGCGTACCTCTCCACCGCGGAGGATACCTCGCCAGTTCCCGGTGCCTGAGAACAGAGATTATTTCCGGGGACTGCCCCCGCCACCCCTCCCGGGTAACCTCTAGCTGTCTCTTTTTTAATTTGGAGTTGGGCACAGGCGCACGCGCACTGCCGAGCTTCCGTGAAGGCACGCTGGCGGCCGACACGGCCCCGCCGCAGCTGCAATCGCCGCCGCCTCGGCCGGGCGCGCGCGCGCTCCCCACGCAGGGGCGGACCGGCTGGAGCGCGAATGCGCGCAGAGGTTGGGCGACCGCGGCGCGGGCCAGGGCCGGGCTCTCCGGGAAGGGGCGGGGCTGGGCGGCGGGCGTGGCCGGGAGCGCGCGCGGTGGCGCGCGCTCCCGACTGAAAGGAGAAGGAGGGGCGCCGGGGTGACTGTGCGGGAGCCGCTCGCATCGCTGGGGTGAGAGTCGGTGGCCCGGGCCGAGGAGACGGTGCGCCAGAGGCCAGATTGGCCGCCCGGACCCTCCGACGCAGCCCCGGAGCGAGCGGCAGCGGTTCCCGGCGAGGCGAGCAGGCGCTGCCAAGCCCCAGCAGGGGAAGATGTTCAACGTGGAGTCGGTGGAGCGGGTGGAGCTGTGCGAGAGCCTTCTCACTTGGGTATGCGCTGGCCGGCGGGTCGTGGGGAGCCCCCTCCCCCAGGCCGCCTTTCCTGGATCCCCCACGCCGGCCGCGGGGGGCGAGCGCCGAGGGCGGCGGTGCCGTCACATCCGGGGCCTGGCGCGGGCGGAGCGGGGGTGCCGGGGCGCCGGGCGGCCCGGGCCGGGGGCGCTCGCGGCTGTGTTGGCCGCGTTCCGGGGGAGCCGGCGGGTGGAGGCTCAGCGCGGGTGCGGCGGCGCGGTGGGGAGGCTTGCTCTCGCAGCGGGTGAGGCGTCGGCACTGCACCTCTCCCTCCCGGGGACGCCCGCGCGCTGGCTGCCCGCGCGGCCGGGAGCCGCGCTCGGCGCCTTTGTTGTGCAGTCCCGAGGCTGCGGCGCCCACGAAGAGGACGAGGCCGACTTCCGAGGGAGCGCAGACGGCACGCGGAGAGGCGCCCATAGAAGGGGTGTTTAAAAGGCGGGATGCACTTGAGCGGTTAGGAAGGAGGCGGTGTGGAGGTACTGATTAAACATGTTAAAGGAGAGAATAAACCGGAAAGTATTTGGGAATCACTAATGGGAGTCGACATTTTGGGCCAACGTTGTGGGATTCCCATTTTAAATTGTTAAACGCTTGCTTCTCATGTTTTAAGGTAAATATGTGTTAAATTCTAATGCTAACCATCATGCCTTTAGCAGCCTCTTCAAAAACAGGATAAAAAAATGCATGCCTATCCTATGTGTTTCTCGAGCTGTGGTGTCAGTTCTTGGTGTGTGCGTGTGTGTGTGCGCGCGCGAGCCTAGAAGTCTGCAGAGACTCGGGATAAACCTAATGCTTTCGGTAGCGTTCGTTTTACTCATTGCTAAAAATGTGAAGTGTCATTTCTAGGATTTGAAATATATTTATGGAGGTGACTGCAGCATTTGTATTAGTGTTAAAGGGAAAGCACAGATGTCAAAGACATTCTGTTCAGCGGTGCCGTGGGTTACGAGTTCAGATCCCTGTAGTGTAGCCGACACTCTCCTCGGGGGCACTTAGGTGGAAAGGTTAGAGAAGTATTGCCTTAGGTTGGGTGTAACAAGTGCAATGAAAATAGTCTGAGGTTTTCATAATTTTGTTTCTGTCACGACTCAAACGTTGCCTTCCGCAACAGAATATATACAATGGGAGAGCTTGATGCATTCAGTCACTTGTGTATTAGGCCATTTTGGGGACTTAAGATTGTTTGCAATAATACACAGTTAACACACACCTTACAGTTTTTATCAGGTTCCAGCTTAACGCAAGGAAATGGGTTTTGCTACTGTATTTTAGAAAAACTGATGATAAGCTGCATAATGTGGCCGAGGCAGTGGAGAGAGAAAGGAAAGAATTGCCACCACATTCTTTGATACGGTGGAAGGAATAGATTTGGCAGAGGTTGTTAACAGAAGATTGAGGATCTTACCGTGTGTTATTTCTGAGCCTGTGCAAGTAGTGCCTCCCTTAATGCTGGAAAAAGAGGCAAGAGGGCAAAGAAGAGGAAGCTAATTGAATCTTGAAGTAGGGCTACATTGTTTAAAGTCTAAAAGACAAGTCGTGGAAACAAAGAAGTGTATTTGAAGGGCATCTGCAAAAAGATGGTAGTGCAGTTATTTGAGTGAGAAATGCTAATAAAAATATAGAGGAAGTTTCAGTAAAGTTTGATGGGATACTAACAATAGCACACAATGTGAGAACATCTACTCAGAATCTGGTAAATGTCAAGAAAACAGATAATCCAGATAGATACAGAGAGAGATTGAGGAATATGGTATTGTAGAAAAGGCTTTTGGAAATGTCATTGGAAGGCTCATCAAAGAAAATTTCTGGAGAAGATTAGAGATCACTAATGACAAAACTGGAGGGCAGAGTACACACAAAGATGCAGGAGAGCCTAAGATTTTAAAACATTTTTAAACGTTGCAAGTTCAAATGTTTCAAAATAAAGTAGTGTTTAAATGCTGGGTTTACTTTCTTTTGGTTGTCATTATAAAAGCAGAGTAAATGTTTCTGTGGAAAATGTTTGAGGTAACTGAAAATGCATGTTTAGTCTGGTAGCTTCCATCACACCCAGAGGCCAGATTAATGCTGAACACAATCCCAAAAAACAGATGTAAGGGGGAAATGTATACAGTCCACTCCAGAGACAAGACTCGCATTTAGAATAATTTACCGTGTTTTACGTAAACTCCTAGCTAACTTTGTTATGTGGTTTCTCTGTGCACAGCAGGTTAGGAGGTAAGTGCAACAGTCAGCCAGCTCCAGACAGCCTTCAGTGACAAAGAAGACCAGGAACTGCATGTGCAGCCTGGGCGATTGAGTCTTTGAGCTGACAGGCCTGTATTCTTCTAGAGCCCCCATGTTCAGTTATCCAAGAGGAGAATTACGATCCTGAATGTAAAAGTTATTTTCATTACATAGCATTTAGTTTGAGATAAGAGGTGTATAGAGTACATTTTAGAAATTCTTCCACTAGCAATGGTTATAATATTGAAGGCTCAGGCATTTAAAGGGATGACCATTACAGTCATCTATGCAGAATTCATTTCTGTGGAGCACCTCATTGCCCCAAATGCTGGATAAATTGCTGTTGTATCAGAGAGCCTACTAGCCCAAGAGCCAAGTGTTCCAAATTTTGTTGGAAAGAGAAATACTTACAAAAAGACTAAATATCCTAACAGTGGAAAACATCTTACGCTTAAATTCCAAATCAAAGCTTATGCAGTAATAAGCAAGTTCAACTGGATGTGCCTGAAAATTTCCACTCTACCTCCTCTCCCCACCCTCTGAGTCAAAATGTATTCTTACCTGTTAGAAAAAAACCTGTCCTGCCTATTACAGCTATCAAGCCTAATTTCTTAAACTGTATATGAAAAGATTGCTTTTTCCTAGGTTTTAGAGACTGAAAAACCAGAAAGAATCTGGAATGCTACCAGGTAATGGCAAGAAGCTAAGTGGGAAAGAATTATCACACAGACTCAGCTTGTTTCTTCTGGGAAACACAGCAACATGAACATATCCTTATAATTTTTATACTACTTATTTAACAACTTATAAAATGCATACTAGTGAAAGAATTAGGCAGGGTATGATTTTTATGGTATCATCCCCATTCCATTCTCTCTGCTCTAACTGTATGCTACTAACAATTTTTGTCCTCTAATGGAGAAGTAAAGAAATCAGATGTACAAAAGTTCAAGCACACACATTTTTTTTTAAAGCTTTAGTTTTCTTTTTTTTAAATCAAGAGTCAGTATAACATGGTAGTTGAGCATAGGTGCTGACATTATTAGACCACCTGGGTTCACATCCTGGTTTTGTTTCATACTAACTGTGGTGACTTTGGACAAGAAACTTCACTTCCGTGTTTTGATTGCATTCAGTATAACAATACAGAAGTGATTCTTATGCTTTGTATTGATCAGCATCATTGAGGAGCTTGTTAAAACACTGATTGCCAGGCCCCATGTCCAGAGTTTGTAATTCACTAGGTCTGAGCTGGGGCCTGAGGCCTGAACAAGTTTCCAGGTGATGCCGTTGTTCGTGGCCTGGGAACCACACTTTGAGAACCACTGCTCTAGAGCAGGGCTTGTTAGCATTACTGATATTTCAGGCAGGATGATCCTTTGTGGTGGGCACTGTCCAGTGCATTTGGAAAATTTAATAGTGGCATCCCAGACTTCAGCCTACCAGATGCCAGTAGCAACCATCTAGTCACCAGATGTCTGGTAGGTAGCAAAATTGCCCCTGGCTGAGGACTGCTGCTCTAGAGATACTAATTCCAGGTGATCTCATGCTTTTGTTGGGGAAAGTGAGGGAATTAGAGGTTATGACTTTTTGAGTAGAATTTTGTGCATTGAGGTTTAGTTATCTTTCAACTTTGTGGTACTCTTCTCCTGAGATATCCCAAAGATGTTAACTCAGGGTTTATGAGAACTGGTGGGTGACAGCCTTTTAAAAAAAATTAAGATAGAATTCACATACCATAAAATTCATTCTTTTAAAGTGTACACTTCAATGGTTTGTAGTATGATCGCAAGGTTGTATAACCATCACCACTAATTCCAGGAACATTTTTATCACCCCCAGAGGAAACTCCACAGAGTATCTTTAGGGTCTGCTTTTACTTGTATCTCAGAGCAGAGGCAGAGTCCTCTAGCCCTCAAGTGCAACCATCTACCTCCAGAGCCAGGACGGAGGAAGTAATTGTTTGGAAGCCACATTTTAAAAATGAAAACAGGCTTTTTTTTTAATTCTGAAGAGAGAAACAGTCTTAGAACTAAATTACTTGCATTTCTGAATTACCTACTTTACTGAGTTGTTTTTTTCTGACTGAGCAGAGGCAGGTTTTTGTTTTGCACTCCTTACATTCGGTGGTGCTTTGGCTCAGAGGGTTCCAAATGCCAAACCAGTGTCCCAGCGCCTAGAACTGGATGACCTTGTAAAAAATGGATTCCCAGGCTTCTCCAACTTCCTAGTGATTATGATGAACCCCCAGGTTTGGAAGCCACTGCTTTTAGACTTCTCAAAATACCTAATATATGTTCGTTTTCTTATTCATTCTTTAACACCCCTGTTTAAGTTTATTTTTCCCAAGTGGTAGATTGAAAAACTGATATAGAGAGGTAAAGTGGTACATCCAAGTTCACACAGCAAGTTAGGAGCAAAGCTGGGGACAGAATTATTTCATTGCATTCAGAGCACATTTACTGAGGCTTATTCTGTACCAGGCGCTGTGCTAACGTTAGTGCTACAGAGATAAACGAGGCGGGACCCTCACTTCCACCTCTTTTTCATTCTAAACAAACCTACAAGAAAGATTGGTTTAGCAACTTCAAAACAAAAGCAGGTATTTATTTCTTTTTAAACTACATTGTTATTACCACAATCCCATTGAGGAGGCAGCTGGAGATAGTATGGAGTAAAATTCAGCATCGGCTCCTGCAGATGATGTTTATTCCATTTATTCATTTACTTATTATATATTGAACCTCTACCATGTGTAAGGCTAAGCGTCGGAAGAAGGCTTCGAAGAGCCCTCTCTTCATCACTTCTCCCAGGTAGACACCAAAATAGGAACTGTTTGCTCTGTGTTCTTTAAGATAATTTCTGTAGTTTCCACCACTGTAACACCACTACCCGTAGGACTCTCCTATGTGGAAAGTATGAAGAAGCTACTGACTGTACTTGTTAATAGTTCTCTTAAGTTTTGATAGAGGGTACAGTATAAAGAAGTGGACATTCACCCACTGTTAGTAAGGGGGTAAATTGCAACAGCATTTATTGAGGGCAATTTAGCATTATTTATCAAAAGCCTTGGGATGTGTATACGCTCTCCTCAGTAATTCTACATCTAAGAATATAACTTAATAAATAAAAATGTGTTTAAAGACAGATGGTCAAGACATATGCACCCCTATGTTTATCGCAGCACTATTTACAATAGCCAAGAAATGGAAGCAAGCTAAATGTCCATCAGTAGATGAATGGATTAAGAAGATGTGGTTCATATACACAATGGAATACTATTCAGCCATAAGAAGAAAACAAATCCTACCATTTGCAACAACATGGATGGAGCTAGAGGGTATTATGCTCAGTGAAATTAGCCAGACAGAGAAGTCAGACAAGTACCAAATGATTTCACTCATCCGTGGAGCATAAGAACAAAGCAAAAACTGAAGGAACAAAACAGCAGCAGACTCACAGAACCCAAGAATGGACTAACAGTTACCAAAGGGAAAGGGACTGAGGAGGATGGGTGGGAAGGGGAATAAGGGGCATTACGATTAGCACACATAACATAGGTGGGGGCACAGGGAAGGCAGTATAGCACAGAGAAGACAAGTAGCAACCCTATATCATCTGATGGACAGTGACTGTAATGGGTTATGTGGTGGGGACTTGATAATGGGGAGAATGTAGTAACCACAATGTTGCTCATGTAATTGACAGATGGTCACTAGAGCATTATTCCCGGTATTTCCATTGTCACTACCTAGTTTGACTTAGTCTATGTTAATGTATAAACCTGGTAAAATAGGTCTCCCTGCCCCTTTCCCTCCAGTCCTCCAGCCAGGATGATTTCATACAGTGCAGAGCCAGTGGCCTACTCCTGCTCAGAATCCTCATTGCTCTTAGGATAATGTCCTAAGGTGTCTTAGGCGGCTCTGCACAGTCATGCTTCCTTCTTTCACCTGTCCTTAACCTGTTTACTCTTTCCCTTGTTGATCTCTTCCTCCGATTTTCTCACCCTCAGTCCACACCAAGCTGCTTTGCATTCCTAGATTGCATCCCGCTCTCACTTGCAATCTTTGTGCTTGTTGTTCACATTCCCTGCAACACTCTTTCTAACCTGTGAACTGTGCGAGAGCATGGCCTGCATCTGTCTGTTCTCAGTGATTTGTTTCCGAGACCTGGTTATACTGCTGGTGTAATCACTGTTGGCTCAGTTGTATTATCTTACTCAGAGAAATAATTTCTGCTATTTTTTGGCCACATCGTGTTGAGCAGTACAGAGTTTGTTCTAATTCAGAATACATTTATAATCAAAATGAGTCGAGTATCTAACTTAACTTCAGTAAGTGTGACTTCTACATCTAGGTGAAAATACTTTGGCTCTGAATAAAAAATCTCAACCTGGTCAGGCTTAACTGAACTTATCTCACATAACAGGAGGCTTAAAGGATTTTTGATTCAGGGCCTCCGTTTTGGCCTCCAGGGCCCAGTTCTTTCACCCCTCTTCTCTGCTGGACCCTGCACTGGTCTCCTCCTAAGACAGGTCCGCCGGTAGTCGCAGGATGATCTGCTGGTGGCACTGGAGCTCGCATACTTGCTCACATCAAGAGGAGATTGGCTCTTTTTCCCAAAAGCTTAAGTAACCATCTCCGTGCATCTCTTTGGTCCAAGTTGTTTTTGCCCCATGCATCCGGGTCAGTCACCGGAAGAGGGCATGAAGGTACCATGACTTTCTTTGATCATCTGTGGGGAGAATGGATGCTGGGAGTCACCCAGTGTCCACCACAATTTCTCTTTTACCAAAGGGAAAAAATTACAATAATAATTTTCAGGAAATGCCCCATAGGGGAACAAATTTCCAGCTATTCTGCTTTTAGAACTTATTCCAACTCCCAAGCTGAGGTAATCACAAAAAAAAGCCTAAGAAATCTATATAATTAACCATGGAATCTTTTTTTCCCTTTTTTCTTTTTTCCAGATCCAGACATTTAATGTGGATGCACCATGCCAGACCGTGGAAGATTTAACGAATGGGGTTGTGATGGCCCAGGTTCTTCAAAAGATGTGAGAATAAATTGCTTTATCTTTCTGTATGTTCATATATGTGGATATTTATTAGGTAGAAAACATGGACCAAAAAGAAGTGCTTACGTGAAATGCATTCTGCATGTAAAATAAGAGCTGTAAGCATCAGTGGTGATTTTGGGGGGCATGTAGTTCTTTAGATACAGATTGACTGGCTTTAAGTTTAATTAGAGCTATAACTGTCATAATACTCCAGTGGTATTAGCAGAATTATTTGCTTTTGTGTTTTTTGGTATCAGCTTGGCAGAAATGTTCATGTTAGTGACAGATTTCGCTACTGTAGAAAAATCTAAGAGGCTTGCTCCCTCTTTCTTTGGGATTTTGCTCAAATGTATCAGCGAGGCCTTCCCTGACCACACATATACAACAAGCGACAACCATTCCCCTGTGCTCTGTATCCCTGTGAAAGTTTTGTGTCCTTCTCTGAAGTATGTAGCATTGCCTGATAACGTATTTGCTTGTCAGTGCTGCTCACCCACCACCCATCTGCAGACGCACACGTGGCTGCACACAGAAGCAACGTCAGCTCCTCAGAGGCAGGGAGTTTGTTCTGCTCGCTGTTGGCTCCCAACACCTAGGGCAGTGTTTGTTTTTTATTCTGAACCATAGGAAAATGCCCTTCTTTGGAGGTCAGAAATGGTCGAATACTGTCAATTTCTCATGTTTTAGTATGCGTCATGGGTACTCATGTCTACAGAATGACTAAGGGAATGAAAAGTTTGAGACATATAAAACATGCCTGACTTTCATTCTAAGTCATTGGAGAACATAATAGTAAAACTGATACTGTATGGCTCTCTTCAACTTTTGCTGTAGGCTGTTTTCACAAACGCAGTACCTGTGAATTTAAGAAGTCATTAGATTTGGTGTGATTTGGGGGATACTTTTCGTGTTTTGAAGCCCTGAGCACTTGTCAGCCTGATGATATTAAAAGATCTGCATGTGAGCAGCTGGGATTTCTCCAGTTCTGCTGAGAATCAGTGTCATCATTAAATGTATTGTTCTTTTGCTCACTTTGCAATGAGCTATGTACAGTTGCCCGCCTGAAAAGCAGCTCAGCTGCCTGCATCTCAGAGGCATTATCTGTGTACCTTAGGGTTAGGGACTCATGCCTGAGAACTAGAGCTTGCTGTCATTTTTTTTTTCTGTAACTTAGATGGCACATCTCTCCAGTTATACAGGCACATGGACTTACTGATAGAGTTTGAGAAGACTCATTTGTAACCTGACCAGCCCTGGTTCTAGCACTTCGAGTGATCTTGTGATTTTCATGGTCAACTCTGAGTGGTGCCCTAATAATTTTTAGTCTTCAAATGGTATAGAGAGTTTCACTGAAGCTAAGTGAGCTTCCCAAGTGTGTGTCAGTAAATGAATTTTTTGCCTAAGTTAGTTTGAGTAGGATTTCTATCACAGAAACTAGAAGGACTATGTGTGTATTGTCTCACCAAACCAAGATCAGAGTATATATCATGTTCTTCAAAGTGGTCATTTTAATTTACCAAAATCTGGTGGGTGCATTTCTCATCACTACTTAGTTTTTTACTGTTTTTCTCCCCAGATGCCTTCCTTTTTTCCTTTTGTTGAGTTATGACACATACAGAAAAGCATACGAAAAAGAGTGATGAGTTTGGTGTGTGCATGTGTATGTGTGTGCATTTATATATACATCAGTGTAACTGCCACTGAGGTTGAAATATGTAACACTTCCAGTCCTCCCTTATCAGTGCACCTTGCTCCAGAGATGGACATGGTTCTGATTTATATACCATTAATTAGTTTTTCCTGTTCTTGAATATTCTGTAAATGGAATCGTATAATATGCATTCTTTTGTGTCTGACCTCTTTCACTCAACATAATGTCTGTGAGATTCATACGTATTATTGCATATTATCTATTTTAAATAATTGTATAATATGGACAGCTTCAAGGAAGGAAGGAAGTTCCTCCTTTGTTTGATATTTATTGAATGGCTGTTTTGTGTCCAGCAGTGATACAAGGGTAAGCCACAACCCACAGGGTAATTGCCTTCAAGGAGTTTATAACCTGGGGAAGAACAGATTTTAAAAACCACAAAAACAAAATTACTGCTATAACAAGTGCTGTAGAGAAGAAGTACACAGTGTTATAAAAGTCTGTAAAGAGCTATATTTAACTTAAGGAAGTCATTAACATTTTCCCTGAGTAAATAAAGATGAATTAAATCTGAAAGAAGACTGGTACAGATTCCTTAGCACAGGGAAGAGCATATACAGAAGTATTATAGGCTGATGGGATGGGGTGAACACTATTAGGGCAAGAAGGAGGGTGTGAGTGGCTAATAGAAAGGGGAAGCATGGTCCAGAGTGAGGATGGAGCCAGACCAAGTGGGGCCTTGTGACTCTATTCCGAGGAGAAGCAGTTGCAGGGGTGTAAGTGGGGAAAGAGGGCTAACAGGGTCAACTTACATTTTGAAAATATTCTGGCTATAAATATAAAATGAATTGAAAGAGACCTTTTGGGGAGGGGGTAATCAGGTGGAAAGGAATTGATGGTAACTCAGAAGAAAGGTGATGTTATTATGGATTGGGAAGTGGTGCAGGGAGTGAAGACAACTGGAGGGTCTTAAAATGATGTAGAAAGTTGAGTTTTGATGATCAATATGGGGTAGTGATTAAAGAGCTTTCAAAATTGACTTTTAAGTTTCTAACTTAAGCAAATATGCAGGAGAGGATGCAGACCGCTGGTGTGGGGATGCTGAAATGGGATCTGCTATGGAGGAATGCTGGATGTGTCATGAGTTAGTTTGGGGGACACTGAATTTGAGTGGTGCTGAGACACAAATGAAAATGCCAAGCTAGCAGTTGACCATACTGGTCAAGAATGCAGAAGGCATCCTAACTGGAGATACCAACTTCGGTAACTCTTAATTGATGTCACAAGTGTGCATTAAGTCGCTTAGGGTGTAGTCTGAGTCTTGAAGAACCTTGACATTTAAGTGTTGGCCAGAATGTCCAACCAGCAGAAGGACCAGAGAGCTACAAGGAAAGCCAGCAGAGCAGGGGTACCAAAAAAAGAGTTTTCCTGGAAATTGTGCACATCTTTCATTTTGTTTGAGCTAAATGAAGAAGTGTATCTTTTTGTAGTTTCAGTAGAAATTTTATCAACTATGAATGGATCCTTATTGTTAGTAGTATAACTTACTTTTCTCTCCGATCTCCTAAGTTATTTTCTGTTTACCTGATTTCCAGCTTCCAAAATTTTGTTGCTGTTACCTTCTTTCTTATCCATGTTCATGTCCCCTTCTTTTTTTTTAATTAATAGGCTTTGTTATTTAGAGTGGTTTTAGTTTCACAGCAGCATCGAGTGAAGAAGGGTTTTAGTTTAGGACAATGAAAGAGCCCCGGAGGTGGGTGGTGGTGATGGTTGCACAATAAAGTGAAAGTACTAATGCCATTGAGCTGTACAGTTAGAAATGGTTTAAACAATAAGTGTTACATATGTTTTACCACAATAACAGAGTTTTTCCCACATACTCCCTGCCCCACACAGCCACACACACAGCCTCCCCCACTGTCAGCATCCCGCACCAGTGGCACACTGTTACAGCTGATGGACCTACACCCAAAGTCCCTAATGTACATTAGAGTTCACTTGGGGTTATACAGTCTGTAGGTTTAGACAAATATAATGACAGGTGTCCACCACTGTTGTATCATATGGACTGGCTTTACTGCCCTGGGAATCCCCTTTGCTCCATCCAGTCCCCCCTCCCTCCCTGCCATACCCCCGGCAGTCACTGCTCTGCTCTCTGCCTCCGTAGCTGTACCCTTTCTGGGATGTCATGGAGAGTATGCTCTTCGCACACTGGCTTCTTTCACTTAGTGGCATTGCATTAAGGTTCCTCCACCTGATGTTTTCATGGTGCAACATCTTATTTCTCTTTAGCACTTCGCCCTTTATTTTTGTTTTCTTACAGTTTTATTAACATGAAATTGCCATCAACAAATTGCACATTTTTAAAGTGTAGAATTTGATAAACTTTTACCTATGTAGATGGCCTATGAACTGTCAACACAGTCAAGATAATAGCTTATCAATTCAAGTTTCCTCTGTACTTCCTACCACCCTTTTCCCATCTCCAGGCAACCACTGATTTGCTATCTGTCACTATAGATTAATTTGCATTTCTAGAAATTGATAAAAATGGACTCTCACAATGTTTTCTTTTTTGCGAGAGGTGTGGCTTCTTTAACGCAGCATAATTATTCCTCAGATTCGTTCATGTCGTTGCCTGTAATGGTTCATCCATATTCCGTTGTGTGGATGTGTCCATCCAGTCATCTGCTGATGAACACCTGGGTCGTCTGAGTTTTTGTCTAGTACGAATAACATGCTGTGAACATCAGTGCACAAATACGCTTCCGTTTCCTTAAGTAAAATCCCACCTTGGAGTGGAATGGTTGCAATATACGGTAGTACATGTATGTCTAATATTTAAGAAACTACCAAACTGTTTTCCAAAGTGGTAATACCATTTTTATTCCCACAAGCAGTGTATGAGTGTTTCAGTTGCACCACAGTTAAAATTGCAACACTAGCTAAGTCAGTTTTTAAATGTTAGCCATTCTCGTGGCTGTCTGGTGGTATATCATTGTGGTTTTAATGTACATTTCTGTAATGACTAATGATCATCTTTCATGTACTTGCCATCTATATATTTTCTTTGGTGAATTGTTTGCTATAATCTTTTGCCTGCTTTTTAATTGACTTGTTACTGAATTTGAGTTCTTTATATTTTCATATTACATATATTTATATGTATACATGTATTTTTCTCGGATATTGTTTTTAAATATTTTCTCCCAATCTGTGGCTTTCATTTTCATTTTAATACTGTCTTTGCAGAGCAAAAGTTTGTTTTTCTTAATTGAAGTATAGTTGATATACAGTCCTAGTTGGTTTCAAGTACACAACACAGTGGTTTACCAGTTACCCACATTATTAAATCCTCCCCCACTAGTGCACTTACTATCTGTCAACATGGGAAGATACTACAGAATCATTGGCTATATTCCCCATAGAACAAAGGTTTTTAATTTTTTTGAAGTCTAACTTTTTTCTTTCTTAACTTCTTTTTTTTTTTTTTTAATTAAATCTTTACCAAACCCAGGGTCACTAAGATAATCTTTTGTGTTTTCTTCTATACATTTTATAGTTTAAGTACTTATGTTTTGGTCTTTGAGTTACTTTTTGTATAAGATGTAAGGATCAATTTTTTACTTTCTTTGCACTATTTATTGAAAAAATTCCCATATTTTTAGGACATGATTATGTTTCCCTGCTTAATGACTGTACAGACATGATCCATGAATGATTAGATTCTTGTTCATTTAAATATTTTTTACTAATAGACCAGGTACTGAAAATGCTAAGATGTATTCTATCCTTTTATATATGTGCATCAACAAATACAAAATGAAACTTTTTTTTTTTTACTGAAGTCTTTAGGGAACTGTGACTGTTAATATTGTCTAAACTCAAATTTATAGAATTTACTTTCCTGTTTTCAACTTCTCAGTTTGAAGAAAATTAACATCAGACTTGGTAAAAACATTCACAAAGCAGCACTCTTTGTGTTCACTTTGGAGAACACAGTGAGTTTTATAAGAGAGCAAGAATTTGAATTGGCTGTTTACGCTGTAAAACCGATGATTCTTGGTGAACACACAGTGCATGTGCCAAAGAACCGTCAAAGCTTTGCCCTGATACAGCCTTGGCTCTGAAAGAAATCTGGTTCTTCCTATCAACGCTGCCTCTGCAGGCTTCGCACGTGACAGCTGGTTTTCCTCCCACAGGCTTCACGTAGCACATGGCCCAGAGGCAGTGCAGCTTCCAGACTACTCCCCTTAGTCTTCCCTAAAAACCTCTAGTTTCGGATCTTAGGACCTCACCCACTACCCTCATTGTTGCTGTCCTTCCCTCATTTCTCAGCAGTGTGGGACCTGGTGCACTGCTGCCCTTCCCAGCACTACTCTTGTCTGAATCCCTGGTGATCTGTATCTGTACCTGGGTGGTCCCTCATGTCCTTGCCTCTCTGTATCTTGAACTCTTCTCCATGGATCTTGTCTTCTGCCCGATTTCAGCCTCTCGTTCCCATGGTCGTACCTTATGCCCTATACCAGTAATACATAATCCCTCCATAATCTCAGTTTTCTCTTTACTGTCCGGTCACTACTTCCTCTCTGTCTATCTTATTCCCTGAACCAAGTCTCCAGTAATTCTGCAGTTCTCTAGTGCCAGTAGGGGGCTTCACCGGGGTCCCTCTCCACCACTTCTCTTTCTTTCCTCTTACTCAGCTATAACGCCAGTCAGCTGCAGTCACTGCCTCGTATGCCCTTTTAGCTCCTTTGCCCCTCTTTTATTTCTTTGTATCTGTTTAGCAAAACCACAACCCTGGTTAAATCTGATGTCCTGGCAGCTCTGCTGCTCACCTGTGCTGCTGGACCTAGCAGGAAAACAATAGATGTGCCGATGGGTCTCATCTCACGTTTCTCACCGCAGCACTGCGAGTGTTACCTCGGGGAATCTCACGGTCAGACTGTATTTCCCTAGTCCTGTCATTGCCCCACTCTCTGGGTGACTCTCACACCAGCCTGCAGGGCTGCCTCCCCTGTCTCTCATCTGATCACCTACAAGGCAGGATACAGCCTACTTCTGAGAAAGTTGGAACAAATAGAATCTCCACAGGACCCATGACTCTTCACCCAGCTCCCAGCCTCGGTCTGACTTAGCCTGGCTGCCTGTGCCTGCACAGGAGCTATGGGCCGGGGCCCTGCCTCCAGGGCAGCGCCTGTGCACCGTGTGCTGGATTCCACTGCCTCCGGCATCAACATCATCATCCTTCCAGTTCTTCCTCTTTCCTGTGTTGTCATTTTCCCTTCTCTGCAGGGTTATATTGTTAGCATGCATGCAAAACGTTTTTTTTAATATTGTATATCAACTGTATTCCAATAAAAAAAACAAAGACACTCCCCTCTTCTCCATCTCCAGTCCCCACATTTAAGAACCCTATAATCGGGTCTCTGATTTCTTTTAAAAATGATAGTATAAGTCAAACATACAGAACACAAAAATAATAATATGGCACACCCACACACTTCCATCAATATTTTTAAAATGTTAATGCTTGACCATATTTGGTACACACCTTTTAACTATTTTTTTCTTTTCATTAAAGTATCATTGGTATACACTCATGAAAGTTTCACAAGAAAAACAATATGGCTATTATATTCACCCTTATTATTGAGTCCACCCCATACCCCATTGCAGTCACTGTCCATCAGTGTAGTAAGATGCCACAGAGTCCCTATTTGTCTTCTCTGAGCTACACTGTCTTCCCGTAACCCACACACACCATGGCACCAATCATGATACCCCACAGTCCCCTACTCCCTCCCTCCCCACCCGCCCTCTCCCACCCCTCCCCTTTGGTAACCACTAGTCCTTTCTTGGAGTCTGTGAGTCTGCTGCTATAAAACATTACTTGTTTTATCTTCTCGTGATCTCACTTCTGTTGGTCACTATCCGTTCCTCCTCCCCTTTGCAGCAAAACTCCTTGAAAGAGTAGTCTATGCCCAGCTCTGTCAGATTCCTCTCCTGCTTGTAAATCCACTTTTTAGTCACCTTTATATTAAAACTGTGCTTGTTAGGGCTCTAAGCATCTGCACATTGCTGGTTCTAAGGCCCATTCTCCATTCTTATCTGGACCTGGTGCAGCGTTCAAAGGACTTAGGTCCTTGTAACACCTTAAAATCTGGCTTCCAAGATACTGCTCCCTTGGACTTTTCTCTCTTCTCTCCCTGGGTGATCTGCATTTCCTTCACCAGTCTTTCCTCGTCAGTGCTACCTCCTGAGACTGGCGTGCTGAAGGGCACACATTTACTCTTCTTTCCCTTTTGCCTTCACTCCCCTGATGATTACATCTAGTCTCATGGACTGAAATATCATCCATATCCTAATGACTCACACTGTATCTCCAGAATGATTCTTTCCTCTGACGTTCAGGCTTAGCTGGTTGTCTGCTCCGCATTTCCAGTGGGTCTAAAGCACATCATAAAGTTTTCATATTTAAAACTAAACTCCCTCTCTCCTGCCCAAACTCACTTGGTTCACTTGTTTCAGTTCAGTCGTTGGCCTCCCTGGTCTTCCACTTGCTCAGACCATTAAAAAAAACTTTCTTTTTCTCCCCATCCTACATCCAACCTGTCAGGAAATCCTGATGACTATATGTCTAGAATGTTAGTTTTAAAGCTAGCTTTTAGATCTAACTTCCAATTCACAGAAAAATGCAGAAGCTAGAACAAGTTAAACTAAATCACGAGGGAACAATGAGGCAAATCCACAGTGAGGTATTTTACAGGACAATTGACCCAGTCTTCTCAACAAGTCAGTATCATCAGAAAAAAGAAAGGAAATGGACTGTTCTAGACTGAAGAGCCTAAAGAGAGACAGACAGACCCACACTAACCAAATGTATTGCATGGTTCTCAGGAATCCTGCCACATGCAGCAACGTGGATGAACCTGGAAGACATCTGTGCTAAGTGAGACGAGGCAGTCACAGGACAGACACTGCACAACTGCTTACGTGGTGTATGGACAGTGGCGGCTGCCAGGAGCTGGCCGCTGGGGGAGTGGGGAGTTGCTGTTGAGCAGACATGAAGTTTCATTTACACACAGTGAGGAAGCCCTAGGGCTCTGCTGCGTACTGTTGTGCCTGTAATTAGTGATATTGTGTCCTGCGTTTTAAAATTTGTTGAGGGGTATGTTCCATGTTAAGTGTTCCTACCAGCATTACAGAAACAAATACAATGCCTCATTCTTCTTGGATCTTGTTTGAACAAACAGCTATAAGAGACCTTTTGAGGATTATGGAGGAAATTAGAATATAGATTATTAGGTTGTATTTTGGGACTGTTTCTGTATTATAGTAAGTGTAGTATCAGAACTGATGATATGGGAAAGTGCCTAACTCATTAGAGATGTATGTGCAATTTTAAATGTCCAAAAAAGTCAAATAATATGGAGCAAATATGGCAGAATGTTATTCTCTGTAATTGGCATATAGTTGTTCTCCATAATATTCTGCTTCTTTGTGTGTCTGAAAAAGCTTTGTGATAAAAATCATGACCGTTGTCGCTGCCGCATTGGTCTGGTCTCCATCCTCTCGTGCCAATCCCACATTAAAATACCCTGGCTAATGTCTCTTCACTTGCCTGCCCACAGTCTAATGTGAACCCAGCAGCCAGGCGATTTTTCAGTGTGTCAGAATTTCTGCTTAGCACCCTGCATTGGAGCCTCATTTCACTCAGCATAAAAGCCAAAGCACAAGAATACATGAGGGCTCCTAAGTGGTCTGGACCGCTTACTGCCATTTGGCCCTCGTTTGCTACTGTTCATAACCACACCAGCTCCCTTGTTTATCTTCCCACACATCAGGCATCTCCTCAGGGCTTTTACATGGCCTTTCCCGTTGCCTGGAATGTTTATCAATCAGACAAAGCACCTAACACTCCCTCACTGCCTTCCAGCCGCCTCTGATATTTGTCAGTTTCTTCTGTGGCCTCCTCTGACCACTTGTTTGATATTGCCATCACCCCTGCACACATCGCCTTGTCCTCCCCTGTGGTAGGTGTTCTGGAAACACTGGTTGAGAATGAATATGTAATGACAAATTTTGAGTCTGAAATTAAAAGAAAGCAACTTTATCCTTTGTCTGCAAGAAGAGCTCACCACTCTGTCATTTTCCACCAATGATTTCCCAGATACCTCCTGGATGTCCTGCAGTTCAGTTCAGTTCGGACACTAACTTCCTGTGGTAGCTCAGACCCCACCAGTTAAGGTTAAAGTCCTTCCATTCTGACACTACCTGGTGTTAGGGCAGACTTCACAAGTGAAGGCCTTAGTCCCACAAGGCCTCCTCCACTTTAGAAGTGAGGTGAACATGGGGTTCTCGTGCACCCACGCTTGTGCCGGCCAACTGCAAATTCAGGAGTTACCATGTGTGGGTAAAATTGTAATATTTCCAGAATATCTCGCCTGGCTTTAGTACATCAGCATATCAACAGGCATTCAGAGGTGGAAAGAAGTATGGCTTTAGTGCATTTGCATCATTTCTCAGGGGTAGAGAGAAGTTCATCTCCATATCAGCAGAGGGCTTATCTGTACCTGAGAGGTGAAGGCGAGGGCCAGTTTTGCTTCTGCTGGAGCAGGAAAGAGAGAAGGCCCCAGACTGCAGTTTGTAAGCAGTAAATGGATTTTAAACTTTATTTCTACCTTTGACTGATTTTGTTTTTTAGAGGTATTTTGGCCCGGGATTTCCTTTCCCTAGACTTACACCATGATCCTCTTCAGGTGCAATAATTTTTGAGAGTGACACAAAACTCAGGAAAGCAATATAATTACACTTTTATTTTATAAATGATAAAACTGAAGAACACCAAATGAAGGAGAGGCCCCGGGGCAGCCACTCCAGCACCTTGATGTGCTCAACAACCTGGAAACACTCCGAACCCTGTTCAGGGTTTTTATTTGGGGTTTCATTACATAGGCATGATTGAAATCATTAGCTATGTGATTAAACTCAATCTCCAGGTCCTTTCTGTGGGGGACTGTGTGGGGAGGTGTTCCAACCCTGTAGTGATATGGGTGGTTCCCCTGGAACCAGCCCCATCCTGAAACTATGCAGGGGTCCCATAATAAATCACCTCAATAGCATACAATCAGGTGTAGCCAGAAAGGACTCTTTATGAATTACTAAGGACACTCTCATATCTCAGGAAATTCTAGGAGTTTTAGGAGCTCAGTGCTGGGAACTAGGGACAAAACCCAAATAAATTTCTTATGATGCCATTACCACATATTGATTAAAAGAGTAAGATCATGAGAGGGGCTCAAGATGGCGGCGTGAGTAGGGTGGCGGGAATCTCCTTCCAAAACCATATATATTTTTGAAAATACAACAAATACAGCTATTCCTAAAAGAGAGACCAGAAGATACAGTACAACATCCAGGCTACATCTACATCTGCCAGAACTCAGCATCTCATGAAAAGGGTAAGATAACAACGGCGGGACCCGAGCACTCCCCCCACCCCAGCTCACCGGCGGGAGGAAAAGAATCAGAGTGGGGAGGGAGTAGAAGCACAGGACTGCTAAATAACCAGCCCTAGTAATCTGCACTAGGAGAACAGACACACATCACATGGTGTACTGAATATTAGAGAACTGGAAATGTAAAATCCGAGATGGAGACTGCAAGTGGGTCCCCACAGCCAGCTTCCCTGGGACAAAAGAAAAGCAGGTGGTTTTTAAAAGGGAAAAGGGCTTAACAGTTTGACAAAATCGTCCCGGCACACTCAGCCCTGAGAATCTTAAGGAACTTCAGGTGTCCTAACACCCTGGGGGGTAACACTTCCCTGAAGCCCCTCATTATGATAAGCAGCCTGCCATTCGTTACCCCCGGCTGGCGCTGCAAGCAAACTGGCTGACCTACCACACCTGCCGAGCAGCTGGAGAACAGCCCCACCCACAGCAACCACACAGAGTCACCTCCCAGCGCGCAGCTAACTGGGACAGACCCAGAGGCTGTCGCCGGCGCACAGCTGACTGGCACAGACAGAGGAAGCTGGAGAATGTCCAGAAGGCACGAAGGGGCATCGTTCTCACAGGAGAACACAACTGGCACGTCAGCGACCCCCCACAGTGCTCTAGGCTATCCTGAGGGCCACCCCACCCATGGCAACTCAGGAGATTATCCCAGAGACTGCTCCCTGTGTGCGGGTAACCGACAGGCAGTGGAGAAGGGAAAAGTGACCAGCGAGCAGGAAGGGACTTTGTTCTCCCAGCTGACACACATGCCACCTGCCTGTGACCGCTTCTATCACCATGAAAAGACTGAAGAATCTGGGCCAGTCAAAAATCACTCAGACACCTCAGGCAGAGGGCCTGCTGAGATACATATAACCAATCTTCCTGAAAAATAATTCGAAATAAAACTCATAACCATGCTGGTGGACCTGCAGAGAAATGTGCAAGAGCTAAGGGATGAAGTCCGGATGGAGATAACAGAATGAAACAATCAATAGAAGGACTTAAGAGCAGACTGGACAAGGTGCAAGAGACTGTTAATGGAATAGGAATCAGAGAACAGGAATACAGAGAAGCTGAGACAGAGATAAAAGGATCTCTAGAAATGAAAGAATATTAAGATAACTGTGGGACCAATCCAAATGGAACAATATTCGCATTATAGGGGTACCAGAAGAAGAAGAGAGAGAAAGAGGGATAGAAAGTGTCTTTGAAGAAATAATTGCTGAAAACTTCCCCATGTTGGGGAGGGAAATAGTCTCTCAGACCATGGAAGCCCACATATCTCCCAACACAGGGGACCCAAGGAGGACAACACCAAGACATACAATAATTAAAATGGCAAAGATCAAAGACAAGGACAGAGTATTAAAGGCAGCGAGAGAGAGAAAAAAGATCACCTACAACGGAAAACCCATCAGACTACCATCAGACTTCTCAACACAAACCTTACAGGACAGAAGAGAATGGCATAATATATTTATTGCAATGAAACAGAAGGGCCTTGAACCAAGAATACTGTATCCAGCACAATTATCATTTAAATTTGAAGGAGGGATTAAACATTTCCAGACAAGCAAAAGTTGAGGGAATTTGCCTCCCACAAACTACCTGTACAGGATATTTTAAAGGGACTGCTCTACATGGAAGCACTCCTAAGGCTAAATAGATGTCACCAGAGAAAATAAAATCACAGCAAAGAAAGCAGACCAACCAAATACTAACTAAAGACAAAAAATGAAATCAACTATCCACAAAAGCAGCCAAAGGAAACACAAAAGAGTACAGTATAAAACACCTAATATGTAAAGAATGGAGGAGGAAGAATAAGAAGGGAGAGACATAAAGAATCATCAGACTGTGTTTATAATAGCGTAATAAGAGAGTTACCTTAGACAGTTATATAGTAAAGAAGCTACCCTTGAACCTTTGGTAACCAGGAATCCAAAGCCTGCAATGGCATTAAGTACATATCTATCGATAATCACCCTAAATGTAAATGGGCTAAATGCACCAGTCAAAACACACAGAGTAATAGAATGGATAAAAAAGCAAGACCCATCATGCTGCTTACAACAGACTCACTTTAAACCCAAAGCCATACACAGACTAAAAGTGAAGGGCTGGAAAAAGATGTTTCATGAAAACAATAGGGAGAAAAAAGCAGGTCTTGCAGTGCTTGTATCAGACAAAACAGACTTCAAAACAAACAGAGTCACAAGAGACAAAGAAGGACATTACATAATGATAAAGGGGTCAGTCCAACAAGAAGATATAACCATTATAAATATCTATGCACTCAACACAGGAGCACCTATATATGTGAAACAAATACTAACAGAATTAAAATGAGAAATAGAATTCAATGCATTCATTCTACGAGACTTCCACACTCCACTCACTCGAAAGGACAGATCAACCAGACAGAAAATAAGCAAGAACACAGAGGCACTGAACAACACACTAGAACAAATGGACCTAACAGACATCTACAGAAATCTACACCCAAAACCAGCAGGATACACATTCTTTTCAAGTGCACATGGAACATTTTCCAGAATAGACCACATACTAAGCCACAAAAAGAGCCTCAGTAAATTCAAAAATATTGAAATTCTACCAGCCAACCTCTCAAATTGCAAAGTTGTAAAACTAGAAATAAATTGTACAAAGAAAAAAAAATGGCTTACAAATACATGGAGGCTTAATAACATGCTCCTAAATAATCAATGGATCAGTGACCAAATAAAAACAGATCAAACAATATATGGAGACTAATGACAACAATAACACAAAGCCACAACTTCTGTGGGACGCAGCAAAGGCAGTTCTAACAGGAAAGTATATTGCAGTCCAGGCCTATTTAAAGAAGGAAGAACAATCCCAAATGAATAGTCTAAAGACACAATTACTGAAATTGGAAAAAGAAGAACAAATGAGGCCCAAAGTCACCAGAAGGAGGGACATAACAAAGATCAGAGAAGAAATAAATAAAATTGAGAAGAATAAAACAATAGA
This sequence comes from Phataginus tricuspis, assembly GCA_029783875.1. NCBI lineage: Eukaryota > Metazoa > Chordata > Mammalia > Pholidota > Manidae > Phataginus > Phataginus tricuspis. The sequence goes on along the minus strand of JAQQAC010008525.1, from coordinate 2,037,633 downwards.
AAAAAATCAATGAAACCAAGAGCTGGTTCTTTGAAAACATAAACAAGATGGATAAACCCCTAGCCAGACTCATTAAGAGAAAAAGAGAATCCACACACATAAACAGAATCAGAAATGAGAAAGGAAAAATCATGACAGACACCACAGAAATAGAAATAATTATAAGAGAATATTATGAGCATCTATATGCTAACAAGCTGCAAAACATAGAAGAAATGGACAACTCCTTAGAAAAATACAACCTTCCAAGACTGACCAAGCAAGAAACAGAAAACCTAAACAGACCAATTAGCAGCAACGAAATTGAATCGGTAATCAAAAACTACGCAAGAACAAAACTCCCAGGCCAGATGGATTCACTGCTGAATTTTATGAGACATATAGAGAAGACATAATACCCATTCTCTTTAAATTTTTCCAAAAAATAGAAGAGGAGGGAATATTTCCAAACTCATTCTAAGAAGCCTGCATCACTCTAATACCAAAACCAGGCAAAGACCCACATGAAAAGAAAATTACAGACCAATATCCCTGATGAACATACATGCAAAAATCCTCAACAAAATACTAGCAAACCGAATTCGAAAATACATCAAGAGAATCATACACCATGATCAAGTGGGATTCATTTCAGGGATGCAAGGATGGTACAACATTCGAAAATCCATCAACGTCATCCACCACATCAACAAAAAGAAGGAAAAAAACCACATGCTCATCTCCATAGATGCTGAAAAAGCATTTGACAAAATTCTACATCCATTCATGATAAAATCTCTCAACAAAATGGGTATGGAGGACAAGTAACTCAATATAATAAAGGCTGTATATGGCAAACCCACAGCCAACATCATACTTAACAGTGAGAAGCTGAAAGCTTTACCTTTAAGATCTGGAACAAGACAAAAATGCCCACTCTCCCCACTTTTATTCAACATAGTTCTAGAGGTCCTAGCCACGGCAATCAGACAGCACAAAGAAATAGAAGGCGTCGGATTGGTAAGGAAGAAGTTAAACTGTCCCTGTTTGCAGATGACATGATACTGTACATAAAAAAAAACCCTAAAGAATTCACTCCAAAACTACTAGATCTAATATCTGAATTCAGTAATGTTGTGGGATACAAAATTAATACACAAAAATCTGTTGCATTCCTATACACTAATGATGAACTAGCAGAAAGAGAAATCAGGAAAACAATTCCATTCACAATTGCACCTAAAAGAATAAAATACCTAGGAATAAACCTAACGAAGGAAGTGAAAGACCTGTACTCTGAAAACTACAAGACACTCATGAGAGAAATTAAAGAAGATACCAATAAATGGAAACACAACCTGTGCTCATGGGTAGGAAGAATTAGTATTGTCAAAATGGCCATCCTGCCTAAAGCAATCTATAGATTCAATGCAATCCCTGCCAAAATACCAACAGCATTCTTCAATGAACTGGAACAAATAGTTCTAAAATTCATATGGAACCACAAAAGACCCCGAACAGCCAAAGCAATCCTGAGAAGGAAGAATAAAGTTGGGCAGATTATGCTCCCAGACTTCAAGCTCTACTACAAAGCCACACTAATCAAGACAATTTGGTTCTGGCACAAGAACAGACCCACAGACCAGTGGAACAAAATAGAGAATCCAGATATTAACCCAAATATATATGGTCAATTAATATACAATAAAGAAGCAATGGATATGCAATGGGGGAAATGACAGCCTCTTCAACAGCTGGTGTTGGCAAAACTGGACAGCTACATGTAAGAGAATGAAACTGGATTAATCTCTAACCCCATACACAAAAGTAAATTATAAATGGATCAAAGACCTAAATGTAAGTCATGAAACCATAAAACTCTTAGAAAAAAATATAGGCAAAAATCTCTTGGACATAAACATGAGCAACTTCTTCATGAATATATCTCCTCGGCAAGGGAAACAAAAGCAAAAATGAACAAGTGGGACTATATCAAGCTGAAAATCTTCTGTACAGCAAAGGACACCATCAATAGAGCAAAAAGGCATCCTACAGTATGGGAGAATGTATTCATAAATGACGTATCTGATAAAGGGTTGGCATCCAAAATAAATAAAGAACTCACGCACCTCAATAACTAAAAAGCAAATAATCCAATTAGAAATGGGCAGAGGATCTGTACAGACACTTCTCCAAAGAAGAAATTCAAATGGCCAACAGGCACATGAAAAGATGCTCCATGTCGCTACTCACCAAAGAAATGCAAATTAAAACCACAATGAGATATCACCTCATACCAGTAAGGATGGTCGCCATCCAAAAGACAGAACAACAAATGTTGGCAAGGATGTAGAGAAAGGGGAACCCTCCTACACTATTGGTGGGAATGTAAATTAGTTCAACCATTGTGGAAAGCAGTATGGAGGTTCCTCCAAAAACTCAAAATAGAAATACTATTTAACCCCAGAATTCCACTCCTAGGAATTTACCCTAAGAATGCAGCAGCCCAGTTTGAAAAAGACATATGCACCCCTATATTTATCGCAGCACTATTTACAATAGCCAAGAAATGGAAGCAACCTAAGTGTCCATCAGTAGATGAATGGATAAAGAAGATGTGGTGTATATACACAGTGGAATAGTATTCAGCTATAAGAAGAAAACAAATCCTACCATTTGCAACAACATGGATGGAGCTAGAGGATATTATGTTCAGTGAAATAAGCCAGGCAGAAAAGGACAAGTATCAAATGATTTCACTCATCTGTGGAGTATAAGAACAAAGAAAAAAACTGAAGGAACAAAATAGCAACAGACTCACAGAACCTAAGAATGGACTAACAGTTACCAAAGGGAAAGGGACTTGGGAGGATGGGTGGGAAGGGAGGGATAAGGGGGAAAAAGGGACATAATGATTAGCAGGCATAATAAAGTGGGGGGCGGCATGGGGACAGCAGTACAGCACAGAGAAGATAAGTAGTGATTCTATAGCATCTTACTATGCTAATGGACAGTGACTGTAATGGGGTATGTGGTGGGGACTTTATGATGGGGGGAGTCTAGTAACCATAATGTTGGTCATGTAATTTAACCATAAGTTGGTCAAAATAAAAATAATAATAATAATGAAAAATAAAAGAGTGAGATCAGACGTAGTAAGTTGTGCCTCTAAGTGGTCTTAATTTTTGTTTTCAGAGTTCAGGAAAGAGGGAAAAAGAGAGGTGAGACCAAAGGAGATAAAACGAAGGTCAAACTGTGGATAATGCTGGAATACCTTTTAACTGTGTACTTTTCTTTCTTCTTAAGGTATCATTGATATACACTCTTATGAAAATTTCACATGAAAAACATTGTGGTTACTACATTCACTCACATTATTAAGTCCCCCCAATGCCCCATTGAAGTTACTGTCCATCAGCGTAGTAAGATGCCACAGAGTCACTACTTGTCTTCTCTGTGCTACACTGTCTTCCTCGTGACTCCCCCACACCATGTGCACTAATCATAATACCCCTCCATCCCCTTCTCCCTCCCTCCCCACCTGCCCTCCTCCACCTGTCTCCTTTGGTAACTCATCCCTTTTTGGAGTCTGTGAGTCGGCTGCTGTTTTTTTCCTTCAGTTTTGCTACACTGTTATACTCCACAAATGAGGGAAATCATTTGGTACTTGTCTTTCTCCGCCTGGCTTATTTCACTGAGCATAGTACCCTCTACCTCTATCCATGTTGTCGCAAATGGTAGGATTTGTTTTCTTCTTATGGCTGAATAGTATTCCATTGTGTATACGTACGACGTCTTCTTTATCCATTCATCTACTGATGGACACTTAGGTAGCTTCCATATTTTGGCTATTGTAAATAGTGCTGCAATGAACATAGGGGTAAATATGTCTTTTTGAATCTGAGAACTTCTTTACTTTGGGTAAATTCCCAGGAGTGGAATTCCTGGGCCAAATGGTATTTCTATTTTGAGTTTTTTGAGGAACCTCCATATTACTTTCCACAATGGTTGAACTAATTTACATTCCCACCAGCAGTGTAGGAGGGTTCCCCTTTCTCCACATCCTTGCCAGTATTTGTTGTTCCTAGTCTTTTTGATGTTGGCCATCCTCACTGTTGTGAGGTGATATCTCATTGTGGTTTTAATCTGCATTTCCCTGATAGTTAGCAATGTGAAGCATCTTTTCATGTGCCTGTTGGCCATCTGAATTTTTTCTTTGGAGAATTGTCTGTTCATATCCTCTACCCATTTTGTAGTAGGATTATTTGCTTTTTCGGTGTTGAGGCGTGTAAGTTCTTTATATATTTTGGATATTAACCCCTGTCGGATATGTCCTTTACAAATATATTCTCCCATACTGTAGGATGCCTTTTTTTCTGTTGGTGGTGTCCTTTGCTGTAGAGAAGCTTTTTAGCATGATGTAGTCCTATTTTTCATTTTTTATTTTTTATCCCTTGCCCAAGGAGATGTGTTCAGGAAAAAGTTGCTCATGTTTATACTCGAGATTTTTGCCTATGTTTTCTTCTAAGAGTTTTACGGTTTCTTAACTTACATTCGGGTCTTTCATCCATTTTGAGTTTACTTTTGTGTATGGAGTTAGAGAATAATCCAGTTTCATTCTCTTACATGTAGCTGTCCAGTTTTGCTAACACCAGTTGTTCAAGAGGCTGTCATTTCCCCATTGTATGTCCGTGGCTCCTTTACCATATATTAATTGGCCATATATGCTTGGGTTTAAATCTGGGCTTTCTATTCTGTTCCTTTGATCTATGGATCTGTTCTTATGCCAGTACCAAATTATCTTGAATACTGTGGCTTTGTAGTAGAGCTTGAAGTCTGGGAGCATAATCTGCCCAGCTTTATTCTTCCTTCTCAGGATTGCTTTGGCTATTTGGGGTCTTTTGTGGTTGGTATTTTGATAGGATTGCATTGAATCTGTGGATTGTTTTAGGCAGGATGGCCATTTTGACAATATTAATTCTTCCTATACATGAGCACAGGATGTTTTTCCATTTATTGGTATCTTTTTCCTTTTTTTTAGGGTATCATTGATATACACCCTTATGAAGGTTTCACAAGAAAAACAATGTGGTTATTACATTCACCCTTATTATTGAGGTCCCCCACCATACCCCATTGCAGTCACTGTCCATCAGCATAGTAAGATGCCACAGAGTCCCTATTTGTCTTCTCTGAGCTAAACTGACTTCCCCATGACCCTGCACACACCATTTGCTATTGGTATCTTATTTAATTTCTCTCAAGGGTGTCTTGTAGTTTTCAGGGTATCAGTCTTTCAATTCCTTGGTTAGGTTTATTCCCAGGTATTTCACTCTTTTTGATTCAATTGTGAATGGAATTGTTTTCCTGATTTCTCTTTCTGCTAGTTCATAGTTAGTGTATAGGAATGCAACAGATTTCTGTGTATTAATTTTGTATCCTGCAACTTTGCTGAATTCAGATATTAGATATAGTAGTTTTGGTGTGGATTCTTTAGGGTTTTTTAAGTACAATATCATGTCATCTGCAAACAGGGACAGTTTAACTTCTTCCTTACCAGTCTGGATGCCTTTTATTTCTTTGTGTTGTCTGATTGCTGTGGCTAGGACCTCCAGTACTATGTTGAATAGAAGTGGGGAGAGTGGGCATCCTTGTCTTGTTCCAGATCTTAAAGGAAAAGCTTTCAGTTTCTCACTGTTAAGTATAATGTTGGCTGTGGGTATGTTATATATGGCCTTTATGATGTTGAAGTATTTGCCCTTTATACCCATTTTGTTGAGTTTTTATCATGAATGGATGTTGAATTTTGTCAAATGCTTTTTCAGCATCTATGGAGATGATCATGTGGTTTTTGTCCTTTATGCTGATGTGGTGTATGATGTTCACAAATTTTCAAATATTGTGCCATTCTTGCATCCCTGTAATAAATCCTACTTGATCATGATGGATGACCTTTTTGATGTATTTTTGAAATCAGTTTGGTGACATTTTGTTGAGTATTTTTGCATCTATGTTCATCAGGGATATTGAAGTGTGTTTTCTTTTTTTGTGGTGTCTTTGCCTGGTTTTGGTAGTAAAGTGATGCTGGCCTCGTAGAATGAGTTTGGGAGTATTCCCTTCTCATCTACTTTTTGGAAAACTTTAAGGAGGTTGGGTATTAGGTCCTCACTAAATGTTTGATAAAATTCAGCAGTGAAGCCATCTGACCCAGGACTTTTGTTCTTAGGTAGTTTTTTTTATTAGCAGTTCAATTTCCCTGCTGGTAATTGGGTCAGATTTTCTGTTTCTTCCTTGGTCAGCCTTGGAAGGTTGTATTTTTCTAGAAAGTTATCCAGTTTGTTAGCATATAATTTTTCATAGTGTTCTCTAATAATTCTTTGTATTTCTGTGGTGTCCATAGTGATTTTTCCTTTCTCATTGCTGATTCTGTTTCTGTGTGTAGGTTCTCTTTTCTTCTTGATAAGTCTAAGGCTTTATCTATTCTGTTAATTTACTCAAAGAACCAGCTCCTGCTTTCATTGATTCTTTCTATTGTTTTATTCTTCTCAATTTTATTTATTTCTGCTCTGATCTTTATTATGTCCCTCCTTCTACTGACTTTGGGCCTCATTTGTTCTTCTTTTTCTATTAAGTGGTACTTTTTAACAGGCCCCTCAGTTACCTGTCCTTATGTGCCTCTATTGCTTATTTTGACACAGAGGGACTAAGCATAATTTGCTATATTTTTATTGTCATTGTGAATATGGAATTTAATTATTATAGCAGACTGAAGTACACATTTAATGACAGGGGACCAAAATGATTGCTTGTGTGATTAAAAGTTCATTAGAAAATAGACCAAAGGATCAATTTATGTATAAATAATACTGAGATTTGCTAATAAAAATTCCATGTTATGAAATAGATTCAAAACACTGTGTTTGTTCTGGATCCCATCTTACTTTGGATGAGTTCTGTAAGAATATTTCAGTGCTTAAATAGTCTTTTGTTTTTCCAGACAGTAAATATTGTAGTTTGTGGGACATACATATCTATCACAACTACTCAGGTCTGCCATAGTAGTACAAAAAAATAAAAGTTCAAAAGCCAATTATAATATTGGTTAAATATTTTCCTCATACAAACCTAATATAATATTGAGACTCCCGATAAAAATATAGCATAGTTTCAAATAGAAGTATAACCAGGTCCTTAACAACTGTATTGTTCTTGTCTGCCTTCTGTCACAGCATATCTACGAGGGATGATTGGGGTTGATCTCTAGGTGTGTTTTGGCTATAATGTGACCCATTGTAGACTTGTCCCAAAGTGCCTGGGTATTCATGATCCACTTGTCTGTCCAACCATTGTGCACTATAGTCTCACTCCAGCAGTGTGAAGACACAAGCTATTGGAGATTGTTACCTTCTCAGCCTTCTTTGATTTCTTTCATGAGCTTGCAGAGGTTCTCTAACTTGGCCTTCCTTTCCTCCATATAATTCATAGAGGCCCATTGGGGTATAGTGTTGTTGAGAATGCACTCTTCAGCGAGATGCTTATGTGTGCATGAGTACCTAGTGGCAACAGTGTTGAGGCATAACTGCTGAAGTGCTTGCTGCTGCTCCGTGGCAGGGCCCAGCACGATTTCTTGAATGAATATTCCTTCCTCCATTGAATTATTTTGGCATCCTGGTTGCAAGTTAATTGACCACAAATATATGGGTTTATTTCTGAACACCCAAATCTATTGCATTGATATATCTATGTATTCATATGCCAGTACTACCCTGTCCTTATTACTGTACATTTATAGTAACTTGGAAACCAGGAAGTATGAGTTCTTTAAATAATCTTTTTTTTATTATTTATAATTTATTTTGGTATCATTAAGCTACAATTACATGTGCAATATTATGGTGATTAAACTACCCCCTTCATCAGGTCCCCCCACCAACACCATTACAGTCACTGTCCATCAATGTAGTGAGATGCTATAGAATCACTACTTGTCTTCTCTGAGTTGTATACCCTCCCCATACCCCCCAAAATTATTTCTGCTAATCGTAATGCCCCTTTTACCCTCTTATCCCTCCCTTCCCACCCATCTTTCCCAGTCCCTTTCCCTTTGGTAACTGTTAGTCCATTCTTGGGTTCTGTGAGTCAGCTGCTGTTTTGTTCCTTCAGTTTTTTTTTTTTCTTTGATCTTATACTGCACAGATGAGTGAAATCATTTGATACTTGTCTTTTTTCGGCTTGGCTTATTTCACGGAGCATAATACCCTCTAGCTCCATCCATGTTGTTGCACATGGTAGGATTTGTTTTCTTCTTCTGGCTGAATAATATTCCATTGTGTATATGTACCACCTCTTCTTTATCCATTCATCTACTGATGGACACTTAGGTTGCTTCCATTTCTTGGCTATTGTAAATAGTGCTGCGATAAACATAGGGGTGCATATGTCTTTTAGAAACTGGGCTGCTGCAGTCTTAGGGTAAATTCCTAGGAGTGGGATTCCTGGGTCGAATGGTATTTCTATTTTGAGTTTTTTGAGGAACCTCCATACTGCTTTCCACAATAGTTGAACTAATTTGCATTCCTACCAGCAGTGTAGGAGGGTTCCCTTTTCTCCACATCCTCGCCAACATTTGTTGTTGTTTGTATGTTGGATGTTGGCCATCCTCACTGGTGTGAGGTGATATTTCATTGTGGTCTTAATCTGCATTTCTCTGATGATAAGCGATGTGGAGCATCTTTTCATGTGCCTGTTGGCCATCCGAATTTCTTCTTTAGCGAAGTGTCTATTCATGTCCTCTGCCCATTTCTTAATTGGATTATTTGCTTTTTGTTTGTTAAGTTGCGTGAGTTCTTTATATATTTTGGATGTCAACCCCTTATCAGATACGTCATTTATGAATATATTCTCCCATACTGTAGGAAGTCTTTTTGTTCTACTGATGGTGTCCTTGGCTGTACAGAAGCTTTTGAGCTTGATATAGTCCCACTTGTTCATTTTTACTTTTGTTTCCCTTGCCCGGGGAGATATGTTCGTGAAGTCGTTCATGTTTATGTCCAAGAGATTTTTGCCTATGTTTTTTTCTAAGAGTTTTCTGGTTTCATGACTTACATTTTGAGTTTACTTTTGTGTATGGGGTTAGACAGTAGTCCAGTTTCATTCTCTTACATGTAGCTGTCCAGTTTTTCCAACACCAGCTGCTGAAGAGGCTCTCTCCTCATTGTATACCCAAGGCTCCTTTATCAAATATTAATTGACTATATATGTTTGGGTTAATGTTTGGATTTTCTATTCTGTTCCACTGGTCTGTGAGTCTGTTTTTGTGCTAATACCAAATTGTCTTGATTACTGTGGCTTTGTAGTAGAGCTTGAAGTCAGGGAGCATAATTCCCCGTTTTATTCCTCCTTCTCAGGATTGCTTTGGCTATTCGGGGTCTTTTGTGGTTCCATATGAATTTTAGAATTATTTGTTCCAGTTCATTGAAGAAAGCTGGTGCTATTTTGACAGGGATTGCGTTGAATCTGTAGATTGCTTTAGGTAGTATAGCCATTTTCACAATTTATTCTTCTAGCCAAGAGCATGGGATGCATTTCCATTTGTTAGTGTCCTCTTTAATTTCTCTTACGAGTATCTTGTAGTTTTCAGAGTACAGGTCTTTCACTTCCTTCGTTAGGTTTATTCCTAGGTATTTTATTCTTTTTGATGCAAGTGTGAATGGAATTGTTTTTCTGATTTCTGTTAGTTCATCGTTAGTGTATAGGAAAGCAACAGATTTCTGTATGTTAATTTTGTATCCTGCAACATTGCTGAATTCACATATTAGTTCTAGTAGTATTGGAGTGGAGTCTTTAGAGTTTTTTATGTGCAGTATCATGTCATCTACAAATAGTGACAATTTGACTTCTTCTTTACCAATCTGGATGCCTTGTAAGTGTTTGTTTTGTCTAATTGCCGTGGCTAGGACCTCCAATACTATATTGAATAACAGTGGAGAGAGTGGGCATCCCTGTCTTCTTCCCGATCTTAGATGAAAAGCTTTCAGCTTCTCGCTGTTAAGTATGATGTTAGCTGTGGGTTTGTCATATATGGCCTTTATGATGTTGACGTACTTGCCCTCTATACCCATTTTGTTGAGAGTTTTAATCGTGAAAGGATGCTGAATTTTTTCAAATGCTGTTTCAGCATCTATGGAGATGATCATGTGGTTTTTGTTCTTTTTTTTGTTGATGTGCTGGATGATGTTGATGGATTTTCGAATGTTGTACCATCCTTGCATCCCTGGGATGAATCCCACTTGATCATGGTGTACGATCCTCTTGATGTATTTTTGAATTCGGTTTGCTAATATTTTGTTGAGTATTTTTGCATCTACGTTCATCAGGGCTATTGGTCGGTAATTTTCTTTTTTGGTGAGGTCTTTGCCCCGTTTTGGTATTAGAGTGATGTGGGCTTCATAGAATGAGTTTGGACGTATTCCCGTCCTCTTCTATTTTTTGGAAAACTTTCAGGACAATGAGTGTTATTTCTTCTCTATATGTCTGGTAGAATTCAGAGGTGAATCCTTCTGGTCCGGGGGTTTTGTTTTTGGGTAGGTTTTTGATTACCGCTTCAATTTCTTTGCTGCTAATTGGTCTGTTCAGGTTTTCTGTTTCTTGTTTGGTCAGTCTTGGAAGGTTGTATTTTTCTAAGAAGTTGTCCATTTCTTCTAGGTTTTCCAGCTTGTTAGCATATAGATTCTCATAATATTCTCTTATAATTCTTTGTATTTCTGTGGGGTCCGTCGTTATTTTTCCTTTCTCATTTCTGATTCTGTTTATGTGTGTAGATTCTCTTTTTCTCTTAATGAGTCTGGCTAGGGGTTTATCTATTTTGTTTATGTTTTCAAGGAACAAGCTTTTGGTTTCATTGATTTTTTTCTATTGTTTTATTCTTCTCAGTTTTATTTGTTTCTTCTCTGATCTTTATTATGTCTCTCCTTCTGGTAACTTTGGGCCTCATTTGTTCTTCTTTTTCCAATTTCAGTAATTGTGTCTTTAGACTATTCATTTGGGATTGTTCTTCCTTCTTTAAATAGGCCTGGATTGCAATATACTTTCCTGTTAGAACTGCCTTTGCTGCATCCCACAGAAGTTGTGGTTTGTGTTGTTGTTGTCATAAGTCTCCATATATTGTTTGGTCTCTGTTTTTATTTGGTCATTTATCCATTGATTATTTAGAAGCATGTTATTAAGCCTCCATATATTTGTGAGCCTTTTTGATTTCTTTCTAAAATTTATTTCTAGTTTTATACCTTTGTGATCTGAGAAGTTGGTTGGTAGGATGTCAATATTTTTGAATTTACTGAGGTTCTTTTTGTGGCCTAGTATGTGGTCTATTCTGGAAAATGTTCCATGTGCACTTGAGAAGAATGTGTATCCTGCTGCTTTTGGGTGCAGAGTTCTGTAAATATCTGTTAGGTCCATCTGTTCTAGTGTGTTGTTCAGTGCCTCTGTGTCTTTACTTATTCTCTGGTTGATCTGTCGTTTGGAGTGAGTGGTGTGTTGAAGTCTCCTAGAATGAATGCATTGCTTTCTATTTCCTCCTTTAATTCTGTTAGTATTTGTTTCACATATGCTGGTGCTCCTGTGTTGGGTGCATATATATTTATAATGGTTATATCTTCTTGTTGTACTGACCCCTTTATCATTATGTAATGTCCTTCTTTATCTCTTGCTACTTTCTTCGTTTTGAAGTCTATTTTATCTGATACAAGTACTGCAACACCTGCTTTATTCTCTTTGTTGTTTGCATGAAATATCTTTTTCCATCCCTTCACTTTTAGTCTGTGTATATCTTTGGGTTTGACATGAGTCTCTTGTAAGCAGCATATAGATGGGTCTTGCTTTTTTAAACGTCTGTTACTCTGTGTCCTTTGATTGGTGCATTCAGTCCATTTACATTTGGGGTGATTATCGATAGATATGTACTTATTGCCATTGGTGGCTTTAGATTCGTGGTTACCAAAGGTTCAGGGGTTGATTCTTTACTATCTAACAATTTAACTTAACTTTCTTGTTAAGTTATTGTGAATGCCGTCTGATGTTTCTTTATCTCTCCCTTCTTATTCTTCCTCCTCCATTCTTTATATATTAGGTGTTTTATTCTTTGCTTTTAATCAGTATTTGGATCGTCTGCTTTCTTTGCTATAATTTTATTTTCGCTGGTGACATCTTTTTAGCCTTAAGGGTGCTTCCCTCTAGAGCAGTCCGTTTAAGATATCCTGTAGTGGTGGTTTATGACAGGCAAACTCTCTCACCTTTCCTTTGTCTGGAAATTGTTTAATCCCTCCATCATATTTAAATGATAATTGTGCTGGGTGCAGTATTCTTGGTTCGAGGCCCTTCTGTTTCATTACGTTAAATATATCATGCCATTCTCTTCTGGCCTGTAAGGTTTCTGTTGAGAAGTCTGATGATAGTCTGATGGGTTTTCCTTTGTAGGTGATCTTTTCTCTCTCTCTAGCTGCGTTTAATCCTCTGTCCTTATCTTTGATCTTTGCCGTTTTAATGATTATGTGTCTTGGTGTTGTCTTCCTTGGGTCCCTTGTGTTGGGAGATCTGTGGGCTTTCGTGGACTGCAAAACTATTTCCTTCTCCAGCGTGGGAAAGTTTTCAGCAATTATTTCTTCAAAGACACTTTCTATCCCTTTTTCTCTCTCTTCTTCCTCTGGTACTCCTATAATAAGAATATTGTCCCGTTTGGATTGGTCACACAGTTCTGTTAATATTCTTTCATTCCTAGAGATCCTTTTATCTCTCTCTCTGCCTCAACTTCTCTGTATTCCTGTTCTCTGTTTTGTAATGTATTAACAGTCTCTGAGACCTCATCCAATCTGCTGTTAAGCCTGTCGATGGCTTGTCTCATTTCTGCATATTCTTTCCTCACTTCCCTCACTTCCTCCCTCATCTCTTGCACATTTTTCTGTAGCTTCGTCAGCATGGCTATGACTTATATTCTGAATTCTTTTTCAGGAAGACTGTGCATGTCCATCCCTTCAGGTTCCCTCTCTGGGGTTGTCTGGGTCTGAAGCTTTGTCTGTACCATATTCCTCTGTCTTTTCATGGCTATAGAATCGATTACTGGTAGTTGCCACGTATGTAAGCTGGGCTCTTTATGACTTTAAAAAGGAGGAAAAAAAAGAGAGAAAAGAAAAAAAAGAGAAGAAAAAAGAAAAAACAACAAACAAACAAAAATGCCCACCGGGAGTAGATTCTGTGGGGATGCTGTAGGTGGCACTGTTGCCCCACTATTCCGGACCCGTTGTCGCGCCACTCCGCAGGGCCCTTTATAGCTCTGGCCAGGGTGGGAACGAATGGGAGGCTGTTGAGCTCTGTGGGAAGTCCAAGTGCGGCCACCACCTTTTCCCAGTCGCCAGCTAAGGGGTCCGAAACTCCCCAGGCCTCCCTACCTGCTGGGCTGCGTGTTCCAGGGCAATCCGGTCCTCCGCTGGGCTCCTGTCTCTTTAAGACCACTGAAAAAAGCGCACGCTTTTCTTTTTTTTTTTTTTTTTCCTTTTCTCTTTCCCGGGAGCCGGCTGCAAGCAACCTGGCACTTTCCCCCATCAGATCCTACACCCTCTGTCTCTCCAATCTCTGCTGCACTGCGCGATGTGAGTCAGCGCTCCCCGCACAGATCACCGGGGCTGGTTATTTTGCAGGCCTGTACTTCCACTCCCTCTCGGCTCTGAATTCTGTCCTCCTGCCGGTGCGCTGGGGTGTGGGAGTGCTCAGGTCGCGGCTCTGTATCTTACCCGCCTCGTGTGGTGCCGAGTCCTCTTAGGTGTAGCTGCACGCTGTGCACTTTCCTGTATATTCTTGTCTCTCTTTTAGGAATAGTTGTATTTGCTGTATTTTCATAGATAAATGTAGTGTTGGGAGGCGATTTCTACCGCCCTGCTCATGCCGCCATCTTTCCAGAACTCCTCTCTTTAAATAATCTTAACAGTAGAATTAAAATGTAATTTATTTATTTCTGTGAAGGCAAGTGACTAGGCAGACAGTATATTTCTGGAATTATGTTAAGAACTAAAATTACTTTGCTTTTCCTTTAGCTTAAGCTATGACTGGTCCATAAGATACAGTTAAATATATATGTGACTGAAAGCATGTAAGGAAATTATTTTATATGTGGTTTTTTTTTAATCTTAGCAGAAATCAGGACATAGTAAGAAGCTAAAGATAGCTTCTTAGTCATGAAGAACATTCCCAGAAAGATGATCAGTTGCTACTTATAAATCTGTGCAGAACTATAAGCTATTAAGATTTTAGAGAAAATTACCTTCGTGTTCTTTGATCATTACCTGAGAACATTAATTAAAGGTTACGTAGAAACCATTGCTGAAATTGTAAACTCCTTACACAAACAGTTATGGCTAGATGCCTGGAGATTGAGTCAATGTTTATTACTAGGAAAAGTCACATTGAATATTAAGACTGTAGACTATTTTTGCTATGTTCTGCCTAAGTGGTAGATTGGAAGCTTATTAAGTAAGTGTTAGCACTTTCCAAATGTATTTCAGTCCATAGATGTTTATTGAGAAACTGCTGTGTGTCAGGCATGAGGTTTTGGGGCAGTACAGCAGTGAATGAGAATAAGTATCGGCCCTTCGTGCACATAGTGTATCATGAATGATGCTGGCCTTTTTCTCTCTGTGACTAATTTGTTGAGCCTGAAGGAGGTAATTATAGCCACAGAACCTTAGAATGTTTGCTAGAGCCAGTTTTGTATGGAACTCTACTATCTGTTTTAACAAAAATGATTGTAGCCTCCAGCTCTCCCTGCCATTTAACTACGTAATTGAACTTCGGGAAATTGCTTAGTTACTGAGTCTAATATTCTTTAGTGGTAACATACGGGTAATAATAGCTTTTTTGCAATGTCATTGTGAATGCAAAGCACTTGGTTCAATGTCTGGCATGTTATTGGTGTTTAGTATGTAATAGTAGCCGCTGTGTGTGCTTCCTCCCTGCATAGCTCAGACATGATTCTAAGATGTTGATTTGTTAATCTTTTAAGGAATAAGCAAACTGTTATCACAGTGCTTGATTTGGAATATTTTATTCAGATTTTTATGAAATAAGCATTCCTGTAAATTACAAATGAAATACTTCAAGAGTTTCTTAGGCATTTTAAAAGCATTCTTCTTTGTAAGTTAAGGGGTTTTCTGGTGAAATAGAAGTATTTTTTGTGCGATCCTGAATTGCACTTAGCTAGTAAGTTAGTGCCTATGGCTTTGCCAGCCACACAGTGCCAGGCCTACAGATTGCCCTCCTTGTCATGCTAGATTAGCAATGATCATGGTTTTTAGGTTATTTAAGTATCAAAAAATACTGAATATTTTCTAATTTCTGAATTATCTTAATAATCTTTAATATTTTAGTAGAATTCACTTCAGGTGTTGTTTTCTTTGCATATCTATTTTTATAAGAGGTTTTAAGCAAAGAGAATGCTTTTGGGGTTCGTCTGCCAAATTCTGAAAACTCACCTTTCTCCTGACAGGTATGGTCACTCTTCCCCCCAAATTGTATGTGTCCTTCCCATTTTCCATCCTTTCTATCACATATAATTGGACTAGGGATGAAAAACAGACTCTCCTGTGTTATCTGGAATGATCTGAGAATTTATAATTGGGACTGAGTGATAGCTTGTCTTACAACTGCTTGAACTGAAGTGATGAAGACTTGGAACACATCTGCAGCTGTCTAGCATTGTGTGTAGGGAAACAGGAAAAAGCTGGTCTATTGAGAGAAACAGTAGAAACTGGCAGAAACGAAGATGAAAGTCAAAAGGAGTACTGTCTGAGTTCCCAACAGCTTTCTGGGTCCTTCTGCCCGTACTTTTTGATACCAGCTATTTTTTTAGTACCAAGTGATCATCCAGTAAGTATCCCTTTTTTGCACAAGCCTGCCCAAATTAGTTTCTTTTATTGACAACAAAAGAACCTCAATTAAAGAAGGCAGATTAAGCTTAAAACAAAAATAGATAGGTTTGAAAATCCACATGCAGAAAAAAGAAGTTTAGACCCCTTCCTTACAGCATACGCAAGTGGATCATAGAGCCAAATTTAAGAGCTACAACTCTAACACTCTTCGAAGGAAACACAGGAGTAAATCTTCTTGACCATGGACTAGGCAGAAGCTTCTTGGATAACACCAAAAGCAAAAGATAGATAAATTGAACTTCATCAAAATTAAAAACCTTTGTGCTGCAAATGATGCCACCAGGAAAGTGAGAAAACAATTCAAGGAATGTAGGAAATTATTTGTCTGATAGGAGTTTTTATCCTGAATACCAAAAAAAAAAAAAAACCCCAAATCAAAAAACAACCCTCACAATTCAATAATAAAAAGATGGCCAATTTTTAAACAGGCAAAGACTAAGTAGTCTTTTCTCCAGAGAATAAACAAATGGACATATACTCACGTGAGAAGATGTGTAACATTCGTCATTAAGAAAATGCAAATTAAAACCAAAATGACATACCACTTCACATCTACCAGGAATGGCTATAATTAAAAAGACAGATAATAACAAGTGTTGACAAAGCTATGGTTAAATTGAAACCAACATACATTGCTGTTGGGAATGTAAGGTGGTGTACCTATTTGGAAACAGTTTGAGCATCATTCAAATGCTAAACATAGTTATGAGACACAGTAATTCCACTCCTAGGCATAGACCCACATGAAACATATGTTCACACAAAAACTGGTACACAAATGTTCAAAGCACTATTATTCACAATAGCTAAAAAGTGGAAACAACTCAAATGTACATCAGCTGGTGAACAGATAAAATATCATCTATCCATAAATGGAATATTATGGAGCCCTAACAAGGAACGAAGTTGTGATACATGCTACAACATGGATGGACCTTAGAAACATGCTAAATGAAAGAAGCCAGTCACAGAAGACCATATAGTCTATGATTTCATTTGTATAAAATGTTTCAAATACACAAACCCATAGCCACAGAGAGTCAATTAGTTATTTCCAGGAGCTGGAGAGAGAAAGTGGGGAGTGTCGCTAATGGATACAGGGTTTCTTTTGGGGAAGATGAAAATACTCTAAAATTAGATTGAAATGTAGATTTTTTTTTCTAACATATTTTCTCTCAATGCTATTGTCTTTTTGGAGGTAAATGGAGACAGTTGTGGGGTTAGGGAAAGATTTTGGACTTAGCACTTGCTGGAGAGCAGGACAAACATAGCCGTTTAATCTGTGGTTTTGAACAACGAATTTAATTTCTTAAGAGCATCAATTTCAAAACTTGAAGATGAGAATCATGCTGGACTAAAGTTGTTTTTTTCCCTAGTATTTATAGAAGTTTGGGAGGTTTACCTAAGGAAAATAAGCATAAGGATATTCAACTTCTATCTTTGTTTCAATTTGTCCATACCAGTGTAATCTTAGATTTTTTGCAAACAGAAATGGTGTCCACCTTTATCTAATGCTTAGTTATACATCTGAGAAAATAGGCTCTCAGTCACTATTATTTAAAGAAATTTACATTTTAGTAACATTATTGGTGACCTTATAAGTATTAGGTTGTAGATCTACTGGTCATTGAAATATTAACTAAAATATTCATTTTAACCTTCTTGATATATTTAATGTTTAATTATCATTGATTTTTACTGTTTTTAGATATTAGTGTTATATTTACAAAGTATGTTAATTCCAGGTTGGTGTGTTCTTCTATAGTTTGTTTTAAAAATATATCTACAGTATGTTATCATTTTCACCTTTTCATTTTTTGATTAAAAAATTTTTAATGAGCTGATAATAAAGTAATTTTAGAGAAATGTATAATTGCATCCAGCTTCATGACAGTAAATTTTTTTTTTGCTATTATTAGTATACAGTTACATGAGCAACATTATGGTTACTAGACTCCCCCTATTATCAATCCCCCACCACATACCCCATTGCAGTCACTGTCCATCAGTGTAGTAGAATGTTATAGAATCACTACTTGTCTTCTCTGTATTATATTGCCTTCCCCATATCCCCCCACCCCACCATCCCCCGCTACATTATGTGTGCTAATTGTAATAGCCCTTTTCCCCCCTTATCCCTCCATTCCCACCCATCTTCCCCAGTCCCTTTCCCTCTTGTAACTGTTAGTCCATTCTTGGGTTCTTGGAATCTGCTGCTGTTTTGTTCCTTCAGTTTTTTCTTTGTTCTTATATTCCACGTATGACTGAAATCATTAGATACTTGTCTTTCTCCGCCTGGCTTATTTCACTGAGCATAATACCCTCTAGCTCCATCCATGTTGTTGCAAATGGAAGGATTTGTTTTCTTCTTATGGCTGAATAATATTCTATTGTGTATATGTACCACATCTTCCTTATCCATTCATCTACTGATGGACACTTAGGTTGCTTCCATTTCTTGGCTATTGTAAATAGTGCTGTGATAAACATAGAGGTGCATTTGTCTTTTTCAAACTGGGCTGCTGCATTGTTAGGGTAAATTCCTAGGAGTGGAATACCTGGGTCAAATGGTATTTCTATTTTGAGTTTTTTGAGGAACCTCCATACTGCTTTCCACAACGGTTGTACTAATTTACATTCCCACCAGCAGTGTAGGAGGGTTCCCCTTTCTCCACATCCTCGCCAACATTTGTTCTTTGTCTTTTGTATGGCGGCCATCCTAACTGCTGTGAGGTGATATCTCATTGTGGTTTTAATTTGCATTTCTCTGATGATTGGTGATGTGGAGCATCTTTTCATGTGGCTGTTGGCCATCGGAATTTCTTCTTTGGAGAAGTGTCTGTTCAGCTCCTCTGCCCATTTTTTAATTGGCCTATTTGCTTTTCTCCTTGTTGAGGTGCGTGAGCTCTTTATATAATTTGGATGTCAGCCCCTTATCGGATGTCATTTATAAATATATTCTCCCATACTGTAGGATGCCTTTTTGTTCTACTGATGGTATCCTTTGCTGTACAGAAGCTTTTTAGTTTGATATAGTCCCATTTGTTCATTTTGCTTTTGTTTCCCTTGCCCGCGTAGATATGTTCATGAAGAAGTTGCTCATGTTTATATCCAAGACATTTTTTCCTATATTTTTTTCTAAGAGTTTTATGGTTTCATGACTTACATTCAGGTCTTTGATCCATTTTGAGTTTACTTTTGTGTGTGGGGTTAGACAATAATCCCGTTTCATTCTCTTACATGTAGCTGTCCAATTTTGCCAACACCAGCTGTTGAAGAGGCTGTCATTTCCCCGTTGTATATCCATGGCTCCTTTATTGTATATTAATTGACCATATATGCTTGGGTTTATATCTGGGCTCTCTAGTCTGTTCCACTGGTCTGTGGGTCTTTTCTTGTGCCAGTACAAATTGTCTTGATTACTGTAGCTTTGTAGTAGAGCTTGAAGTCAGGGAACGTTAACTCCCCCCACCTTATTCTTCCTTCTCAGGTTTGCTTTGGCGATTCGGGGTCTTTTGTGGTTCAGAGTCTGTGTTGGGATATCTGTGCATCTCCATGGCTTAAGAGACTCTCCTTCCCCATATTGGGGAAGTTTTCAGCAATTACCTCCTCAATGACACTTTCTATCTCTTTTTCTCTCTCTTCTTCTGGTACCCCTATAATCCAAATATCGTTGCATTTGTATTGGTCACACAGTTCTCTCAATATTCTTTCATTCTTAGAGATCCTTTTTTCTTTCTGTACCTCAGCTTCTTTGTATTCCTCTTCTCTAATTTCTATTCCATTCACCATCTCTTCTACTACATCTAATCTGCTTATAAATCCGTCCATTGTATGTTTCATTTCAGATACGGAATTTCTTTATGATCGAATCTCCAACTTAAATTCGTTCCTGGGTTCTTGAATATTTTTCTGTACCTCCAGAAGCATGTTTATAATTTGTATTTTGAACTGTCTTTCAGGAAGTTTGGTGAGTTCGGTTTCATTTGGCCCTCTTTCTGGGTTTGTGAGATTTTGGTCTGAACCATGTTCTTTTGTTGTTTCATATTTCTGTGTGGTGCCCACTAGTGTGCAGAAACTCCAGTCTCTGGAGCTGCTCAGGCCCTAGAGTGAGGTTGGGGGTTGTAGGGGAGCAGAGCTGGTGCCTATCGGGAGGAAAGATCTGTTTCCTGATTCCCGTCTGTGGTGCCTGTCTCCAGTGTCAGAGCCAGTGGGCCATGCATACATGTGTAAACATCTGTGCTTTGCGTCTCTAGCTGTTGTAGGCGGGGCCTCCCTCTGATTGGCCTGACGCCTTTGCAGTGACTGCAGGTTTGCGAGCAAGTGCCTGCAGGCCAGTAGGAAAGCTTGGCAGGCTGTGGGTTACAGTGGGGCGCCTCGGAGCTCAGTAGGCAGCCAGGGGGATGGAGCACCTGAATCTCCCCAAAATTCCCAACCAGCTGGGCAGAGCGCACCCAGACAAGCTTTTCCAGCTCTCCCTTCCCCCACACAGCAAGCTCCGTGTAACCCCTGCCCCTTCAGCAGCCCTCTCGCTGCTAGGAAGCCTCTCAGACTGCCTGCCTTTCCTCTGACACAGAGCAGCTGGGTGTGGATCCTGTCCTCCACAAATGACCGGAATGTCAATTTCTCAAGCACTCCGCCTGTCCGAGCTCCCCAACATCAAGAGCACCACACACTATAGGATTCTGCTCACAAAGCAGATATCCAGGGCTGGGTGTTCAGCAGCCCCAAGCTTCCACCCCCTCCCCTGCTCGGTTTCTCTTCCTCCCGCCGGTGAGCTGGGATGGAGGAAGGGCTTGGGTCCTCCCAGATTAAGGCTTTCCTACGTTACCTGTTTCGTGAGGTCTGCTCTGTTCATGAGGTATGTTTGCAGTCCAGTTCAGCCTTCTTTCTTGTTGCTGTTTTAAGGTTAGTTGTATTAATTAACTATATTTTTGTACAATTTGTGGTTTTGGGAGTAGCTCTCCGTCTCGCCTCTCCTGCCACCATCTTGCAAGTCCAGTAAATACATTTTTATGTTGCAGTTAAGTGACGATAAGGGATGGGTTTCAGTTTTCTTTCTCACCATTCCTTCCTTCCTTCCTCCCTCCCTCCCTCCCTTCTTCCAGCTTGGTAGCTACACGATCTTAATATGCTAGCTTTTTCTTATTTGCAGAGATCCTGTATATTTTGATGAAAATTGGCTAAACAGAATCAAAACCGAAGTAGGAGATAATTGGAGGCTAAAGGTATTTTCTTGTTTTTTTTCCATCCTTTCATTAATCTTTTACTAGTATATGTGTAATATTTGTTGATTTTTGATCTGATGCATCCAGTGAGCTTTAGAAACTTAGGCAGCCTTTAGTAAAATAATGTAGAATTGAAGATTGAAGGTAACCTTAAGTTGCTCACTGAGATAGAATGGAAGTCAGTAAAGCATAGTGGCAGGGGCATGGGTTTGAGAGGCAGAATGCTTGTATCCATATCAAAACATTTACTGCCTGTGAGAAAGTCCTTTAACCTCTCTGTGCCTTGGTTTCCCCATTTGTAAAGTGAGGATTGCAATAGGATCTACCTCAGAAAAACAAATGAGTTAATACATGTAATGGACTTATTAGAGTGCATGGTTAGTTGGTAGCGTTGTTACTAGTAATGAGCATGATGTTTTGTTAACTGTTCAAAACATTCAGAGAATGGATTCTTCTTAGTAGGCTTAACAGGAAATTCAGGTCTTTATTAAGATGGCGCATTTATTCTTTACTTGCAGAAAATCTGAATAATCTTACTGTTAAGTCTTTTCAGTTACTCTCCAATGTTTGTCAGTATGGTCATAACATTGAAAATGTAACATAATTGTTTATAAATCTTTTAGGTCAAATGAGCCATTGATAGTCCTTTTTGGATGGTTGTGGTAATTCAGATATGCTGCTGATTTTATATTGACTTTATGATTAACTGGAATGATTAGGTCAGAAATTTTTTGTTAAATTACTTACTATCTTTACCAAGTTGTTTTCTCTTTCTCCAAACAGATAAGCAACTTGAAGAAAATTTTAAAAGGAATCATGGATTATAATCATGAGGTAAGGACTTTTTTCTTACTCTGTTTGAAACTATTACCATAGGATAGTAAAATTTTATACATGAAGTAAAGGAAAAATCACCTCAAGATTAGTAATTTATCATCCATTGTATAGTTTCTAGGATGTCTATTAGGTGGTTACTAAATAGTCTTTTTCATGATAATATGGATGGTTTGTAGATGATTACTGATTTAAGTTACACTTTACTTTCTGCTGTCTGTTAGCTCTCCTTTCTTGCCTCATGAAGTAGTTTAAAGTCCATCCATCATTATAATCAACTCCCTTGCCTACTGCCATTCCTTGGCAGACCCCCATCCTTAGATTAACTCAGCTTATCCTCCAAGTCTGCATCAGAACAGTTAGAACATTGCTGAGGAAGAACTCAGAAAGTAGAACTAGTTTTACTTTAAATTTCGTGACTCTGGCTATCAAATGGTCACAGCACAGCCTAGAAACCTGTTGCTTCCTTACTGGTTTTTCCCACAAGCTTACCTGTATTTATACCTACTTCTATACTTACATCATTTCTCTTTACCATCGTAGTAAGTAGCCCTATTATCTACTTTTCTACTCAAGCCCAAAACCTACAAATCACCCTATAGTCCTTCTTTTGATGTCACCAGGAAACCAACTAGTTAAACTCCAAAACAGAACTTTCTTCATATCTGCTCCACTATCCTGTAGCATGCCATCACTAGCTCTTGCTTAGATTACTAGAATCATCTAACCAATAACCCTGATTTCATTCTTGCCCCTTTTACAGTCTATTCTCCTCTCTAAGAATCAGCCAGGATAGGTTTTAAAAATATAAATTGATTATGTCTCTCCTCAAAGTCATCCATGGTTTCCTATCGCAGTGAGAATCAGATCCATACTTCTTCCCATGAGCTACCAGGCACTGCATGACCCCTTGGCCTCCTATTACACTGCTCTCCCCTCATCCATAACACTACAGCCACATCCATCCTCCTCCTATGCTTTTAGAGTATTTTTTCACATAGGGTTATCAGACAAACAGACCTACCCTTTTGTCTGCATATATCTCATTCCCCATAAAGGAACCCTCCGTTTTCCTTCCTGCTTTAGGTATCTTACTGTCAGCATTTTGGAATCAAATGGAGTGAAGGTGGATGGGAGAATCTTTCTTGGGGCATGAACCTATATGGAATCTCTGTTCTTTCTGGTGCCCTGGTTTATCATCTCTCTGGCTCTGTTTCTTCAGAGAGGACACATCCAGCCTTTCTAGGGTTGGCGGCGGGATCAATGGTAGTCAGTTTCTTTGCTCAGTATACATACCACATGGCAGACTAGGAACTAAGTTGCTATGACCTGAGACAGTTATGGGAGGTACAAAGAGAAATTAAGAGTGAGATTGGCATAACAGCTCTGTCCTTCCAGTGAGTTTCTGGTGCTGACAAACTGATCTCTTTCAAATACTCTATTTGGTCATATAAATGTAAATGCAGTTCTAATCTTTTTATCTCCATTCAGATTTTAGGACAGCAGATCAATGACTTTACCCTTCCTGATGTGAACCTTATTGGGGAGCATTCTGATGCTGCAGAGCTTGGAAGGATGCTTCAGCTCATTTTGGGCTGTGCTGTGAACTGTGAACAGAAGCAAGGTAATTTATTAGGCGTTAGTGTATGCATTTAAAATAACTAAGGGAAGTAGTACATACTGTATATTGTATATATAAGCCACCAATACAAACAAGCCACTCTCAATGCCATTTTCTGTGATTTTTCTAGGAGTTTGTTTTCAAGCTTTAAAAGAGTTGCAAGTTTGAATTAATTTGATTGTGATGATATTCCTTGCCTTTCTGCAAGACTGCATAATTCTTTGAGTAGATTATTTTAAATACATTGAATGTGATAAAATTTATTATAAATTGGACAAGGTCTAGCTGAATTAATAATATCAGTAATAATGATAATGTTAATACTGAATTAGTTCAGCTCTGGAAACTTAAAATTGGATATTTTAGATTACAAGTACAAAGGATTTATATATTTTACAAATATTTACTGAACTCTCATTAATCTGGGGCTGAGAACACCATCTCAGACAAAACAGACACTGGACTCTTGGAACTTGTAATTGAGTTGGGGGGACATAAATAATGCCACATATAACTGTGTCCTTTGAGTAGCGGTGAGTAGAGGTGAAGTGTGATGGGGGCATGTCATCAAGGGGGCCATTTAAGCAAAGACGTGGAGGATAATGGACTAAGAGTAATTTGAATAGTAGAAACTGCATGTCAGAAAGACTTGGGTGACCTTTGAGGGGGAAACAAAAAGCAGCAGCTTTAACTAGAGAATAGTGAGACAGGTAGAGGATGATGGAGCAGAGAAAGGAAGGTGGGGACTCTTTTAGATGAGGATGACACAGTGTTTTACTGTTACTTACATGACCTTTGAAGAAGATAGATTTTTTTAAGCCTGAAGATACTCTTCTTATTTTTCCTACCCTACCCCTGGTAATGCAAAACAGGTTTTTATTAACTTGTCTATAGTTTTTGATATTCTAGTGGTAAGTTTAGTACTAATTAACATTGTCTTCTTGAAGCTATGACTAGTTTTACTGGTCTCTGATTCAAGAAGTTTTTCTAACGATATATTCATTTATCTCTGTCCCCATTCCTTTTAGATTATAGTATTCCATGCTCTTACATTAAATTTTCATTGGCTTATTCAGCTTGACTAAAGAATTAAAACAGAGAATTTTCTACATTTGTGATTTTCATATATTACTGAAATACCTAAAAGTTTTTTGTTGAAGATTAGGCGACTGGTATAAATAATATTCAAGACATTAAAGCTCTTAAGTAGATGCTTTGATTTTTAAAAGTATATGAAAAATTATTTAAAGTACTTCACTGAATTGAGGTAATGGCTTCTGATATATTTATTCTGTTAGATTCATCAGCTCTTGGGTATGCATAGCTGTTAAGAGTTGGCTGATTATATTTTTTATGGGGTAGGAATTGAAAAAGACAAGGATGTGACCTATACAATAGTCCTGTGGAGAAGCAGATGATCATAGTATTTACCTAGCTTCACACACAGAACCATATGTTCTGTATAATACCTAGATTCAGTTTTTCCTCTGAAATTGTATATAAACGATAAAAACATTGAACAGTTTTAACATCTCACTTTTCCAGAGGACATTTTCTGCTCAAGTAAATGAATGTCTGGGTTGCTAAGTATCACATGTCATTGCACATTTATGATATGTAATGCAATCCTTACTAAAGCAACTCTGCCATTCACTACCTTGCTGACATTGGACCAGATACTCAACCTGTTTCCTCATCTACAAAATCAGGTTACAAAAACTGATAGTCATGAGGAGTAAATGGAGCTCCGTATGTGTATCTGCCTCATAATCTGTAAAACACAATACAAACAGGAGGGGCTTTATGTTCAGCTTATTTGCAGTTACTAGAAGTAAGGAGCTCAGACATTGACTCAGCATACATTTATTTGGCTGTCTGATGTCTTAAATTGGGGCAAATGAATGGTGGTAAATTTGAAATAGCAAAGATTACTAGTAGAAACACAGTAATAGAATTTACTGAACATCTCGTTTTTGGCTGATGCTGTACTAACAGAACAAAAAATACTTTTTACAGATTATGAAAACTGGGCATTGTATGACTTGCCCACGATTGCTTGCCCACAAGGCTAGACAAGGGCACAGAGCCGTGTCTCATTCACAGTCAGATTTAATACCCTTTTTTCTAAACTCTGCTCTAAATTTTGGACCAGGATAAACTCCCTGACCTGGCACACCTCATTCTCCAGCATTTCCTCATAGATCTGCACCCAATAATCATATAGTACTGGTACTTTGGACGTTAAAGATCTGTAAAAAATTTTTCCCAGAAATTGTACATTGATGTAGCTCTCATCATCATTTTATCATTTAGCATTTTACGGTGTTCGCGGGGAAGGGCCTTGACGTGGCAACACCGCTTCTTAACTAACGCTTCCCCTCTCACACCTTACTAACCCCCTGACCTCCCTGCCTCTCTGGGATGCCCCTCATGCCCAGGAGGCCGTCATTAAGGTGCCCTTCCCCACCGTCAGTGCCGCTGCTCTTTTCTGCTGTGCTCACAGTCTTTTATTTTGAGGGCTGTGTAGTCATCCTGGCCATGCCATTTTCTCCATAACCTTGGACTTCTGTGTGTGGTACCTTAGAACAGAAGATCAAAAGCATTCCCTTATATGCCAGCATTTATGGGGTGCTCCTCAGGGAGCTCAGACTGAAGGAATTGTTTTCTTGGGGTTTTTTATTTTTACTTTTTAACCAAATCTTGGTAAAGTTATATGTTCCTACTGTTGGCCTAAGAACAATGCCTGTGATTTAAGTATAATATGTATATTTTATGTATCACCACACATTTGATTGGGCACAAATATTTTTAGGACAATGCTTCCTTAAAAACACGTTTTTGATTGACTAAAAGCTTTGGCATTAACAGCCAGAATGTCATAATTTTATAGTGCTGTCAAAAAAAATTTTTTTTTTAAACAAGTTACCTGTCAAGCAAAGAATTATCCTTTTGCGTTCCAAATACATTAGTCTTTTGCGAAAACATTAGTTTAACAATTTCACAATTAATACCTCTTCATATAATACTCGCAGTGCCAAGACAAGTTTTTGGTGTTTGTTTTTTAAAAGTGTGGAGAGACAGGCAAGTTGAGGCTAAAATCTCCTTATTTGTGTCTTATATTCCTTAAAATGCTTCTTATTTCAACCTATATACCATGGTTGTTTACCAGTGGAATCTAGCTGGCCTATTGATTTTTTTTTAATGCTTAATGCCACTTTTCTCATCCACTGTTGGATTTGAAAATAATGAAAACTATTTCCAAGGCTTTTTTAGAAGGCAAGGAATTATTTTTTTTAACTTTGTCACTACTGTCAGATGAGATCCTGCTCTTTCTGGGCACTGGTGAGGGTAAGATCGCCAGAGCTCAGCTGTGGCCTTGTAGTGATGTGACCATTATTTCAAAGCCCAGGGTGGTACCACCATGTGGTATATTATACATATGTATGTGTGTATACCTTATTTACATAATGTACAGCATTATACAATGTTGTATAATACTGTATATGATGTAACTATGGCATCGGTTTCTGTCTTAAATTCATCTTACTTCTTTGTCCTAAGTAGTTTTTAAGTTCATTAAAATTTTTCTTTTCTATAGTAGAAAATATTAAGGTAGGAATTATACACAGTTCAGTGCTTTGATATCATATAAGAATAAAGCACAGGCTTTTTTCAACATGTATCCAAGAATAATGTGAAACATAGATACTTTTTAAATTTTAGGAAGAGTAATACAGAGTCCTTTCCATCCTGGTTTTTAGGCTTTACCGTTTCACTGTTTTACACTCCTGAGATACTGCATTCCTGTAACCTTTAACTGTAGTCTCAACTTTAAAAGGAGCGGTGGGGGCCGGGAAAGATAAATACTGTGATTTCCAGCCTTCACTTTACGTATGGCACATATATTTAACTATGTGAGGAATTCCTAAGAAGAATCAAAACACAAGAAACTACTTAAAAGAATTCATGAAGTGTCAGCCTTTATTCCCTTGACTATTTTAACTTGAACAGTGACATTCCAGATTGTTCTTGTTTTCAGAGTACATCCAAGCCATTATGATGATGGAGGAATCTGTTCAACATGTTGTCATGACAGCCATTCAAGAGGTATGTTTGGAGCCTTGTGCTTACCATTTGTGAGAAATTCAAGAAGCAAACATGAGTTTAAGTAATAGATATGGAAATTTTTTAAAGATGCTCTCCTTATTTTTTGATAATTGTTTTCCTTTATGCTTACCATATAGCTTGTCTTGTTTTTATTTAAAAAGTCATACTCATTTAAATTTCTCATATTTTTATTCAAATGTTAAACATTTATCTTGTAGATATTCAGTAATTATTTCTAATTTTTAAACGCCTTAATGACCTAGGAATAGTAGACTAATTCCTAAAGCCATTGTGAATACCTATTTTAAACCAGCAGTCTACCTCACACTGAATTATTGGATTCTTGTTTGACAGAAAATGGGTCTTCAACTCCAGCCACATTCAGACCAATTTCTAGATGATTGTTTATTTTGGAGCTATAGTGGAGGGGAAAGTATCTCCTCTACCCTCTCAAGTTCTCTGCTGGGCCTATTTAACAGATGACAGATTAAGAAAAGCTCACATATTTATTTAACATAAGTTTTACATGGTACGGGAGCCTTGATAAGGAAGTAAAGAATAAGAAGGGTTTAAACCTGAGTGTTTTGATGCCAAGTTTGATGAGGAGTAGAGAATTGTGGAAAAATGCATTAGGACACAAAAGGGTTTGAGCTGAGTGTAGTCGACTGGGGGAAACAGCAAGTCCTGCTCGCTCAGATTGCTTTCAGTATCCCTCCATCTTCAGAAGTAAGGAAGCTCCTTTCCTCTGAGTACAAGGAGAGCACCTCTCACATGCGGCTTTTAAGGACCTACTTCAGGGAAGGTCAGAAAATCCTTCCTGTACCTGCTGTTTCTCAAATTCCTTCAGCTTGAAATACTCAGTATGCCAACAAGTAAAAATGAAATACGGACTAATAACTAGTTGATCTCAGGACATGAGAATGTTTTTAATTGTAAAAGCAATGGAAGAAACCCTTGGGAACAAGAAAGAAGTATAGGGCATGAATATGCAACATAAATACAACAGACAAATATGAAAAATGCTAAGTGCAGATTAAGGTAAAATGTTTGGTAACCCAACCAACTGACTATAAATCCAGGAGTTCCCCCCACCCCCTCAGGTTTGATAATTTGCCAGAATGACTCACAAAACTCAGGAATGATGGAAGTTTTGCTATAGCAGAAAGATGCGAATCAGAGCCAGCTCCACCCCCGTGTCCCCCTGCATAGAATGATGACTTGGAGGGTTCCAAATGTGAAGTTTCTGTGGTCTGCTCCCCGTGGAATCAAGGCAGGTCACACCTCCAGTGCATTAATGTGTGACAGCACAGAAAGCAGTGCCGCCAGGGAAGCTCCCCTGAGTTTTCACGGCCAGAGGTCTTACTAGGGTCTCATTATG
This sequence comes from Phataginus tricuspis, assembly GCA_029783875.1. Lineage (NCBI taxonomy): Eukaryota > Metazoa > Chordata > Mammalia > Pholidota > Manidae > Phataginus > Phataginus tricuspis. Next base: position 2,008,512 of record JAQQAC010008525.1, on the reverse strand, counting down.
TAGGCATGATTGATTGGGTTTTTGGCCATGATGTTCAGCTCAATGTCCAGCTCCTGTCTCCTCCCCAGATGTCAGGCTGATAGGAAGTGGTGCGAAGCCCCAGCCCTCTAAGATATGGTTGGTTTTTCTGGCATGGCCAGTCCCCCTGCTGGAGCATCTCCTGAGCTTAAGCTGTCTAAACTGTCTAGCTTAAACTGTCAAAGACTCATATCATTCAGGAAATTCCAGAGCTTTAGGGGCTACCTCCCAGGAACTGGGGCAAAGGCCAGCCAGATTTTTTAATACAGAGGACTCAGATCTAAGCAGTGCTTTTTGTCAGTCAGTAAAAGGGGGGATAAACTGGCACATCTTTTTGAATGTGTTAAGCTCCTTTATTCCATAAAATACAAGGTCGTGGGTGTTAAATAACATAATGATGATCACCCAAGCAAGATGTAACTTTAATTTGTTCGTAAGTGGTCCTGGATTGGGTCTCTGGTCATCAGGGACCCAGCTTGCTCATATCTGTGTTTGCCATCCTTTGTGCATGGTTCCCACCTGGCGGTCCAGCTTGGGCTTCTCAAGTTTCAGTTACCACATTCATATTTCCAGACAACAGGAAGGACTGCAGGAAGGATTGTCCACTTCCTCTAAGAAAACTTTCAGGAACTGTCACTGCTGCTAGCCAAATATCTTTCACATAGCCCCACAGGACACTAGGAGATGTGATCTTTATTCCAGGTGGTCACAGACCCATCCCAAATCTGAGGGTTCTTTTATTAAGCAAAAACCAGAAGAATAAAGGAGCCCTGACAGTTCTGCCTTATTGTAATTGATCCTGTAATTCCACTTTTAGGAATTTATCCTAAGGAGATCTAAAGTGCAAAGATACTTATTAAGAATAGTAATAGCAAATATCTAGCACCTACTGTGTGCTAGATAGTGCCAGTATTTACATAGCATATTACAGATAGTAGCTCATTTAAAGTTCACTACAGTTGTAGTTAATGCTACTGAAATATAATATTCTCTTAGAAATTGTTAAAATGGCAAGTTTTATCTTATATATATTTTACCACAGTAAAAAAAAATGAAAGAAAAAATAAGCTACTGTTCTTTACGGTTATGTACTGTTATTGCCCCCGTTTTGTAGAAGAGGAAATGAAGGCATACAGTGTAACTTGCTTAAGTGCACAAAGGTGTAGTTAGAACTCAGATCTAAGCTCAGGCTCATAACCACTGTGTTGTATTACCTCAAGACTGTTTATTGAGCATTATTTTCTAGTACTGAAACATGAGAAATAACATTAGAAATAACTGCCCAGCAATAGGGGAATAGATAAATTATGGCACAATAATGTATTGGCATATTGCTTAGGCATTAAAACCTTGTTTTGAAAAATATGTAATGACATAGGGGAAGGCTTATATTAGAAAGCTTATATAGGGAAACAGGGTACATGAACAGTATAATCTCACTTCTGTTAAAAATTAAAATTAAGATGAATGAAAACAAACTTGTCAAAATGTTAACCTTCTCTAAATGATTGGGTTTCTGTAGTCTTTTCTGTATTTTCCATTTTTTCTATAATAGCAGGTATTATACCTAATCAAGAATATTTTTTAAGTTAAAATCAGTGACTAAGTCATTTTTAATTCTATGAATTATTTCCCAAAGGATTATTTAGAAATTCACACAAAGATGGGGCATAATAGTGTTTATTAAACTATTTCATATTAACAGAAATACGAAGACAGTATATACCCATTAGAAAGCAAGTCCTTAAATTATGGCACCTCCACATCATGGAATATTATATAGCCAATAAAAATTTGTTTTAAAAATAAGGGTATCTTATAACAAATGGAGAACACAAGTGAACAAAGCAATATATAAAATTGTACATACAATTAGATTTTAAGAATAGATGATATGTCTAGTATGTACCTATTCCTTTTCTTCATTTAGCACATAGTTACTGAGCACCTAATATGCACTAATAATTGTAGTAGGCATTAGAGATGCAGCTGTGAAAAAGGTAGATGTGGTCTCTTGCCTTAGAAAGTGTAAGTCTCGTTGCCAAAATGACCAAACAAGCAATTCAGTACATTCCAATCATTTAAAATGAAAAATGCCATGATGGGAGAAATATAGTTGTGCTTCAAGGGAGTATCTAAGTCAGTTTGGGGACATTAGGGAAGGCTTCTCAGAGAAGGTGGCATATGAACTGAGCACTGAAAGATGAGAGGTGAGGAGGAGGCAAAAATTGTTCTAAGTCTAGGAGGCCAGAGAAGCAAGACCTGTGTGGCATGGTGGGGTACTGAAAGAGGAACGTGTAGCAACATTGTGAGGCAGGAAGTGCTTAGCAATGAAATGAGGTACAGAAGATCATTGGGATTTTGAGCATTTCTGTTTAAAGAATTGAGATTTTGGAAACCAGTTAATAGATTTTAAGGAGAAAATACGTTGAAACCTGTATTTGAGAAAACCCACGATGTGAGAAGAATGGATGGGAGGAAAACAAGGCTAGCGGAAGGGAGAGCAGCTAAGAGGCCTCAGTACTTACCAGTGAAGAGTGACGGAAGCCTGAACTGGGTCATGCGGGGAGGGTGGAGACAAGAGGAGAGACCTGAAACTCGCGAGAGCTTGAACTAGTAGGCCTGATGGCTGAGGGACCTGGGGCGGGGGGGGGGGACGGGATGACAGAATTGTGAAGTTAAAGAAAGGTTTTTGTAAGAAAGCAGGTTACTTTCGGTTTTGTTTTTTTAATGCACATTCTATTTATATCTTTATTCACGTGCTACCAACTTTATTTTTTTAGTTTTTTAAATATACATAACATAAAATTCACCATTAGTGACATTTTGTATATTCATAATATGCAAACATTACCACTCTTTCGTCCCAGAACTTTTTTATCGTCACAAAAGGAAACCCTTTATCCATTAAATAGGCGGTCCTCACTTCTCCCTCCCTCGCCCTGGCAGCCACTCATTTGCTGTCTGTTTCTGTGGGTTGCCCTGTTCTGGACATTTCATATACATGGAATCGTGATATCTGGGCTTTTGGGTCTGGCTTTTTCATTTAGCATAATGTTTTAAGGTTCTTTTGTAGCATGTGCCTATACTTTGTTCCCCTTTCATGGCTGAGTAATAATCCATTGTGTGTACAACCACATTTTGTTTATCTGTTCATCTGCTGATGGACATTTGGGGTGTTTCCACCTTCGGCTATTATGAGCAATGCTGATGCAGTCAAGAGCATACAGGGTGCTTTTTGAACACCTGTTTTTAATTCTTTCAATTCTATACCCAGAAATTGATTTGTTGGGTCAAATGGTAATTCTGTTGAACTTCCTGAGGAAGTGGCAAACTGTCTGCCATCGGTGTCTGCCCTGTTTTACATTCTCACCAGCAGTGCACTAGGAGTCTGACGTTCTCTACCTCCTTGCCAGCCCTTGTTATTGTCCCATCTTTTTAGCCATCCTAGGAGGTGTGATGTGGTATCTCATTGTGACTTACTTGCATTTCCCTAAAGACTAATGATGTTGAGCATCTTTTCATGTGTTTATTGGCCATTTGTATATTATCTTCTTTGGAGAAATGTGAATGGCAGTCAACTAAATTATAGTCTTAACTATTTTAAATGTTAAAAGGATGAAAGGGAAAGATGGAGGTTGTGCTGTAAGAAAGGATGATAAGTAGGAAAGGTTTGCCATAATCCCTAGAGGGAATAAAGCACCAGCTGACTGGGGAAGCATATCTACTTTGGGGGCAGCTTTGAAGGTCCAGTTGAAATTGGTAACTATGTATTAACAGTGTTTTGTGATTTAAAAATTTTTTTTACTCTCAGTACTTAGCAGTCCAGGGTATATGGCCAGAAGATACAGATAGTCAGATCCTGGACTGAGATTTTGCCAGGAAGAAGGAACTGAAGTAAGAACACTGATTATGTTGACAGAAGTCATTCAAAGTAACAGACTGTGAAATCTAGGCTAGAAAGAGAAGATTAAACCAATGGTGAACCATGGAATCTCAAGTGGGAAGGGGAGATTCCCCAAAATAAAATGATGTAGCAGAAGAAAGGGGAGTCAACTTCAGGCAGGCAACACAATAATGTTCACTAAGCAAAGCAAGGAAGAAAATGAATCTAAGGATGGGCCATGCCTGGAAAACCAGGAGGAGGTGCAGAGACGTGGGGCCTGATGTGACTGAATGAGAACCTCGAGCCAGAGAAGGTGGGGCTCAGAGTGGGACACCTAGCCTCAGAGGTGTTGCTGTGTTATGACGAGTACTAACCCATAACCATGGGAAGAGGAAGAAACTGGAAGAAAATGTTTCCACTGCCTTCTACCACCTGCCTCTGAAGTGGGTGCTTCCTCTCTGAATATTCTGCCGCAGCATTTGCACTCGGAATGTTCTAGGCTCACGGTTGGCATGGGTAGCCTCCTAAGTCAACTACTGGAAAACTATCGGAATGGTTATTTCTGGATGGTAACATAATGGGTTTTTTCTCTTTATGTTTTTTTTCCCCTGAATTTTATTTTCTCTCCAATAAGTACTATTTTTTCAATTGGAAGAATAGTGTTAGTCTTTTTATTGACATTCTCACAGCAAAAGTGTAAAAATTGAAGCCAGTATTTTTTACTCTTCCTAAGATTTTTTTCTTTTCCTAATTACTCTAAGGGACTTTCACCTTCTCTCATGACGTTAATACAGAGCAGTGGTTCTCAAACCTCAATATGCATCAGTCACCTGGACACTTACTAAGTGGATTGCTGGTCCTGACTCAGTAAACCCAGGCTGGGACCCAAGAATTTGCATTTCTGACAAGTTCCCGGGCAATGATGCCGATGATGTTTGGGGTCTCCACTTTGAGAACCACTGATACAGAGAAAAGGGTACAGCTGAACATAACATTTAATACCCTAGAGAATGGGATGAAGGCTGAAATTCCAAGGTCTCTCAGCAGTACATTTGTAACTGTCCCCTTCAGACAGGACAGAAGGAAACAATGGATTGTGAGTGTGCCCCTAACACTGTCACAATCAGACTTCTATTGCCTTCTTCCCCAGCCTCACACACCCTCTGGGTCTTCTCTCTTTGCAACACAAGGGCAGGTGAGGCCAGGAAAGACTTGTGTGCGTGTGTTCTCGTAAACTCTGGCAGTCAGTTTTGGCTGATGTTGACCTTACCCACGTTTATTCTTCAGAAAGAAATAGTTAACTTAGTACTGCCCTTTTTAACTGAAAAGTCAATTTTTAAATATTTTAGCTATATTTTAACTTGAAGATTTCTCTTTTTAGTGATAAGAATGAGTGATACTTGGTTCTTCCGACTGGGCCCACAGTGAAAATGCATGCCAGAATTTGGATCCGTAATTTTAAATGAAGGCATTATGTTGGAATGAAAAAAATGTTCCGGACTGAAAAGCTTTAATGTTATAAGAAAGTATCCCTTCACATTTGTGTTTTCACTTTCATCTTTATAATTCTGTAGTGGCTGGGTATTCATGTTTGTTGTGAAAGTATATTATATAGAATATCTTTTTGCCTGAGAGTTATAATCATTTAAATCTTAATTGCAGCTGATGAGTAAAGAATCTCCTGTCTCTGCTGGGAATGATGCCTATGTTGACCTTGATCGCCAGGTATCTAAACTTTGCATTGTTTTCATCCATGCAGAGATTGAAAAGATAAACTTCAGATATTAATGCAAAGAATGTTTCTATTGAAATTGCTTATATGATATATTGGTATTATTCTTTATTTTTTACCTAAAATTGAAGAATTTAATCTACTTTACTATGGATATTACAGATTTGTATTTGAAATTGTAATTATTGTTGCATATCCACTTTAAAATAGTTTAGCTTACTTTAACTAGTGTTTTCTGGTCTTGACTTTTCTTTCTCTGTGTGCCACATTTTTTTCCCCATTTTATTCTTTTATTTTTTTTATTTTGCTATTACTAATGTACAATTACATGAGCAATATTATGGTTACTAGACTCCCCCTATTATCAAGTCCCCACCACCAACCCCCTTACAGTCACTGTCCATCAGCATAGAGAGATGCTATAGAATCACTACTTGTCTTCTCTGTGTTATAGTGCCTTCCCGTAACAACCCCCCCCCCCCGCTACATTATGTGTGCTAATCGTAATAGCCCTTTTTCCCCCTTATCCCTCCCTTTCCACCCATCTTCCCCAGTTCTTTTCCCTTTGGTAATGGTTAGTCCATTCTTGGGTTCTGTGAGTCTGCTGCTGTTTTGTTCCTTCTCTGTGTGCCACATTTTACACAATAGATGTGTTCCTGGAAAATACCATGCTTTTAATCTTTTGATTTATTTATATAATACAAAAGATATTTTACTTTTTCTCTCACATTATTTTTCAATTGAAGATGTCTCCTCTACCCTTCATCTTTGTGAAGAAGTGAACCATCTGTCAACTGATATTTAAATGCACCTAGGAATTACTATAATTTTAGAGGAACTCTGCAGTGCATTTTTATGACTTTAATGGAAAAGTTACTTTGTAATTTTAATTACTGCTTTTTCATAAAACACAGTTTGTCACATTCTTAGTTTCTGTGTCCCAGCTATCCTGGGTGTCTGTTCCATAGCATGAACAGACATCTTTGTGTCCTTTGCCTCCTCTCATTGCTTCCCCAGGGCTTCTGGTATTTTGCAGGAACTTTGGACATGCTGTAATTTTAACCCAAGTTGTAGTTTGTCTTTCCTTTACTTTGATTATTTTAAAGCTGTTACCTTGGATGCCTTTTTTGTGTGTCTATTACAGAGAGGTTTGGTCACATGAAATGGGAAACCAGTATGATTTCATTTTAATCATTTTTTTCTTTTTTTAAATTAAGTAATTAATGAATTTAATTAATTCGTTCATATTTGCTAACTTGAGTTTATATAATAATGGGACACATATCTGGAATGTTTGGCTTGTGTTGAGAATCAGAGTAACACAAATATTTAAAACAACAATACAGAGATTTATTTTAAAAATAATACAGATATTTTATTTTAAAAATATTAATACAAATTAACCAAAGATTTACTCTGACTGAAGAACTTGTGTTGAGATACACTATATATTTTAACAGTTGAAACCTCTGTCTTCTAGCACATACATATTTTATCAAGGTAAAATTTCTTAGTTATTACAGAATCAACATTGCCAGGAACCAAGTAGCTCAAAAGATGCTGTGTAGAAAACTCGATATGAGGAAAGAACCCAATTCAAAGTACAGAAGAGACTAGATTTAGAACTGAAAGATTGAGATGTAGAAGTGCCTTCTTTTGACTCATGCAGAAGGGTTGTTCTGGATTTCTCCCTGCCCTACAGGAAAACAAGGGGAATGTTTTAATTCTACATTGTACATATGTAATTATTATTGTCACTTAATATCGAGATGTTGATTGTATCTTTTTGTTTCTAACCAGTTGAAGAAAACGTCCGAAGAACTAAATGAAGCTTTGTCAGCAAAGGAAGAAATTGCGCAAAGATGCCATGAATTGGACATGCAGGTAAGGGTCTTCTGTGTACCCCTACTGGGAATGCACCACCTCAAGTACCACCAAGCATGCTGTATGCTGCCGTGGTGTGCAGTTTGACTGTAATGCAGCTGTAATTGAGGAAAACAGATTTCTGGTTAAACATGGTAGAGAGCAGATAAATTAATTTTCTTTCCTTCCTGTAACCCCATTACATTTATAATAAATGAATTAAAATGGTATAAAAACAAAAGAAAAGAAAGCAGAGGGATAAAGACAGAGGAGGGATTTCAGTGCTAGTTCTGGGGAGGTATGGGGAGATTTTACAAAGCCCTGATTTGTAGTGTTTGCCAATTTCCATAGTATAAATACTCTCACAGTGGCCGCTTTCACATCATTTATGGTTTAACAGTCTACTCACAAGACTCTTGAATTTTTAACAATCAGCTTGGTTACAGCCAGCTATAGTACACCAATCTTCAACCTCTGAAAGCCCGAGACAGTTGGAAAAGTGCTGAATGGCTAAAAGGAGTAGAGAATGCACTGGCCCAGAGCTGGCGCAGTGTTGGGGTGGGGAGGGAGAGGCGCTGTAGCAGAACCCCACAGAGAGCTCAGGTGTGACAGGAGGCCGGAATATGGTTTAACTAGCGATATCTTACCGCTTGAAGCCCCGTTGATGTAGACTGACCTCTAGCCCCTTCCCCGTCTGAGAGTTCTTTACTAAAGAAATTAAACAGACAGGGTTAGACGGAGTGTTAGTAGTGCAGGGTAAGGTCCTTTATAGTTTGACCTTTCTGGGCCCTATAATTTACTTAAAGGTCAGCTTCTGGTGGGTTAGCCCTGAAGTGTGAAGCCCCTGAATGGCAAGATGCTATTTTAAAGAGGAAAAATCAGAGGTTAAGAAACACTTAAGTAAAATAAAGGTAGAACTGTCAAAATAGAAAATTCAAGAAACTAGTTAAAGCTGAGGATGTCTCTCACACATAAAAAATAAGAAAAATTATTTAAAATGTACCTCAAAATCAGTGGATGCAGATACAGATGAGACATAATTGGCCATATTCTGTTACTTGTTAAAGCTGGGGAATGGGTGCACAGAGTTCAGAGTATTTGTCCCGGAAGCATTGGCTTTGCAAGGCTCAGGAGGTGGTCAGTTGCTTAGGGTGAAGGCAGGAGGAAGTATAATCATCGCACACTTGCTGGATTGCATATAAATTATATGTGCCTAGTCACAATGTAATTGCTGTTAATTGCTTGTCCAAATTTTAGAATTTAACTATACACAAATGCTAGGATCTATAATAATAAATAAAGAGTTGATTGTTTTTGTGAGCAGGATATAAATGTTATCTTTGATAATATAAAATTAAAGTTATACCCTGGGATTGGCAAACTACAGCTTGCCATCTGTTTTTGTAAATAAAGTTATATTGCAGCACAGCCATGCTCATTCATTGACATGCTGTCTGTGGCTGCTTTCATGCTACAATGACAGAGTACTTACCACAGAAACCTATGGCTCTCAAAGCCCAGGATACTCACTGCTTAATTCTTTACAGAAATTTACCAGTCCTTGGCATTGACTGATTGCAGCGTGAATGGCAGGGTTGCAGAGAGGTCGTGGAAAGGAAAGGGGTAACCCTAGAACACGCTTAGCTCCACAGGAAACAGTGACACCGCCATTAGTAAGATGACCTCCAGTGTAATAATGACACTTGATCAGTTCTCAACATTAGGATTGTCCTGTGGATAACGTTACTGTGAGCGCAGAGGCGCAGGCGACAGGCACAGAGTAAAACTGCGCAGGAGCAGTGAGCAATGCGAGGGCCGCCAGCTTTCTCACCTCAGCAGGCGGGCGTCCAGAGCCACTTCTGGGGGGCAACGGTCATTAGGTGACTGGCTGCTCTTTGTCATCCAGTCTCGGCTCACACCCCCCCAGTTTATTTGTCATAAGGTATTAATTGGGCACTTTGATGTACCAGGCACTAAAGCCGGCCTCAGGGAAGCACCTCCATGGTCAGCCACGAGCTAAGGCTGTTGGAAACATGGCACCAGTGGGCTTGCTCAGCACAGGGCCACCACAGGCAAGGCACAGGACGGTGAGGTGTGCCCGCAGTCTCCTTTTTCTGTGTGTGTGAAAAAGGTTTCTGCCAAATATACAGGCATACCTCATTTTAAAAGCCTGAAAGAGCAAAAATGAAGGAAATGGGCTCTTTGTGTAGAATAGAGCCATTGTTGTGTTCTGAGAAAAGACTGATGCATTTATGGAAATCTGACGAATTACAGAGCCAGCATTTCAGATTCCTTCATTCTTGCATCAAACACTGGAGACCCACTGCGGACCATCCATTGCCCAGGGTTCTGGGTACAGCAAAGATAGGGGCAAACAGACAGAAATAGGTAAAACATCCCTGCTCCCAATGTGCATACATTCACAGACAATGAATGGAATAAGAATATAGTCTGTTGTGTGCTGATAACTATTCTAGAGGGAATAAAATAGGGAAGGTGGAAGTGGGAGCACAGGGGAGGAAGAATTAGTTTCAATTTGGGTAGTCAGCGAAAGCATTCCAGAGAAGGTGGCGTGTTAGTAAGACCCTGAAGAGGCTGGAGGAGCAGGGCCCCCAGTGTCCAGGGAGGGCACAGCAGGCCAAGTCCCTGGGCCCAAGGGGAAGTGCGGCTATGGATTCCAGGGGCAAAATGAGGGTGGCAGGAGGAGAAGAGAGTGCGAGATGAGAAAATCTGTCTGGAGCCTGTGTGGCCTGTGTAAAGATGTTGACTTTGAGTAAATGGGAAGCCATTGCAGGATTTTGAGCAAAGTGGTCATATGACCTTAGTTTTGTTTCAATGGCTTATTGTGGCTGCTGTGTGGAGAATTGACTGAAGAGAGAATTTAAGGAGACTACTTAAGAGGCCATTGCAATAATCCAGGCAGAAGGTTATATTGACAGAATGGAATTTAGGGCTGGTGAGAAGTGGTCAAAATATGTTTGAAGATAGAGCCAATGATATTTGCTGGCAGACTGGATGTGGCTGTGAGGGAGAGACATTAAGGATTATGACAGGGTACCTGGAAGGTACCTGGAAGGACAGAGTTCCCATTCACTGAAATGAGACGACTGGAGGGCAAGAGTAATTAAACACTCCACTTGGACAATTTCAATTTGAGATGCCAATTAGGCAGCCAAGTGGAAACAAAACCCAGTGTAGCGTCCCAGGCTAGAAATAGAAATGTGTGAGCTGTCAGTGAATAGATGATGTTGACAGCCATGAAACTGGAAGCCACTGCTGTATTTAGAAAAGAAGAGCTGTAAGCCACTCCAGTCGGGGAAGAAAGAATTGACGCAGGAGAAAGAGAATTGAATTGGTAGAGACACCAGGAGAGTGAGATGTCCTGGAAGCCAGGTGAAGAAAACGCTTCAAGGAGGGGGTTGTGGTCACTTGTGTCAAATGTTGTTGATTAATCGCAAGGTCAGTGGTGTTCCTGAGGAGCATCTTCAGCGGAGTGGCAGGGTCAATAGCCCAGTTAAAATGAGCTCAAGGAGGAGCGGGGCGGGAAAGCAGGAGTACAAATGGTGGGCAGCTTTTGTTGTTACAGCTTTACTGAGATATAATTGACATACAATGAACAGCTCATACTTAAGGTATACAGTTTCTGGTATATGTGGACATATGTATAAACATGAAACCATCACCACAATCAGTGTAATGAACCCATCACCCAAAAAGTTTCCTCATGACGCCTGTAGTCCCCTTCCTGTCCCCAGCTCTTCTTTCAATCCATATAGATTAGTCTGTGTCTTCTAAAATTGTATATAAAAGGAATCATGCAGTGTAGACTCCATTTTTTGTCTAATTTCTTTCATTTTTTGAGATTCATTCATGTCAGTATCAGTAATTCTTTTTTATTGCCAAATAGTATTCTCTTGTACTAAAACATCCATTCATCTGTTGATGAACATTTGTCTTGTATCTGGTTTTTCTCTATTACAAATGAAGGTGCTGTAAACATTCTTTGTAAGTCTTTGTGTGAACATACGCTTTTATTTCTCTTGAGTAAAAAAATACATAAGAATAGAACAGCTGGGTTTAATTTTTTAGGAAGATGCAAAACTGTTTTCCAAAGTGCTTGAAACACCTTACATCCTCACCAGAGTGTATGAAGAGTTTGATTTGTTGTGCATCTTTGTCAACACTTGGTGCAGCCAGTTTTTTTAATTTTAGCCATTCCAGTGGGATGTGTTGGTATAACATTGTGGTTTTAGTTTGTGTTTCCCTAATGGCTCATTATGAGTATCTTTTTGTGTGTTTAGTTGTTATCTGTGTATCTCCTTTGGTAAACTCTCTTCAGGTATAAAGAATGAATTCTTGCTTAGTCTTACTGCCTGTGCAGTAGTCCAAAATAATGTAAATGTTTTAAGTGGAGGTCGATTGTACTTCTTTAAAAAGAGGCTGTAACTCATAACAGTAACTCACAAGTGACTGTGCTAATGCCAGTGTGACTGGAAGAATTAACTACCCCTCTCCTGTGTTTTAACAGGTTGCAGCATTGCAAGAGGAGAAAAGTAGTCTGTTGGCAGAGAATCAGGTATTAATGGAAAGACTTAATCAGTCTGATTCTATAGAAGATCCTAACAGCCCAGCAGGAAGAAGGCATCTGCAGCTCCAGACTCAGTTAGAACAGCTCCAAGAAGAAACATTCAGGTGAAAGACCACTCCCTTAAACTTAGCTGTTAAAAATTTGGTAACTGTCTTTTAAAGTTAAGAATATAGAGTTAGGACTCCTGGGTAACTGCAGGCTAAGGCAGTGTAGTAAACAGCCTCCCAAAGATCTTCCTACACAATATGAAACAACTTCACATCTAGGAAAACTCCATCAAAGCTACGCCCTCAGCATTATTTGAAGACAGAACACCCCAACTGCAGCTTAACCATGAGTGAAAGGGGGAAAACACACACCTGCCCCCCGACATTCTGCCACTTGCTCTGAGGCCAGTAAACATCAAAGACAACTAAAAGAAGTTTGTGAAAAGGAAAATACTAACATCTCATTTATGAATAAATAATACAGTAGTAAATTCAGTCTAGTACTATATTAAAGTAAACTTTATCCCAGGATTGTTAACCTGTGGAATATTATTATATCTATTACAATAACTGTTAAATGATTGGTGCAACCGTTGTGGAAAGCAATGTGGAGGTTCCTCAAAAAACTAAAAATAGAAATACTGTTTGACCCAGTAACTCCACTCCTAGGAATTTACCCAAAGAAAACAAGATCCCTGGTTCAAAAAGACATATGCACCCCTTTGTTTATCATGGCACTATTTGCAATAGCCAAGATACGGAAGCAACCTAAGTGTCCATCAGTAGATGAATGGATAAAGAAGAGATGGTACATATACACAATAGAATATTGTTCATCCATAAAAAGAAAAGAAATCCTTCCATTTGCAACAACGTGGATGGATCTAAAGGGTATTTGGTCAGTGAAATAAGCCAGGTGGAGAAAGACAAGTACCAAATTATTTTGCTTATTTGTGGAATATAAAAACAAAGCAAAACAGAAGGAGCAAAATAGCAGTAGACTCTAACATGCTTCTGTGCTGATGGACAGTGACTGCAATGGGGTATGTCGTGGGGACTTGATAATAGGGGAAGTCTAGTAACCATAATGTTGCTCATGTAATTGTATATTAATAATAGCAAAAAAAAAAGAAAGGAGTAAAATTTTTGACATTGCTTAATTTTACATGCATGTTAAAATCTTAGTACAATACAAAATTCATAAATTAAATATAGGAAAATTAAAAAGGGGAATAAATAAAATTTGAGCAAAAAAAAAAAATAGCAGTAGACTCACAGACACCAAGAAGGGACTAGTGGTTACCAAGGGAGAGGGATTGGAGAGGGTGCAGGGGGAGGAGGAGGGAGGGGATAAAGGGGCACAATAATTTGCCATCACAATATAGGTTAGTCACGGGGATGGGAGTACAGCATGGAGAATACAGTTAATGATTCTGTAACATTTTGCTACATTGATGTACAGTGACCGCACTGGAGGAGGTGAGGACTTGATAATATGGGTGAATGTTGAACCACTGTGTTGTGTATTTGAAACCAACATAAGATTGTATATCAATGATACTTTAATAAATAACAGTTTAATGTGTTATTATAATTCATTCAATCCATAAGTTATAGAAGAAAGAAAAGTATAAAATAAGCTTGGTGTATGGGAAATTCTCAGTAAAGTTAAGAACAAAAGGCAGATGAGTTTAATCTGTTGTTCGACTTTTTTTCTAGACATTCTAAAAATCCTGACCATGACACTTGAGTATCTGTATGATCTTGAGCATGCTTTCATTTCTTCCACTGTAAGGTGGTCTAATAGTATTAACTACGTTCTAGAATTTTTGTGAACATTAAATAAGTTAATATATGTAAAATATTGAGAATATTGCCTGGCATATAGGCGCTACATAAGATTTAGCTATTATTACTGCTTTTTTAGAAAATGAAATTTTTTTTTAATGTGAAAATACAGAAAGACAAAAAATAAATTATCATTATTTGTAGATAGTAGGTCCATCTACAAAATAAAATCAACTAAAAGGTTATTAGAACCAGTAAACATTTAGCAGGGTAAGGGTAAGTGTAAGACATTTGCATAGGTTATAAGCTTTTCTAGCAATTAGTACTTAGTATCATAAGGAAAAGGCTTCCATTTATATGTATACAAGTCCTTGAAGAATAAAAAAGACGTAAAAGTAACATGATGAACTTGTATGATGAAGACTTCTAAGTTTTACATAAAAAATATATGGAGAGAGAGAATATCATGTTTTTACATGTTTTTATGGAGCATTGTAAGAATGCCATTTTCCCTTATGTGGTTACATAATTTGAACTTGATTCCAATTTGAATTTTATGTTCACCCAGAAGTGTTAATAAGCAGAGATTCCCAGAACATTTGAGAACAGAGTATAATGAGTACTTACTATATCCAATGTTGAAATCTGTTATGAACCTACTAATTATACTAGTTAAAATCGATTGGTGCTGGTGCAACAAACTGCAGACAGACCAGTGACCCAATTGAAGATCCAGAACCCGATCTAATGTATATAAAAATGTGTAATATGACAAGAGTGGCATTTTCTCATCAATAGGAAAAAGTTAAATTATTTGGTAAGTGGTTTTGGGACAGTTGGTAGGTATTTTGGAAGGAAAAGCTAAACTCCTACACTACATCATATACCAAAGTGAATTCCAGGGAAATTGAGAACTTTAATGTTAAAAACGAAACCATATAAATACTAACAGAAAATAGAGGATTAAAAGAAAAAATCCATTTAGTCATACACTAAACATGGAAACTATGAAGTATAAGTCATCAGTTGAATTACATAAAAGTTAAGAATTTCTTACGTAAAAATAAAATTTTATTACATAAAAGTAAATAATCAGTGATAAAGATTTGTAGTGTGAGAGACAGAATCTTACAAATCGAAAGGAAGGATATATGTTAAGCAAAAAATCAGAGGTAGAAACAGTATTACCATATTTGGGAGAAAAATGATGTAGGACTAGAAATCAGACTGGAGGATATAGACTAAAAATGTTAACAATAGCAATTTATTTAGATGAGTACATTAGCTTCTTTGCTTTTCTGTATTTTGTAACTCCAACAAGGAATGTAAGTTAATTTCATAATGAAAAATAAAATTTAAAATAAATATATCTGCCGCATTTTGAAAACTATTACTTGATGTCTAACTTTGAAGAAAGGACTGGTAATTCATTGTTAGCCTTCCACAAGCTGTGAAACGTTGGGATCCATTTTCAGGAGAGCTGAGACCTGGAGATTCAGCTCAGAGTCACAGGAGTAGGAGACAATCCAAGAAGAGTTTAATTCTCATGCTTTTTACTTCTTTGTCCTAAGGAGAGTTATTAGACAGGAAATAGTACTTTCTTGGCCCATTTTGTTTTGCTTACAGACTAGAAGCAGCCAAAGATGATTATCGAATACGCTGTGAAGAGTTAGAAAAGGAAATCTCTGAGCTTCGGCAGCAGAATGATGAACTCACCACTTTGGCAGATGAAGCTCAGTCTCTAAAAGATGAAATCGACGTTCTCAGGTAAGCAGTCTTCTCGTCTCTGCAGAACCCTAGACCTGTCACCACCCAGAGCAGTTCTTCCACCGTGTTGCACAATCTCAGGCCTCCAAGCATCGCGGGGTATGTAAGAGCCAGAGCACCTGGGTTCAGGTCCCGGTGGTTGCCATGGTGTGACCACTTCCTCGTCTGTAAAATGAAAATGTACACATACCTACCTCAGAGTTATATGCAGAATTAAGTGAGTTCATATTTATATTTTATATTCCAACTTAATGGAACAGTATCCGGCAAATAAGTGCTACATAAATATTTGTTAAATAGAAATTAATCTCTGACCATCACTTCATACCTGTATAGCTCTGGAGTTTCCTTACTGATACCCCCTTTTTTTTTTATTTTGAACCCTCTGGTTGCTTAGTCTTCCTTTTTTTGGGCACTGTCACGCCCCATAGGCTTCATTTCCAAGCTGGACCTTTACCTGCACCTCAGTCATTCTCTCTCTGCCACCTCATCTCTCCACCTCTGCTTCCTGGGTATGCATCTCTGTCGGATCGTTCCAGCCATCTGTGTTATGATCCAGCCATCTGTGAAACACTTTTGCCCCTTGAATACTATGAACAAATAGAGAAATACATACTGGTCTAGCTTTGTCCCGTATGAGTTAGTGGTCTTCCCTCTTCACTGGGTTCTTAGCACTGGGCCCCCATTCTACTGCTCACCAGTAGGGAGCTGTCGCCCACTCTCTCAGCTGCCATATACTATCACTGCTCTGTTCACCTGAACACCACCCCGGCACACCTCCCATGCCTTTGGTCAGTAGACGACCTTGTCTCCTACTTGGAGGAAAGGGACCATGGACCGAGGAGCTCTCCAGGTCCTCTGTCTCCTGCACTCCCAGCTTGCCTGCATTTCCACCCATCTTTTCTTTTTTGCTCCTAAAGTGTAGACTCGTTACTCTTCCTCCCGTCTGCTGTTGATTCCTTCTTCGGTGCCCTTCTTGCTTACATAGGGCCTGTGTTACATCAGTTACCATTGCCCTTCACATTTGAATTTCCCTCCCTGACGTGTATTTATATGGTTAGGTGTCTCTCATCTTAGAAAACGAGGAAGACTTGCCACTCTCTCCTTCCCTCCAGAACAAATTTAGATTACACAACGTAAAATTTATGATCTCTCTGTAACCCCCAAATTGGCCTATCACCCACCCGACCCCATTGCTACACTGAAACCACTGTTCCCATAGGCACTAAAACATGCTAGTTGCCAAATCATTTGGACACCACACAATTTATTATGTTTTTGTGCTACATGACTCTGCTAGCTACTCCCCCACACCTTAAATTATATAACATTCATTCTCTCCATTACAAATTTTGCTATCATTTTCATCATATCTTTTAACCTGAGCAAAAAATTAATGTGGAGTCACCTTTAGTCTTTAGAATGTGTAATTTTGGGGCCATCTCCCTTGGTTTAGCACTGCCTAAAACAGCTTTACAATGGTGGATGTTTCTGATTTTAATTTCCCATCTCATTCTAGACATTCTTCTGATAAGGTATCTAAACTAGAAGGCCAAGTGGAATCCTATAAAAAGAAGCTAGAAGATCTTGGTGATTTGAGGCGGCAGGTCAAACTCTTAGAAGAGAAGAACACCATGTACATGCAGAACACTGTCAGTCTAGAGGAGGAGTTAAGAAAAGCCAATGCGGCTCGAAGTCAACTCGAGACATACAAGAGACAGGTAAAGGAATAGCAGTGCGTTCCCTGATGGCGGTTCAGGCAAGCTCTGCACCAAAACACCACGGTTTACCAAAACTCTACTCGTTTTTATTTCCATGATATTCTGTTTTCTTAACAAGGAAACTTCGTTTTTACCCAGAGGTTATTGAAGGGTCTCCATTGTTTCTTTCATTGTTTTTTTATTTTTTAGTATGTGATACTTAAGAAATAGCCAAAAGTAAAAAGAAATACAATAAGTATCCGTGCTTAAAAAATAAAACGTACTCTTATACCTTCCTCAGAGTAGCCACTGTGCCTGCCGCTGTGTGGTTTTCATTCCCATGCGTGTCTCTATTCTTTTGCTGCATATATATGTTTACTTATATTTTATAACATTTTTGAGATGTTTCACGATATAAGAACAGTGTAGTGAAAGGATTCCTGGGATTTATTTTGTTCAGTAGCCTATTTGGGGAGGTTTGCTTATGTTTGTAGGTATAGCTTTATTTCATTCGTTTGCACTGCTGTGTAGGGTCCTGTTAAGTCACTGCCGCTGTTTATTCATTTTCTGTTGAAGGACATACAGGATGTTTCAACTTCTTTTGTATTACAAGAAACATCACTATGAATAATATTGAATGTCCTTCTATACAGGTGTGGAAGTTTTACAACTATGTGGAATTTCTTCCTCAGAGTATTTTCATTTAATTAGGTATGGCCAGATTGTCCTCCAAAGTGATTGTGTTACAAAAAGAAGTTTGTATGAATTCCTGTTGCTCCACATAGTATTGTCATACTTGAAATTTTGCCAGTTAGATGGCGGGAAATGGTGTCTCCTTATGATTATACGTTGTGTTACCCCAGTTACAGATGTATTTACTGATCACGTTTCTTTTGTGAATTGCCTTTTCTCTTTCATTCATTTTAAAAATTGAATTATTTCTTGTTGATTTCCGAAATTCTTCATATGTTCTTGACGTTGATCTTTTATCACATACACACTTTGCATTTATTTCCTACCAATCTTTTTTGAGATTGATAATGTGATGAAGAAAGTAATCTTTATGAGTTGTGCTTTTTATGTCTTAAGAAATCATTTTCTACAGAATCATGTAAGACTAATCTCTATTTTCTTAACAAAGATTTAAAGTTTGTTTTGCACATTTAGGCCTCTAATCCATGTGGAACTGATTTTTGTATGGGGTGCAAGGTTAGGGATCCTCCCAATACTTTTGTGTCTATATGGCCACCAATCAGCCTAGGCGCATTTATTTAATGGACTCTTCAGCAATGACTTGCAACTCTGCCTTACTATATAAAGTTTCCATGTTGTATGTGTAGGTTTATTTCTGGGCACTCTCTTTTGTTTCATTGTTCTATTTGTCTATTCTTACAGCAATATCCGTTATCTTATTATGTGTAGATGTTTAGTAATTTTGATATTTGGTAATGCAGACACCTTGTTCTTTCGCAAAATTGTCTATTCTTAGATCTTCTCTTTCTGTTTGTATACAAACTCTTTGGGAATTTGAATTACATTGAACCTGTTGATCAATTTAGGGAAAATCAACATCTTTATGTGACAGTGAATGTTCCTATCAGTGAACATAGTACCTTTCCGTTTATTTACATCTTCAGTGTCTTTCAATTAAATTGTATATATAACTTTGTTCTAATTATCATGCACATATTTTATGTGTTTGGTTTTTGGAAATGCATAATAAAAGAAAGGATACCATTTTCAGTTCATTGTTCATTTATATGATTGAAATTGATTTTTATATGTTGATTTTGCAACCTTGCCAGATTCTCTTATTACTTCTAATGTCTGTAGGATCTTTTGTCCGAAGTCATACAGTATACAAATAAAAGCAGTTTTGTTTCTTTATTCCATATCTTTTTTTGTCTTCTTAATCAGCATGTCTGACCTTTAATACAGCATTTAATAGAAGCAATAATAGTAGGCAATCACTTCTTTTTGATTTTATACAGAATGCTTTAAATCTTTTACCAGTATATTATAAAGATTCTATAGGTTTTTGTAGCTACCTTTTACTAGGATAAAAAGAAATTCTGTTGTATTCCTAATTTGCTCAGGGTGTGTGTCTTCAGTGGATGTTGAATTTATTCAACTATTTTCATGCACCTACTGAAAGACTCCTATGCTGCTTCTTTCTCTTGATGGGATGAATTATATTAATCTGTATTCTAAGCTTAAACTATCCTTGCATTCCTGAGATAAATTTAGTTTGGATTTATTTGTTGTTTTCACATTGTCAGGTTTTCTTTGTTCATTTTCCTTTAGAATATTTAGAATATTTCGCCTTTTTGATTCACTTGAAGTCTTCTACCTCATACTTTCCTTATCTGATTTTGGCGTCAAAACTATATTAGCTTAACAAAATAAGTTGGAAATGTTTTAAAGAACAGCCCTGTACACCATTATTGGCTGGCAGGTTCTTTGATGGATACTTTTCCAACATTTTATTATGAAATTTTTAATATACAAGAAAGTTGAATTAGTGAACTTGAATGTGGACTGAAAATAATAAATGTAACCTGAAGATACTATAAATGAGATTAAAAGATATTAAAATGAGAAATGGTCTAATTAGTGTTCTGGAGGAGAAAAGATAAAGAATCGTAGAAAGACATTGTTTGAGAGAAAGGGTGGCTGAACATTTTTCAGAACCAATAAAGGACACAGACTAGTACTAACAGTGGCTTCCAAACAAAATAAATAAGAAATATATCTTTGCATAATACACTGATTCTTTCTGCCTGAACTAATGTGGAGCTTAATATATTTTATTTTTCAATAATAGTATTTTTCTTTCTACAAGTTGCCTTTTGGCATTCTTCCAAACCTGCCTAATCATTTCTCATGCTCTCTTACTTCATATTCCAATCTCCTTCTTCATTTTCTTTACACATTAAACCTAGTATTTTTTATCTGATAATGCCCTCTGAAGTCCTCGCAGGTCTCATTGTTCCGTTTTGTTGTTCTATTGCTGTTAATGTTTCCTGATGACCGCTGTTCACAGTGGCATGTTCCTTTATGGCCTGTGCTCTTTTGTTGGGTCGTCTTTGTCTCTGGGTGCCCTGGGGACCAGATTTTCCATATTACCAACCAGGACCACTTGAATTAACTTCTTGGCTCGGATTTCAGATGAGGCAGTGGTGTCAATCCAGACACAAACCCGTGCATTAGCAGGCCGCAGATACAGACTGGCAAGTCTTGCTTCTTTAAACCTAGGTAACTTACTCTAAGACAGACAGATTTCCTTACTGATTTTTCCAGCTGATGGATTCTTTTCCTAACCTACCCATTTATTGACTCACCACCATTTAGAGCCCAAGGTGGGTTAACAACCACATCTCCCGTAAATTCTCAGCTCTTGGTTCCTGGTTTTGGCAGCTGGCACCGCATGGTCCCCTTAGTGTCACATGAACTTCCCACTCAGTTTTAGGCTCTGAGAATTTTCCTTACTTTCTTGTAAGCTTAGCTATGCAATTGTATGTTCTTCCTACTGTTTCTTTTGCTTTATGCTAAAAGGGTTTTAGGCCACACAGCTGTGTTACAGAAAATGGAAGTCTTATACGTTTCTCCCATAATTTTGCACATTATTACTCTGGATGATCAGTTTTAGAACCCGGAGCATCTGGGCAGAGTTCTGTTCCTAGTTCTCTCCATTTGGTTAGGCTGCTGTATCTTAGGCATTTGTGGGGTGGGGTAAGGGACTGTTCATAGATCTGCAGAAGAAATTATGAATATTTCTAATGTTTCAAATTATAAAAATTAATGATACCTTTCTGTATCAGGTAGTAGAACTACAGAATAGATTATCTGAAGAATCCAAGAAAGCAGATAAGTTAGATTTTGAATATAAGCGGCTAAAAGAAAAAGTTGACAGTCTTCAAAAAGAAAAGGATGTGAGTATATATATATTAAGCATTTTGGTTTTGAGCACTGCTTAAATTAAGACAATGATATTCATGTTTTGACTACATAATTCCTTCTGCTTATAAATTTAAAAATTACAGATCCTGTTCTTAAATTCCAGAAGACATACAGAAATAGATATAAAATGAAAAGTGTTTTTACTTCCATTCTAATTTCTTTTATATATATTTATCTTTTCTACCACTGTTGCTTCTTTTACATTGTTTTGCTTGTGACTTTCTAAATTTATGTCATTTTTCTGTTTCCCGTATGTGTAATATGAGGACACAATTCTTTTTGTTGTTCAGCATATTCCAAATCTTTTAGAAGTATTTTTACTTTGTCATGATTAATGAACAAGTCCGTATTGTTTGATTTTTTTTTTATGTTTAATGGGAAAAATATATTTATGTAATATGATACTTATTGTCGAGGATAGAATAGACCATTTTGTCTCTAATGTTTGACTGTAGATAACATTGCCTTGAACACAGTTGATATTCAGTGTTGTTAAATGGGAAAAAGTTGTTGTAATATTTTCCTTCTGTGATCTTCCTGTAGAGCCCAAAAGGTAAAACATCCATGTTCCTTACTATTAATCATTTCGTTAGCTAAGGCTGGGAGCACTGATGGATAAACCATAAAACTTGAAGCTAACTTCCCTTGTTTTTAATGTCCCTCTAGAGGTTAAGAACAGAAAGGGATTCTCTGAAGGAAACCATTGAAGAGCTTCGTTGTGTACAGGCTCAAGAAGGGCAGCTCACGACTCAAGGTAAAAACATCTCAATAGCCCAACCAAGATTCTTTCTTTCTAACAGTGTCAGTAAGAATATTAGATTCATCTTACGACATTGCACCAGTAGATGAAAATGAAAAATCGGTGAAGAGACCATGAAATTGACATAAATTTTAAACTATTACCCAGAGTTTGTGGTAAATAGGCTATAGTAAGGGACCAGATTTACTTGCTTAATTTGTATCTTAATTAGATTTAACATTTGAGTTTTATTAGGTCAAAAACAATGATTTGTTAAATCATCTCTGTTACTAATAAACCTGGAAAGTTTTATTCTGGAAAATTTCTCATGACCTCTTTAAAAGTTTATCAGTGATTTCTAAATCAGTGCCTTTTTTTTTCAAATGAGATGTGGGGTCAGTATCTATCAATCCATTAAGGGACTTTTATCCAAAGAAGAAAACTGCTCTTCCCCCAGAAGGGAGCAGCACAAAGCCCAAGGCTCACCCTCTGCCGCGTTCCTGTCAGGGCCCGAGGATATGTGGGGGCCTGAACGAGGACTTAAACAGATTCACAGTTCGTTTACTCCCACCTGACAGCCAGCCTTTGGAGTTTCAGTCACCTGGAACTAAGAAATGAAATTCTGCTTTTCCGCTAACCGCAACCTCTTTTTCCTCCTCATTCCTTCTACCAAACCTCGTTCCCTTTCTTTCACCTTCAGTGCCCTCTCTGTTGTTTCTGTTGATGGACTCTGTTCTGGCCTCATTTTCCACTCACCAGTGTGCATATCAACCATTTAACTATGTTCTCATCACACCACTTGACCTATTTTTAAACAAGTTTGACAGCTCAAGTTTGTCAATTTTCATCTAACTAATGAGTTCAGCAAGGTCTAAAGATATGCAGTAAGTATACAAATACCAATTACATTTCTGTGTACTCACAGTGAATAGTCTGAAAATGAAATTACAGTAGCATAAAGAACAAAATGCTCAGGAATAAGTTTAACAAAGAAGTGCAAGACTGTGTACACTGAGAACTACCAGTCATTGTAAAGTAAAGATCTAAAAAATGGAGAGCCATTCCGTGTTCACATGTTAGAAAATTCACTACAGTTAAGATTACAGTTCTCTTAGTATTGGTCTAAAGATTCAGTGCATTCCCAGTCAAATTCTCAGTAGACATTTTTGTAGAAGCTGACAAGTTGATCCTACAATTTATATGAAAATACAAAGGAGCAGATATTACCCAAAAAAATCTTGAGAAAGGAAACATTGGAGAACGTACACATACTGACTGGTTTCAATACTTACTTTATATAAAGTTACTGTAATTGAGCATTATGAAACTCATGTGAGGATAAACAGAGATCAGTGTGCTATTCCACATGAATATAATGAAGGAAAGAAACCTCATTATCATGCCAACTGATGCAGAAAAGGCATTTTACAAAATCCAGCACCCTTGACATAAAAGCCACAACAAACTAGGACAGGAACTAAAAAGGGAACTTCTGCAACATGATAAAGGCCATATACAAAAAACTCACAGCTGACATCGTACTAGGGGTGAAAGGCTGAAAGTTTTTCCTCTAAGATCAGGAACAAGACAGTGATACCTCCTACTAGCACTTCTATTCCCATAGTACAGAAAGTCCTCACCAAAGCAATCAGACTAAAACAAAAACAAATCTAAACTGGAAAGGAAGAACTAAAACTATCTGTTTGCAGATGACTTGATCTTTTTGTCAAAAACCCTAAAAATAATCCACACACAAAAAAACTGTTACAGCTGATAAGTTCAACAAAGTTGTAGGATGCAAAAGCAACCTGCAAAAATCAGTTACATTTCTATACATTAAGAGTGATTAATCCAGCAGGGAAATTAGGAAAACAGTTCCATTTACAAGAAGATCAAAAAGAATAAAGTACTTTATTTTACCAAGTTGAAAGCTCCCAAGTTGCTGGGCAGAGTGCACCCGGACAGTTTTGTCTACTTGTCCTCTCTCCTGAGCAGTAAGCTCTGTACAATCCTTGCCCCCTTAGCAGTCCTCTTGCTAAGGGCTTCCTTGTTAGGAAGTCTCTCAGACTTCCCGCCTTTCTTTTGTGCCCTAGCAGCCAGATATGGATCCCTGCTTTCCACAAGTGGCTGGAATCTCAGTCTCTCCAGGAATTCTCCGGGAATTAATTTAACCAAGGAGGCAAAAACCTTGTACCTGAAAACTACAAAACACTGCTAAAGAAATTGAAGAAACCTAAATGGAAAGATATCTCATGTTCATTTAAGACTTAATATTTTGTTAAGATGACAGTAATACTGGATTACAGATGGGAGCGTGAGAGGTGAGACACAGGCTCCCTCCTAAAACTGCATATAATATGAAAATATAATTAATACAACTACTCCTGAAAGAGCAACAGGAAAGGAGACTACAACAGACTGCATACACCTGTAGAAAAGAGCGGACCTCATGGAACAGAGTAACGTACCAAAGCTGTGGCCTGGCGAGACCCAAGCCCTTCCCCCACCCCAGCTCCCCAAAGGGAGGAAGAGAAATGGAGCGGGGAGGGAGTGGAGGCCTAGGGATGCTGAATACCTAACTCCGGAGATCTGCTCTAGGAGCACAAACCTACATTTCATGGTGCTTGCATGGTACTCTGGTGAGTAGGGTTTGGAAAGCTAAGACAGGCAGAATTCCTGAAGAGACTGAGATTCCAGCCACTTGTGGAAAGCAGGGATCCATATCCGGCTGCTCTGGGACAAAAGAAAGGCGGGAAGTCTGAGAGACTTCCTAACAAGGAAGCCCTTAGCAAGAGGGCTGCTAAAGGGGCAAGGATTGTACAGAGCTTACTGCTCAGGAGAAAGGACAGGTAGACAAAATTGTCCGGATGCACTCTGCCCAACAACTTGGGAGCTTTCAATGATCTTCAGGTGCTCCAGCTCCCTGGCTGCCTACAGAGCTCCAAGAACGCCCTCCGGGATACACAGCCTACTGCGCCTTTCTCCAGGCCAGCCCACCTGGCTCGCAAACTGGCAAACACTATCCTGGCA
The DNA here is from genome assembly GCA_029783875.1 of Phataginus tricuspis. Taxonomy (NCBI): domain Eukaryota; kingdom Metazoa; phylum Chordata; class Mammalia; order Pholidota; family Manidae; genus Phataginus; species Phataginus tricuspis. Next base: position 1,983,454 of record JAQQAC010008525.1, on the reverse strand, counting down.
TTAGCCCAGCCAGAGGGAAGATCTGTCTACAGCAACTACAAACGCAAGGCATAGAGGCTTATACCTGTGTGCTCGGCCCACAGGTTCAGGCAGTGGAGTCAGGCACACCAGCCGGGAAGCAGGAAACAGCTCTTTCTTTCCCCCAGGCACCAATACCACTCCCCTTGTGACCCCGGACAGTGTTTCAAGGGCTAAGCAGCTCCTGAGAGTAGAGCTTCTGGGCACTAGAGGGTGCCATATACAAATATAAAACACCAAAGGAACCTGGTTCAAAGTAAAATTATTAATACAACTCCTGAGAAAGATTTAAATGACATCGACCTCATGACTGTTCCTGAGAGGATAAAAAATAAAAATCATTAACATGCTCATGGAGGTACGGAAAGGTATTCAAGAACTCAGGAATGAATTCTGGTTGGAGATCCAATCATTGAAGAGCACAATGGAGGGGATTAAAAGCAGATTAGACATGGTGGAGGAGACGATAAATGATATAGAAACTAGAGAAAAAAATGAATACAAAGAAGCTGAGGCACAGAGAGAAAAAAAGGATCTCTAAGAATGAAAGAATATTGAGAGAACTGTGTGACCAATCCAAACGGAACAATATTCACATTTTAGGAGTACCAGAAGAAGAAGAGAGAGAAAAAGGGATAGAAAGTGTCTTGGAGGGGGTAATTGCTGAAAACTTCCCCAATCTGGGGAAGAAGATAGTCTCTCAGGCCATGGAGATGCACAGATCTCCCAACACAAGGGACCCAAGGAAAACAACACCAAGACATATAATAATTAAAATGGCAAAGATCAAGGATAAGGACAGACTATTAAAAGCAGCCAGAGAGAGAAATAAGATCAAATACAAAAGAAAGCCCATCGCGCTATCATCAGACTTCTCAGCAGAAACCTTACAGGCCAGAAGGGAGTGGCATGATGTATTTAATGCAATGAAGCAGAGGGTCTTCAACCAAGATTACTTTATCCAGGAAGATTATCACTTACATTTAAAGGAGGGATTAAACAATTCCCAGATAAGCAAAAGCTGAGAGAATTTACCTCCACAAACCATCTCTACAGTGTATTTTGGAGGGACTGCTATAGATGGAAGTGTTCCTACAGTTTAATAGCTGTCACGAGAGGTAATAAAACCACAGTAAAGAAAGTAGAGCAGTTAATTACTAAGAAAATGCAAAATAAAATTAACTATCCCCAAAGTCAATCGAGGGATAGACAAAGAGTACAGAATATGATACTTAATATATAAAGAATGGAGGAGGAAGAAAAAGGAGGAGAAAAAAATACAGAGAACCTTTAGATTGTATTTATAATAGCATATTAAGTGAGTTAAGTTAGACTCTTAGATAGTAAGGAAGTAAACCTTGAACCTTTGGTAACCACGAATCTAAAGCCTGCAATGGCAATAAGTGCATACCTATCGATAATCTCCTTAAATGTAAATGGACTGAATGCACCAATCAAAAGACATAGAGTCACTGAATGGATAAAAAAACAAGACCCATCTATATGCTGCCTACAAGAGACTCACTTTAAACACAAAGACATACACAGACTAAAAGTGAAGGGATGGAAAAAGATATTTCATGCAACTAATAGGGAGAAAAAACCAGGAGTTGCAGTACTTGTATGAGACAAAATACACTTCAAAACAAAGAAAGTCACGAGAGACAAAGAAGGACATTACATAATGAAAAAAGGGTCAATCCAACAAGAAGATATAACCATTATAAATATATGCCCACCACAGGAACACCTACATATGTGAAACAAATACTAACATAATTAAAAGGAAAAATAAAAGGCAACACATTCATTCTAGGAGACATCAACACTCCACTCACTCTGAAGGACAGATCAACCAGACAGAAAATAAGTAAGGAGACAGAGGCACTAAACAACACATTAGAACAGATGGACCTAACAGACATCTACAGAACTCTACACCCAGAAGCAGCAACATACACATTCTTCTCAAGTGTACATGGAACATTTTCAAGAATAGATCATATCCTAGGCCACAAAAAGAGCCTCGGTAAATTCAAAAAGATTGAAATTGTACCAAGCAGTTTCTCAGACCACAGATGTATGAAACTAGAAATAAATTACACAAATAAAATGAAAAAGCCCACAAACACATCGAGGCTTCACAGCATGCTCCTAAATAACCAATGGATCAATGACCAAATGAAAACAGAATATATGCAGACAAATGACAACAATAATTCAACACCACAAAATCTGTGGGACGCAGCGAAGACCATGCTAAGAGGAAAGTATATTGCAATACATGCCTACCTCAGGAAAGAAGAACAATCCATATGAGCAGTCTAAACTCACAGTTAACGAAACTAGAAAAAGAAGAACAAATGAGGCCCAAAGTCAGTAGGAGGAGGGACATAATAAAGATTAGAGCATAAATAAATAAAATTGAGAAGAATAAAACAGAAGAAAGAATTAATGAAAGCAAAAGCTGTTTTTTTGAGAAAATAAACAAAATAGATAAACCCCTAGCCAGACTTATCTAGAAAAAAAGAGAGTCTACTCACATAAACAGAATCAGAAATGAGAAAGGAAAAATCACTATGGACCCCACAGAAATACAAAGAATTATTAGAGAATAATATGAAAAATTATATGCTAACAAACTGGATAACCTAGAATAAATGGACAACTTTCTAGAAAAATGCAACCTTCCAAGGTTAACACAGGAAGAAACAGAAAATCTGAATAGACCAATTACCAGCAACGAAATTGAACTGGTAATCAAAAACCTACCTAAGAACAAAACACCTGGACCAGGTGGCTTCACCGCTGAATTTTATCAAACATTTAGTGAAGACCTACTATCCATCCTCATTAAAGTTTTCTGAAGAGTAGAAGAACAGGGAATACTTCCAAACTCATTCTATAAGGCCAGCATCACTCTAATACCAAAACCAGGCAAATTCACCACAAAAAAAAGAAAATTACAGACCAATATCCCTGATGAGCATAGATACAAAAATGCTCAACAAAATATTAGCAAACCGAATTCAAAAATACATCAAAAAGACCATCCATCACAATCAAGTAGGATTTATTCCAGGTACAACATTCAAAAATCCATCAACATCATCCACCACATCAACAAAAAGGACAAAAACAACATGATCATCTCCATAGGTGCTGAAAAAGCATTCAACAAAATTCAACATCCATTCATGATAAAAACTCAACAAAATGGGTATAGAGAGCAAGTACCTGAACATAATAAAGGCTATATATGACAAACCCACAGCCAACATTATACTTAACAGCGAGAAGCTAAAAGCTTTTCCTTTAAGATTGAGAATAAGACAAGGATGCCCACTCTCCCCAGTTTTATTCAACATAGTACTGGAGGTCCTAGCCACAGCAATCAGACAACACAAAGACATACAAGGCATCCAGACTGGCAAGGAAGAAGTTAAACTCTCCCTGTTTGCAGATGACATGATATTGTACATAAAAAACCATAAAGAATCCACTCCAAACTACTAGATCTAATATCTGAATTCAGCAAATTTGCAGGATACAAAATTAATACTCAGAAATCTATGGCATTCCTATACACTAACAATGAACTAGCAGAAAGAGAAATCAGGAAAACAATTCCATTCAAAGTTGCATCAAAAAGAATAAAATACCTATGAATAAACCTAACCAAGGAAGTGAAGGACCTATACTCTGAACACTACAAGACACTCATAAGAGAAATTAAAGAAGATACCAATAAGTGGAAACACATCCCGTGCCCATGGATAGGAAGAATTAATATTGTCAAAATGCCCATCCTGACTAAAGTAATCTACAGATTTAATGCAATTCCTATCAAAATACCAACAGCATTTTTCAACAAACTAGAGAAAATCATTCTAAAATTCATATGGAACCACAAAAGACCCCAAATAACCAAAGCAATCCTGAGAAGGAAGAATAAAGCTGGGGGAATAATGCTCCCCAACTTCCAGCTTTACTACAAAGCCACAGTACTCAAGACAATTTGGTACTGGCACAAGAACAGACCCATAGATCAATGGAACAGACTAGAGAGCCCTGGTATAAACCCAACCATGGATGGTCAATTAATATATGATAAAGGTGCCATGGACATAGAATGGGGAAATGACAGCCTCTTCAACAGCTGGTGTTGGCAAAACTGGACAGTTACATGCAAGAGAATGAAACTGGATTATTGTTTAACCCCATACACAAAAGTAAACTTGAAATGAATCAAGGACCTGAATCTAAGTCATGAAACCATAAAACTCTTAGAAGACAACACAGGCAAAAATCTCCTGAATATAATCATGAGTGACTTCTTCCTGAATGCATCTCCTTGAGCAAGGGAAACAAAAGCAAAAATGAACTCATGGGAATATATCAAACTAAAAAGTTTCTCTATGGCAAAGGACACCATCAACAGAACAAAAAGGCATTCTACAGATTTTCTCTAGTTTGTTGGGAGAATATATTTGTAAATGACATATCTGACAAGGGGTTAACATCCAAAATATATAAAGAACTTACACGCCTCTACACCCAAAAAGCAAATAACCCTATTAAAAAATGGGCAGAGGATATGAATAGACAGTTCTCCAAAGAAGAAATTCAGGTGGCCAACCAACACATAAAAAGATGCTCCACATCACTAATCATGAGGGAAATGCAAATTAAAACCACAATGAGATATCACCTCACACCAGTAAGGATGGCCAGCATCCAAAAGACTAAGAACAACAAATGCTGGTGAGGATGCAGAGAAAGGGGAACCCTCCTACACTGCTGGTGGGAATGTAAGCTAGTTCAACCATTGTGGAAAGCAATATGGAGGGTCCTCAAAGAACTAAAAATACAAATACCATTTGACCCGGGAATCCTATTCCTTGAAATTTACCCAAGGAATACAACTTCTCAGATTCAAAAAGACATATGCACCCCTATGTTTATTGCAGCACTATTTACAATAGGGAAGATATGGAAGCAACCTAAGTGTCCATCAGTAGACGAAGAGATAAAGAAGAGGTGGTAAATATGCACAATGGAATACTATTCCGCCATAAGAAGGAAACAAATCCTGCCATTTGCAACAACATGGATGGAGCTGGAGGATATTATGGTCAGTGAAATAAGCCAGGCGAAGAAAGACAAGTGCCAAATTATTTCCCTCATTTGTGGAGTATAACAACAAAGCAAAACTGAAGGAACAAAATAGCAGCAGACTCAGAGACTCCAAGAAGGAACTAGTGGTTACCAAAGGGAAGAGTTGTGGGAGGGCGGGTTCGGAAGGTGGGAGAAGGGGATTGAGGGATATTATGTTTAGTACACATGGTGTGCAGGATCACGGGGAAAACAGTGTAGCACAGAGAAGGCAAACAGTGAATCTGTGTCATCTTACTACACTGATGGACAGTGACTGAATTAGGGTATGAGTGGGGACTTGATAATATGGATAAATATAGTAACCACATTGTTTTTTCATGTGAAACCTTCATAAGAGTGTATATCAATAATACCTTACTAAAAAAATTTAATACACAGAAATCTATTCCATTCCTATATACTAACAATGAACTAGCAGAGAGAGAAATCGGGAAAACAATTCCATTCACAATTGCATCAAAAAGAATAAAATACCTAGGAATAAACCTAACCAAGGAAGTGAAAGACGTATTCTCTGAAAACTACAAGACATTCATGAGAAATATTAAAGAAGATACCAATAAATGAAAACACATCCTGTGCCCATGGGTAGGAAGAATTAATATTGTCAAAATGGCCATCCTGCCTAAAACAATCTACAGATTCAATGCAATTCCTGTCAAAATACCAATAGCATTCTTCAACGAACTAGAGAAAATCGTTCTAAAATTCATATGGAACCACAAAAAACCCTGAATAGCCAATGTAATCCTGAGAGGGAAGAATAAAGCTGGGGATATTATGCTCCCCAACTTCAAGCTCTACTACAAAGCCACAGTAATCAAGACAATTTGGTACTGGCACAAGAACAGACCCATAGACCAATGGAACAGACTAGAGAGCCCTGGTATAAACCCAACCATGGATGGTCCATTTATGTATGATAAAGGAGCCATGGACATACAATGGGGAAATGACAGCCTCTTCAACAAGTGGTGTTGGCAAAACTGAACAGCTACATGTAAGAGAATGAAACTGGGTTATTGTTTAACCCCATACACAAAAGTAAACTTAAAATGGATCAAGGACTTGAATGTAAGTCATGAAACCATAAAACTCTTAGAAGACAACATAGGCAAAAATCTCCTGAAGATAAGCATGAGCAACTTCTTCCTGAATACATCTCCTTGAGCAAGGGAAACAAAGCAAAAATGACCTCATGGGACTACATCAAAACTAAAAAGGTTCTGTATAGCAAAGGACACCATCAACAGAACAAAAAGGCATCCTACAGTATGGGAGAATATATTTGTAAATGACATATTGGACAAGGGGTTACCATCCAAAATATATAAAGAACTTACACGCCTCAACACCCAAAAAGCAAATAACCCTACTAAAAAATGGGCAGAGGATATGAAGAGACAGTCCTCCAAAGAAGAAATTCAGATGGCCAACAGGCACATGAAAAGATGCTTCACATCACTAATCATCAGGGAAATGCAAATTAAAAGCACAATGAGATATCACTTCACACCAGTAAGGATGGCCAGCATGCAAAAGACTAAGAACAACAAATGCTGGTGAGGATGCAGAGAAAGGGGAACCCTCCTACACTGCTGGTGGGAATGTAAGCTAGTTGAACCATTGTGGAAAGCAATAATGAGGTTCCTCAAAAAACTAAAAATAGAAATACCATTTGATCCAGGAATCCCACTCCTTCGAATTTAGTGAAAGAATACAACCTCTCAGATTCAAAAAGACATATGCACCCCTACATTTATCGCAGCACTTTTTACAATAGCCAAGATATGGAAGCAACCTAAGTGTCTATCAGTAGATGAATGGATAAAGAAGAGGTGGTACATATACACAATGGAATACTACTCAGCCATAAGAAAGAAACAAATCCTACCATTTGCAACAACATGGATGGAGCTAGAGGGTATTATGCTCAGTGAAATAAGCCAGGCAGAGAAAGACAAGTGACAAATGATTTCCCTCATTTGTGGAGTATAACAACGAAGTAAAACTGAAGGAACAAAATAGCAGCAGACTCAGAGACTCCCAAGAAAGAACTAGTGGTTACCAAAGGGGAGGGGTGTGGGAGTGCACGTGTGGAGGGTGGGAGAAGGGGATTGAGAGGTATTATGTTTAGTACACGTGGTGTGGGGGGATCACGGGGAAAACAGTGTAGCACAGAGAAGGCAACAGTGAATCTGTGGCATCTTAGTACACTGAAGGACAGTGACTGCATTTGGGTATCGGTGGGAACTTGATAATATGGTTAAATGTAGTAACCACATTGTTTTTTCATGTGAAACTTCTTAAGAGCTCATCAATAATACCTTAATGAAAAAAAAAATGACAGTACTACCTAAAGGATTCTGCAGATTAAGTGCATCTTTATGAAAATACCAATGGCATTCTTCTCAGAAACAGAAAAGCTCATTTTAAAACTCACATGGAATTTCAACAGACCCTGAATGACCATAGTAATCTTGAAGAAAGAAGACAAAAAAGTGTGGATGACTCACACTTCCTGATATCAAAGCTTAGAATAAGGTTATTCACCAAAACAATGCAGTATAGGCATAAAGATGACATAGACCAATAGAAAAGAACAGAGGGCCCAGAAATACACCATTACACGTGGTCAGTTGATTTTCAACAAGAGTGTTAAGACCATTCAATGCGAGAAAGGGATGTCTTTTCAGTAAATTGTGCTGGGAAAACTAGATACCACATCCAAAAGTGTGAAGTTACCTTACACCATATACAAAAATGAACTCAAAATGAGTCAAAGACCTAAATGAAAGTGCTGAAAGTATAAAACTTAGAAAAAAACAGAAAAGTCATCATGGTGCTGGATTTGGCAGTGATTCCTTGGAATTGTTAACAAAAACACAGACAACAAAAGGAAAAATAGATAAATTGGACTTGATCAAAATTAAAAGCTTTTGTGCATCAGAAGACATTGTCAACAGAGTGAAAAGGGGACAAAAAAATGAGGACAATGTATTTGCAAATCATATATATGATAAGTGGTTTATATCCAGAATATAGATATATATAATATAGCATATCAAAGTTCTTTTCTACGACTCAGCAATAACAAATGGGCAAAGGACTTGAGTAGCATTTCTCTAAAGAAGATTCACCAGTGGCCAGTAAGCACATCAAAGATGTGACGTCATCAGTCATCAGAGAACTGCACATCAAAGCAACAGTGAGATGCCACCTCACACCTGTTAGGAGAGCTATCACCAAAAAAAGGAAACCAGCAAGTGCTGGCAAGGATGTGGGAAAACTGGAACCTTCATGCATTGCTGGTTGGGCTCTAAAATGGAAGCCACTGTGGAAGAGTTTGGTGATTCTTCAAAAAGTTAAACATAAAATTACCATGTGATCTAGTAGTTCCATTCCTATGTACATACCCAAAAAAATTTTTTAAGAAGGACTCAACCAGATACTGGTGTACCAGCATTCATAGCAGCATTATTCACAATAGCCAAAAGATGGAAACAACCCAAGTCCATTGACACATGAATGAATGAAGGAAAGGTGGTGTATACATATGGTGGAATACTATTTGGCAATGAAAAGGAGTGGCATTCTGATAAATGCTACAGCATGGATGGATTTTCAAAACATTATGTTAAGTGATGTAATCCAGACACAAAAGGACAAATAATGGTTGAGTCCATTTATATGAGGTCTCTAAAATGGGCAAATTCATGAAGCAGACAGAAGGTAGAACAAAGGTTATGAGGGGCTGGAGAGAAAGGAATGGGGAGTTACAGCTTAAAGGCTGCAGAATTTAAGTTTTGGGTGATGAGTTTTGGTAATAGTATGATGGTTCCACAACATAGTGAATGTCCTTACTCTCTCATTTGTACATTTAAAAATTGTTAAAATGATATAATAATGCAAAGCAACTGTGATATGGTCTATTCTTGACTAAAACAAAGATTTTACCTCTTAAAATTAATGCTCAGATTAGGGTTTCATATAGAAACTAAAGGAAATAGTTGTACTCTCTCTTAACCTGGCTTTCATGTTTGTATTTTATAGGGTTAATGCCTCTAGGAAGTCAGGAGTCTTCAGATAGTCTCGCAGCAGAGATTGTTACACCAGAAATCAGGTGAGGAGATCATGAAGTTCTGTTACCCTCTACAATATTCCTGGAGAAAATACAAAGAGGATTGGTTCCTTATCCTTCATTACTAACACTTTCAACATGAACTCAATATTTGATGTCCATGTTTTCAGCATGTGGAAACTTCCTTCAGCGGGCCCAAGAGACTTGATTTTCTCACTTGGGTAGGAAAATGAAATGTTTTATATGTACACAGCAGACTAATTTATATGTGCTTAGGTATCCTTGGCAAACATTTGCAATGAAACCACCTGGCCAAAGACGAAAGTTATGCCTGGACATCAGCCTGCAAAATAATTAATCACTAAGATTTATCTATGGACTGCATGGAAAGGTCCAGGAAAGATTTGATGTAGTAGACAGGAGAAGCATTTCCCCATCTCTACTACTCTTCCCTCCATGGTACCACATATTTTTATTAGTCATGGCATTTTTAAAATTCCATTTATTTCAATATATACCTGGCTTTATGTATCAAAGCCAAAAAATGGCAGTGAAGCACCAAGTGTGCAGCAGGACGATGGTCCCTGAATATTACTTTTACCTTCTTTGGGCCTATTTGATTCCACTTAAAATTGACACAGGCCTTGATTCTTCATAACATGGTTGGAGTTATTAAATAAAATAATAGCTGTGCAAGAATTTTATACCTGTGAAGTTATAGTAGATATTCAAATACTTGTGAATAAATGAAGACAATTTTAATTTATCATTGTTGGCATTATTTAAGACAGACAAAAGGAGTTTGTCTTTTTAAAAAATGCTCTTTTGACTGAAAAATTACACTTCTGGGAGTTAATCCTAAGGAAATAACCAAGGATATGTACAAAGGTGTGTATATATAAAACTGATCATTATTAACATGTAAAAGCTCAAAATTGGTAGCAGTCAATCCCAAATAATTTGGTGTTCATTAAATAATGATTCATCTATGTATTTTAACCCACCATTTAAAGTTTCATAATATTTAAGGGTATAAAAAGATGGTGAAAATTTAAGTATAAATAGCAGATACAGTGTAGCATGTACTGTGAGATCCATTTTTTAAAGTGTTTGCCTGTGTATACAGTTAGAAGGCTGTATTTCTTTTTTTCTTTACTTTCTTTTTTATTTTATTTATTTTATTTTTTTATTTTTATTAAGGTATTATTGATATACTCCTATGAAGGTTGCACATGAAAAAACAATGTGGTTACTACATTCACCCATATTATCAAGTCCCCCCCACACCCCATTGCAGTCACTGCCCATCAGTATAGTAAGATGCCACAGAGTCACTGTTTGAGAAGGCTGTATTTCAGCAATAATAATTCAGCACCATAGGGTTATGGATGCTTTGTATTTTCTTCTCATTTATCTTTTTTCCCCCTACATTGAGCATGTTTTACTTTGTAATTGAAAAATATGCTGAAGTCACTGTTGTCAGGTACAAAATGTATCAAGGTCTATATAATTGCTTGATTTGGGTCACAGGTTTGGCTAGTCTTTTCAGTAGCAAAAGTAAGAGTACTTTATAAGATGTATGGTTTTTACAAAATAAGAGCAGATGTTTTGTGTGTATTTTTTTCTGTTTCCATGAGAAGCACCATGTTTTGTAGTATCTGGTACTGATAGTAAGGTCTTTCTTCACTGGCCCTCTAAAGATGACCTGATGTAAAATAAAGAAGCTTTATGTTCAACAAGTGTATCTTCCATTATATCTCCATATGAATTAATATTCAGCTGTGTCATCCCTGCAGTAAATACAGTGGAAAGCTTTATGTGACTGTTGCCATCAATAACCCTCATTGTGAGCTTTTGGGATAACACAAAGGGTCCAGAGTAGTGTAGTCCAGAAACTTGGCTCTGATAATCTGGTTTGTTAAGAAGAGTACAATTTTATATATCTAAGAATGGATGGACTGGAAATCTTGAACGCATTCTGCATTGAATATTATATCTTGTCACCAAGTGATCAGTAATTTAAAAGCATAGCATTGGAGGTCATTTGTTTTGTTTTGTTTTGTTTATTAAAAGGTCATGTTTTTTTATGAGAACCAAAGAACAAATATATAAATGCATTCATAGCCTAAATACTTAAATCAGAAAGGAAATAGGATTTTGAAACCTCATTTGTTACAAATTATAATACTTGGAGGTTCTATTATCTTCAGCTATCCATGCTAAAAAGAAAGTACTTAAGACCTGAAACATAACATCTTAGACAGTTACAAGAACTTAATTGTTGCAGATACTTTGTTTTTCATTTCTGTTCTTTGTATTAAATCTGTAACTGAATAGTTGGATTTTGATAACTGTATTGCAGTAATGTACCAGATAATCAGTTTTTCTTTTGCCATTCAGGGAGAAACTTATCCGTCTTCAACATGAGAATAAGATGTTAAAACTTAACCAAGAGGGTTCAGACAATGAAAAAATTGCCTTGTTGCAAAGTCTTCTAGATGATGCAAATCTACGCAAGAATGAACTGGAAACAGAGAATAGGTAGGAATGTATCCAGGTGGCCCTATGAGACAGGTTTTTCTCGTTTGCCTTGATTTTGATTCCCTTAAACAAAGGTTTGAATTGTATTTTGAAACGTGATGTGTTATTCCATTTCATTTTAAAAGTACTTGTGGACAGACTTGAGAAAATTGAGCATACTTATGAGCAGACTTGAGAAAAAGTGTCTTTTATAATAGTATTCTGCTCTTTAGTTCTTAAAGCAAAATGATATCAAAGCTCTACCATTTTCCTTTTCTAACTGCTAATTAAAACTAGTGGATTAAAAAAAATCTGACCGTTAATTCAGTCTTGTACAACAATTTCAGTTCGTAGTCCTTATCAGACTAAAACAGTTTACCCAGTTTTTACAAGCTAATGTTTCAGAGGTTCATTTGGTATGAGGAAAACAATAGGATCCATCATAAGTGATAGAGCTTTTCTTAAAAATCTTATTTCTTGTGGCCCTAAAAGAAAATCATTCATCTTATGAGCAATTCGATTATTTTGAGAATTTAGAATCTGCAAATTTAACAAGAAAATAACTTTCTGCTTATAAGTTTTCAGTGTATTACATTTTGTAGTCATTCAAAGCTACTTTAAAAGTAATAGCTTACTCTGGCAAGAGTTACTTTTATATTTTGTTGTGACAGTCTTAGGGTTTTTTTATTTTTGGAAATGTTTCTTAGATGCCAAACATAGTTTCTTTTCTTAAGTGCTGTGATATTCTGTCATTGTTTAGGGATTTCACATTTTATTAATAGGTTCATAGTTTGCCTGATAGTACAGATTCTTTGTTTATTATGCCTGATTGATTTGTCAATTCCCAGGTATGAGTCAGTTTTGGGAGACAGAATTGTTAGGACAATTTTACGTATCCTACCCTTCTACGTGTAGCTTTAATTTTTAAAGCTGCTAAGGTAGAATTGGTGAACAGTATAAATACCAGGGTGATTATTAGAGCATAATTAAGCATAAACAGAGGAGAAAATTTTCATATCAATTCTTAGGAGCATAGAGAATGGATAGTTTTTTAAATACTTCAAAAAAGTGGAAAATGAGAAGGGGAGGAAGAAGAACTGTAGAGCACAGCTGGCAGTCATGCGGGCCCAGGGTGAGAGCATCTTGTGTTCCCCTGCATCCCTTGCCCCTGGGCTGTATCTTAGCCATCTTAGTTAGGACAGCCTTCTCTCGACCCTAATTTCTTTCCAGTGAATCAGCACCCCCCACTTCCTTTCCAGTGTTTGGCACTGTTTATCACAGACTTCAGTTACTGGCCTCTGCCCCTTAGCAAGAGAATAGCTACTTGTCATTTATACAGAACTCCACTGTGTAGATAACCAATCGCCTCCCAAGTCCCTGATATTTACAGCTATTTACAACTTACTATTGTGTTTGTTTCTTAAATTGCAATACTGATGACAACTTTCTTCTATAGATTATAGCTATCTATGTATGACTTATAACAATAATTACAGCAGCTAACATTTATTATGCTCCTGTTTGTTCCCAACATTGTGTTCCAAACATTGTGCCAAGTGTTTTCAGTATGTGATCTTATTTTTCTTTATTAAAGTTTTACAGATGAAGGAACTGGGCCTCAGATCCAAGCTACCTGACTCCAGAGCCTCTACCTAACCCATACCCTCTTTCTTGCCAATATGTCTTCTGCCATATTTGCAAAGCATTTATTTGTCTGCTGTCTTCCCTCACAGAATGCCCTTTGCATTAAGTGAATTACCCTGTCTGCTGTTACTGCATTTCAGCATTTAGGTTACCTTGTCTCTAATCTGGTACAAATTAACAGCACTAGCCCAGCACCAGGAAACCTGAGTCCCACTGAGCCTTTTAACTGCATGGCCTCAAATACAATTTGCTTACCACCATGTGTCATCTGTAGAAGGAAAGGTTCATAGTAAATCCCCAATTGGTTATCCCAGTAATAATAATAAGCATTTTTAAAATCTGTAATGCCTGCTGACGCTTGTTCAGAGAACTGTCTCAAAGTGCATATGACCTCATTTCCTTCTCTCTCAGAGTATATCGTGGTCTCACGCTCACCCTATCTGTAGGCCCTCTTGACAGTTAGATGTAATTAGACTGATTAAAATGTTAACTAACTAAACTCCTGATGGAGGAGAGAGAAGGTAGAGGTAGTTCACATTATAGAGTACCTGCTGTGTGCAAGTACCATGCTAGACACTATCTGTGTATTATCTCAGTCCTCTAAATAAACCCATGAGGTAGGCATTATAATCCTCATTTATTTTGTTTTTTGGAAAAATGATGAGAATTTTTTCATTTATATTTACTTATATTTGTATAGCTTCGTGTGTGTGTGTGTGTGTGTTAATCTTTGTATTTTAAGTCACATTACTATGTGTGCTTCTCCATTCCACATTGCTGGATATTTGAATTGTTCTCAAATCCTTCAAGAAACATTTTGGTATAGACTTACTATGTTTTTATGGCATTTACAGTGACCTCCACCTAGTAGGTTTGTGTGTTGACTAATTTCAAAAGCAGCTAAGATGGATAGTTAATATAGTTAATATACTTATAGCTTGAAATATATTACCATATTGCTTTCTGAAAAGATGGAAAAAGTTACAGCATCACTGGTAATGTATTGATATACCTCTCTCCCCATACTGAATACTGATTTTCAGGTAAATCTTTCTTTGTCAAAAAAGCATTCAGATTTTCTATTCTTTGATGTGAAAAACATGAACTATTGCTACAGATTTGATTCCATTCTTACTGTGCTTTTGCTGCATTATAGAACCTGCATTAAGAATTTCTTGGAATTTGTTGAGTAAAAAAATTTGCTTATTGAACTTTCTGGCTGTTTGGATTCTAAATACTCACTGTCTTGTTTGTCCTTAATTCAGGGCAGTCTGACTTCTACCAGTGTTTCGCTGAAGCATTTCTTATTAAAATAACCAGTCATGTCTTAAACGGCCAATCCAGTGGAAGCATCTATTATATTCTATTTTTTTAATGGATCAGTTATTTAATTAGTTTCTTTGTAAGAAATTTAGAACATCAATTTGTGAGGATAAACTCCATTTTTGAGAGCAAACACAGAGTAGAGGTAGCCCTGGAGCTGAGGAACAGCTTTGATTTTTGGCAGAATTTGAGAGTCCATCGCCTTCTGACCAACCTTGCACTGTTCTGTAAGCTCGTATTTCCCTTTCTTGGTGTCCAAGATCTTGCCTTCCTAGTGCCTGGGCTTACGCAGCTGCTGCTGCTTAAAATAAGCGTCAGCGAGGTGTGTGGGGATTTTCACACCGAGATTAATTTTGGTGGAGGTGGCAAGGACAAGTATCTACTATGCTCTACGCAGAGGCACTCGATTGGGGATAGGAGGTCCAGTTACAAGTAGAAGCCAGTGCTCGGCTGCTTCAGGAAAACGACCCTCTCGCCCCTGTGGCGCCCAGTTAGGGTGACCAGAGTGGCCCCGGGAGTGGTACTGGCTCGCAGTTGTCTCACGTGCTGACTGAAGGGTTTCTGCCGTAGCTCAACAGCTTCCAAGGCGACCTTCCGTAGGATAACACGTAGGCGTTTTGCGAAGCTTATCACTTGGGTACCACCATTTTTATCACCACCAACTGGTTTTGTGACAGTGGCAAGAACCTTCTCCTTTTCTTTTTGATCCTGGATTTAGCTGCTGAATACTCCCTCTTGTACGTAGCCTTTCTGGAGTACGTAGCCAATCTGGAGTACCTGCCAATTCCTCTGACTAGGACAGGGTTTCCGCTACAGTGGGGCTTCCCCTTCTTTGGCATCTTGACCTTGAGGTCACCCTTCTTAACCTTGCCACCAGCATCGGCCTTCCTGGCTTCAGGCTGCTTCTCCTTGATAACCAGTTTCTCAGCTTTTTCATGCACCATCTTGCAAGATGGGAGAGAGTACTGTGTTCTTTATTACTGACCATTTCCCCTTTCCTCAAACTGGTTTTTCCCTTTAATAGCACACCTCTCTTGTGCTTCGCCTGGTTGTCTTCAGGGTGAGGTCCCCTTTACCATCCTTTGTTGATCTACCAGGGACCATCCTTGTTCCTCCTTTCCACCCTTTTTACCTTCTTTCTAGTCTGTGTTACTGATACCTTGGCTTCAGTGGACTCCAGGTGGCTCCACGTCTGTGTATTATCCATCCAGACTCTGTGTGCTACAGATACAGATGTCTGGCTGTCCGACCCACATCTCTAGAAACTGCATTTTTAGCAAATACAAAATGCGGTTCTTCATAGTCCTTCCCTGACCTGTCGCTCCAGTACTCCCTTTCTCAGTAGCTCAAACCAAATCCTGAGTGTTATTCTTTTCCTTGTGTTATTTCCCCGTCTTCCCTTCAATTTCAGGCATATTTAGTAATAATTTTAACAGCCTTCTGGTCTCCATGCCTGCTCCTGGATCTCTTTGGGAACATCCTCCACCCTCAAACCAATTTAATCTTCCTCAAGTACTGTCTCACCATGTGTCTCCCTTCTTGCAATCCTTCATCGTCACCCAAGACCTAGCGAACCAGATGGTCTACTGAAAGCTGCACCATAATGACCTTCAGAATTGATGACGGTCGGCTTCAGGATCAGCATTATTAAAGCCTGGCCAGGTCGTTCTGGCTTCAGCCCCATTGTAGGGTAATTCTAGCTACTTCGGCACTTCGCACTGGACCGTACCCAGCTTCTGCTCTTCTCCTCTGGCTCCCCTCCAGCCATCCTCCCCTCAGAACGTATTACTTAGTCACATCATTCTTCAACTCAGTGGCCCCGCTCATTTTCCCTGTGCCTTGGACGTGCTAAGTCATGTCTCAAGTCCCCTTTTCACCCTTCACATAAGTATTCTATTTACTGTTCTAGTCTCCCTTAAGTCAAGCCTGTCGCAGCTCCTCCACACAGTGAGGTACAGGCTCTGCTGCTTTGAGTGATCCTCGGTCCTCTTGCACACCTCTGCGCTATGTTGAAGCACTTAACTCTTATTTTACTGTAACGTGCCACCCCACTAAATTCCTCATGTGCAAGGATCTTTTAATAGTAGTGCTGAGTATATTGGCAGACACATAGTTTGAATTAAAAATATACTAAGGTGATGCAGATAATTTAGATATGACTGAGAACACTAGTTTGACAAAATGTGGCCAGTAAAATACTATGTTGGAAATCATCATAGAAATTTCAAGCGATGCAAAAAATAATCAGAAAAGTGAGCTCCTATTACTAACCTGACGCTTAGTTTTGCTAATTATACTGTCTCTCTAACCAAAACAACAATCTAGGAAAAAAGCATAAGTCACAACTTGGAAAATTAATGTATTTGATTTTTAGGCTGGTGAATCAGAGACTTCTGGAAGTACAGTCACAAGTTGAAGAATTGCAAAAATCTTTACAGGATCAAGGCTCAAAAGCAGAAGATGTAAGTTTTAATATGTACCAACTGTGATCCACCAGTTTCACAATGCTAAGAAAACCTGTAACTCTTATTTGATGGTCTCTAGCCAAAAAACTTAGAATTATGTTGGTTATAGTAAAGAAGCAGTGTTTTCCTTTTACTAACATTCCTTATAAAAAGGACCAGACAGCACTTTTCTGTGTCTTTCAGATTCACACAGCTGGGAAGTAGTCATTTGTAGTTTATCAGCTGAGGAATTAACTGAGGTTTTGTGTTTTAAATGCTTAACTCAGTATTCAGAGTATAGGGTCTTTCACTCAGGCTAACAGCAAAACAATACTGGTAGTGTAACTAAGAGTGTTCGAGGAGAAATTTTTTAGTTTAGTGTAATTGATATTTAAGAAAGTAATGCCGTCCCTAGAATCCGGCCATCTTTAGATTTCTGAATCCCACACACATGCAAAAAGCAGTCCATTGACCCTTTTTTGCATTCCCGCTGCTCATGGCATCTGTCACAGCCCTACCTGCTGGGTGGGGTATAGTGAGTGCGCTGAGCGGGTCAGCTCTTGCTCCCCACCTCTTGCAGGGCTCATGGAGCACATAGTAGTCAATCTCCAGTGAAAGTCTAAATAAATCAGATTTTGCAAATTTCTTACATGTGAGCAGTATACAGTATAGCGGCAACTATAAAGTACTCAACAGTGTGAAGAGGAGAAAATGCTAAATTTTAGTGACCAGTCTTTGCTCCAGCCAGGTGGTTCTTCTTTCCCTGTTGCTGGTATGACTTACTATAAACTCTGGCCTTTGAGTGCAAACCTACTTCGTTGTTCCCATTAATAGAGACATTTGGGGGGGCCAGTGTCAAAACTATAGATACATCCATGCCCATCTAGCTTACAAACATAAGAGGGGGTAAAGGCAGAGGGAATCAAAGAAGGGATGTTAAACCAGTGTATTACTTAAAACCTGAGAATATGAGATATAAAAAGTTCATCCATCAGTGAGCTAATTTTATGAGTTTCTTAAATATACATCTAGTTTATCAAGGCAATATGCTTTTATAAGATGATGGTCTTAGTTTAGCCTGTAATTAATATGTTGATAGCCCTTCTTTAGATCCCCAGTTCCTAAAACTGTCGCCAACACTTAAATTACATTATTCCCTTATTAAAGTGGAACTTGTTTGAAATATCTTGGTTTACTGTTTAAAGATGCCTTTCTCCAGACTGCTAAATTACAAAGAGGTGAAGCAAAACCACCAATAGTGTATTAAAATACGAGTAAGCCTAGCTAGTGCTAGGTGGTAACATTTCTGAGGTGAGTGAACTCACTGGATCCCTTACACAGAAGTAAATGGGAGCTTTGTTTTGTTCTCTAAGTCTTTGAGGAGAGTTTGGCGATTTGTTATGGCAGAGAGGGGAGAGCATGTAGTACATAGGAAGTAAGTAGAGAGTGTCAGAGTCAGTGTCAGTTCAGCCTTGTTGTTAGGGCAACAACCATGTCCTGGATTTGCTTACTTACATTAAAACATACAGAAAGGAATTTATTATGTTAAAAATAATTTTGCATAGCCTGATTAAGTGTCACTGTGGTAAACAAATCTGATTAAATAGGTGCCATTACTTTAAGAGAACATATTTTAGAAGTGAGATATAAACCCCAAAAGTACTATTTGCATAAATTAGTCAATTTATTGACTGCCTAGATGATAATGAGATGTCCTGCTCTAAATTCTTGGAAATTCTATCAAAGCTCTTCTCTATAAGTAGAAAAGATTCAAATAGAAACATCACTTGTTCTGATAATGCCTCAAAATCATTTGGAGAAATAAATAGTATGGTACAGGACATGTGGCTCTTTGCCCCAGGAAATTTTTGATGCTTTCGTCTTCTTTCTTTCACTAACCTAGTGTTGCATCTCAGGAATGTGTAATACATAGAACAATCTGCCAAATGGAATCAATCCCCACCGAAGAACAGCATAATTTCTGCCTATTTCTGTTATCAAAAGCACAGTCCTTTCATATGACCTTAAGTCAGAGTAGGGTGGTTTGCACATTTTTATTATTATTTTTATGTCATTTATTTTTAGCATGGAAGCAGAAAATCATTGTTATATCCAGGCATGTGGATAATTTGAGCTAGCCACAGTGTATAAAACTCCAGAGAACGAGACAGGATGAGGAGACCATAGAAGAAAGAAAAATGTACATTTTTGAAAAAAAAATGCATATCTTTTACTTCTTGAATTACTAAATCGTTCCTTCTGTTGGCTGCTGTGTTTGCTTCATACTAATATGTCTTCTCTGTCTCTTGGCATGGTTTCTGCTCAAGGCTATTGTAAGTATGGCTTCCTATTCATTTCTATATATTGAGCAGTTTTTTGATTTATACATTCTCTTCCATGACATAGTTGATGTATTGAAATTTTATGCAAAATTAGTATACCAATATTACTTGTCTTATAGGTTTATGCCCTTTGCACTTAAAGATATTTAAAGGATATAAAAATCTTAAGTCAAACTAAAATGGATGCTGCTCTTATTTTTTTCCTCTTATTCTACCCCACTGTAATAATTAGTTTTTATAATACTTTGAAGCGTTCCTATCAAGGTCTGGCCTCCTCTTGCCACATAATTTGGTAGTAACAGTCTCAGTTGGAGAGGTGTGGCAGCATGGAAGGGGAGAACGTGCGGAGACGTGGGTCTGGACAGACCTTGATTTCAGTTGGGGATCTGCCTATTTTAAGCTCCTGAACGTCTCCCGAGCCTCAGCTTCCTCAACCACAGATGGGCTGACATTACAGTGTTAGGAGGCCAACATGAGACGATGCATAGGATGTGGCTTAGTGCCTGGCATGGTGACCATTCATTAATTATTTCATTATGTATTAGCTCAGTTAAAATTAATTTTGCTAGATGGAGCCTAATCAAAACATAAGTGCAAAATTAAAGTTATCGTATTTAAAAGGTGTTTTCATTTTGCCCTCTGTACTAAAGAAGGAACAAGCAATAATTGGAAGTTAACAGTTACTGTATTCTCTTCTGTTTCGAGGAAGCAGAGATGAAGACATTCTTGTCCACTGATCTAGCTATAGTTAACATACTGAACAAAGACGTGAATTTGATGCCCTCAGGTCTGTGTTCGGATGGACTTGGGGGAAGCAGTTACAGCACTCATTCTCAAATAAGATGGCTGAAAATTGAAGGACTGTTTTGGAGCTATTAATCGGACAATTTGCTTTATAAGCCTGTAAATTTGGGTTTGACTAAATTAGCTATGTAACCATTTATGTTGAAATGAAATAATTTCATTGAATTCATTAATATGTATCCTACAAGTTTAATTATGAAACCTGGTGGTCCCACAGAGCGTGCCATTATTTGTTTATTTTTAAGCCAGTGCTGATCTCCTGTTTTTTTAAATACCCAGTCAAAGCTGCGTTCTGCAGCAGCATCTCAAGTTCTATGCATATACCATCCTCGCATTCCCATAGCATCACATGAATTATTTGCAGCCTGTGCGTATTCCTAAATCTCTAATCAAGTTACTAAGTGTGCATGGAAATTGATCCCAGATTTTTTCATGATGCCGAGAAAACAATATAGTAGATAAAAAGTGTCTTAGGGAAGTATCTTGGGAAAAGTCTGTTGTTGTTAGAGCATACTGAATCCAGGAATGTTAGGTTCATACATAAGTGCCTTTTTTTTCATTTCTCTGACTTTAAGTAGAGAATTCAGATATGCCATTCCTAGGTGTTTTTTGTGGATTGCAATCACATGTGAGCTGCTTTCTCCCTAATCAAAGAGAAATAAATGTGGGTGTTTATTTTGTTTTGAACTCTTTGACCAGAGAGAGGGCTTGCTCAGAAGTGATTACTACTATACTCTTGATTTTTAAAAAATAATAAATGTATTAGTTAAAGTGTTAAACTATTTTTTTGTTTTCCATTTGCAGTCAGTTCTTCTAAAAAAGAAGCTTGAAGAACATCTGTAAGTATAAAAGCTGCTGAGACTCATTCTTACATCAGCTAGTGAAACATGTGCTTTGCTAGCTGGCTGCAGAGTGCCTAAGCAATGCCACAGGTGGCCCTGGATGACAGGGGAAACCACAGGGCATAGTGATGGTTTCTAAAGGGTCATCTCCACCCAAGGTCCTCAAATCCAAACAATTGCTGCTTTAGAACTGTTTTCTTAAATATGATTCCAGAGTTTTATATTTTCATGATAGTAATTTATAACCATAGTTAGGAGTTTGAGACATTCAAGATCAGGAGGCAGAAGCCTTTTGCTGTAAAGGACCAGGCAGCAATTACTTTAAGCTTTGCAAGTCATGGTCTGTGTCACAACCAATCACCTAGCTCTGTAGTTTGAAAGCAGAGACGGACAATACATAAGCTAATGTGACTGTGTTCCAATGAAACTTTATACATAGAAACTAGCAGCACGCTGAATTCAACCCACAGGCTGCATTTTGCCAGCTTCAGAATATGGCCAGCTGAATATTCCTTTTTAAGTAAATTTTTCAAAGTACTACAGAGCTTATCAATGGCAGATTTTCAAACATTTCCTTGAATCACAAATATATGTGAATGTTACTTTAATCTAAAAGATGAAATAAATTTTTTAATATTGTGTTTGTTTTCTCATGAGGAAGGAATCTTCATCCTTTACCGCTAGATAAGGTCAACACTGTTGGGCATGTTCTGTGATTTTTCTCCCTAGTACCAACTGTAGTCCTTCCTGTCACTTCCAGTCACTCTCCCCGGGCAGTGAGCGTGGGCGGCTGGGAATGCCTAGCCTGCTGGCGTGTGACAGCGTCACACTGTGATGAAACAGGCAACCTCGGTAACCCCAGATAATTTCCACATGTTCCACTATGATTGGAAAAAACTCCTGTGTTCTGGCAGTTACCAGATTTTTTTTTTTTTAATGGGAAAAGTGAGATACTTCCAGCAACTGACACTTGCTGGGAAATCTAACAACAGGCAGATTTTTAGTGAACTAGGAAAAGGGAAAATGTTACCTTTCAGCCATTGAGAGGTTACTTAGTCAGAAGTTAGTACTGAATTCTGTCCTTTTTTTCATTTTCCATTCCATTATTGCAAACGAAGAGAATACCTGTTGTTTCCTAAAACTGCTGTCTGACCATTGTTCTGTGTTGAGTCATTTTTTTACCTGGTAAAAATCTTTATCAAAATGATGATGCCTGTGTTACTTTGCTGTGGCTGCCATAGAAGTAACCACTAGCTGGGTGGCTAAAAACAATAGAAATGTATTCTCTAACAGTTCTTGAGGCTGGAGTCTAAAATCAGATGTGGGCAGGATTGGCTCCTTCTGGAGGTTCTAAGGGAAGTCTGGTCTCTGCTCCTCTCTGTGTTGGCTGCCAGCAATCCTTGGCGTTCCACTCCAAGCTCTCTCTGTCTCCATCTTCACATGGCGTTCTTCTGTCTGCTAGTTTGTGCCTTCACGTGGCCTTCTTGTAAGGATCATTGGATTTGGGCCTGCTGATCCAGTGTGACCTCATAATAAGTAATTATGTCTGCAAAGACCATATTTCCAAATGATGTAACGTTTATAGGAACTGGGGCTTAGGACTTCACCATGTATTTTTGGAGAAGACAATTTAACCTACAACTGAGTTCATAAACATCTCACAAGATGCATTCTCATACAAATGTAAAATTACAATGGAGACTATTTTATACACACTAAATTGGTAAAATTTAAGAATCAGACATGCTGAGTATTATCAGAGATGTTGAGCAGTAGTAATTCTCATCCATTGCTGGTTGGCATATACCTCAGTTTATTTAGTAATGTGAACATGCACATATTCTGTGACCCATCAGCTCCACTCCCCTGTGTATAGAATGGATTCCTAGAGGTGCTGCTGTCCATGTGAACCAGGAGACACGTAAGAGAAAGTACAAAAGAACATGGTTTATAATCACAGAAAACTAGAAACAATACAAATACCACCGATTATAAAATGACAGATAGTGGAGGTATATCAAACAAAACACTGTACAGCAATAAAAATGTGTGCAGTTAACACATCAGGAAAGATGATGAATGAGTCACAGAACAAGGCAGAATAATGTATAAATAAAAATTGGGCAAATTAAGCAATATATTGTTAGGAATACACACAAAGGCCTATCGTAAAAATCATAAGAATGGTTAAAATTCTGGATTTTGTTAACTCTGCAAAGAGGATACGGACACATGGGGCTTCTAAGGTCCTAAGATAATTTCTGTTTTATAACCTTATTCACTGGCTTAGTTCTTCTTGCCCTTTGAAGTCTATATATTTATTGTGTATCTACATATGTATTTGTTACACCCTCAAAAAAAGAATTTATCAAACTAAAAAGAAACTTATTAAAGTATTATGCATAGAAAAGACCAGACAAGAATAGACTTAAGTTCTCTGTTTTCCTTTTAGTTTTTTCTGTATTTCCCAGTTTTTGCAGCCTTTTTCCTGCTCTCAGATTACAGTGTCTCACTAAATACTGTAGAGAATTATACATACTATACAAATACCAGGAAAAACTTGCTGTTCACGCTTTTTTTTTACTTTTGTATTAGAATATAACTAACATACAGTAAAGGACTCAAATCCAAAGTCCCTAGGTATACAGCTTGATGAGTGTTTTCCTGCATACATAGGTGACCTACATATATTTCCAGCAACCCACCAGGATTCTTTGTTCCCCCTTCCAAATGACTGGTCACATCCCCAAGCAAGCCATGATGCTGATCTCGTAACACTTTCATTAGTTTTCAGACTTCCTGAACCTCATAGAAAAGAAAGCATACAGTATCTCCCTTTTGTGTCTGACTTCCATCGTTCAGCATTATGGTGCGCATCCATGTGGGTGCATGTATCATTAGTTTATGCTTTTTATTGGTGTATAGTGTTCTTCCTATTAATTCTTAAATTCTTATTTTTAGAACTTCATTCTCTTTGCAATAAGAGTTTGCATTATTAAACTGCTGCAAAGTTTTAAATTTAATTTTTACAATATCCTATTCCTAGAAAAAAATAAAGATCATGAAGTTCCTTGTAGGCTGTTGTGCATGTTTATGTAAGAGAAACGACTGTTTCAAACTGAGATTTTTGAGTCTGTTTTTTACTTATTTTAGAAATATATTAATTCATGTTGGATTAGTCTTTTCATCTTTGTTTCATAGCACTTGTGTGCTATGCAAGTGTAATCCAAAAATAGTGGAAAAAAGATTTCAAGTGGAAAAAATAGTATGTGACACAGTGTTATATATGTTGTTGTAGAGAGAAGCTTCATGAAGCCAATAATGAATTGCAGAAGAAGAGAGCCATAATTGAAGATCTCGAACCAAGATTTAATAACAGCTGTGAGTTTTCCTAAGTAGCATAATTTTAAATGGGTTAGCCATGTATTACTCCAGTGATAATTTGTATAAAATTGTTTCTTTTAGAAATAGACCCTATTACATATTCTAAAAATTAAAGAATTTGCCTTATTTACAGAAAGAATATATAATCATCTTTATGATAGTTCTAATTATAGTTGTGAATGTTTCCTTAACTGTGGATGCTAATGCTTATTTTACGAAATTACTTTCATTGCTGCATGTGAGTCAGCGAACCTTATGACTCCTGTTGATATTTACACATGTAGGCAGCTTGGCTTCATTGACTCCTGTGTAGAGGTAGGAGTAGCACCCTGGCTTGTACTTTTTTTTATTATAGTAAAACATCCATACCATAAAATGACCACTTCAACCACGTGTGAGTGTGCAGTTCTGTGACAGTAAGCGTGTTCACACTGCTGTACCACCACCAGTCACCTCCAGAGCTTCTCCTTTTCCCAAATTGAAACTCCCCATTTTCTCCTGTCTCCCACAGCCCCCGGTAACCACTATGCTACTTTCTTTCTCTGTAAATTGAACTATTCTGAGTAACTCATGTAAATGGAATCATACAGAATTTGTCCTTCCGTGTCTAGCTTATTTCACCTGCATAAAGTCTTTCGTTTTCACATAGTATGATGTCTCCTGTTATAGCACATATCAGAATTGAGGCTGAAAGATGCGTATACCACATTTTGTTTATCTGTTCATCTGTTACTGGATACTTTTTAATTTGTGCACACCCACACTGGAGTTTTTGTTTACTTATAAGAAAAGTTAAAAAAAACAAACAAACATATATACAAATATACTTTTTAAAAATAAAATTATATAGAAGAACAGACAAATCTCTCAAGGCTATTAATTCTTATTTTTAGCAGTTGAAATATTTTCAAAGTTGTTACAATCTAAAAAAAAATTTTTTTTTCACTATCTCATCTGTAGCCTTAAAAATTGAGGAATTACAGGAAGCTTTACGGAAGAAAGAAGAGGAAATGAAGCAAATGGAAGAACGATATAAAAAATACTTAGAGAAAGCCAAAAGTGTGAGTGTGCATTTGGGCATTTAGTCCACTCTCTGATTGTGTTTCACTGATGTCTCAAAATAGAGCGCATGTACAGTGACTTCTCACACAGACTATTAGGAAAAGGGGAAAAGAAAACTTTAGGCAAAGAACCTGAGCAGGAAATGGGTGATCAAAATAGGTCACCCCACAGATTACCACTCATTACCCGATGAATTACCAAGAGGAAAATGTTTTTTATGTAGGAAATAAGTGGCTGTCAGCACCTTAACTAATAATCAAAATTAGCTACAGTAATGGTAGAACAGCCAACATCTTGTGCCTTCTGATGGAATATATTATCAATAAATTTTTTAGACCTAACTTTCACTTCCCACGGAAAATGATGTTACCGGAACAAAGTTAAAAAACACCTTCAAGAAATCATCAGATAAATCCAGAATTTGGGATAAAAGTCACTATTAGAAAAAAAAAAAAAAGACATTGGAATGTGGGGGAGCCCAAGAAGCTGTTTAGTTTAGAAGAGTCCAAAGGGACCTAAGAACCAAATGCAGTACATTAATCTTTGGATCCTGGATTGGGGGTAGAAAGGGCAGTTATGAAAAACATTTTCAAGATGTGGATTTGGACTGAATAGTGGTGATTTTAGAATGGCTTGTTTTCTTACACATGATAACGATATTGTGATTATATAGGAGAATGCCCTTAGTCTAGGAGATGTACATTGAAGTATTTAAAGGTCACATGTTCATAAGTTCTGCAGATTGCTTTAAAATAGTTTGCCAAAGAAGCAAGTACGTGTGTGTGGAGAGCATTCACCTATGTCAGTGCAGCAATCGGTGAATCTGGTGGAAAGGAAATGGCTTTTTACTGTTCTGCTCTTTCAAGCTTTTTTTTTTTATTAAGGTCATTGATATACAATCACATGAGCCACATTGTGGTTACTAGATCCCCCCATTATCAAGTCCCCGCCACGTACCCCATTGCAGTCACTGTCCATCAGCATAGTAAGATGCTATAGAGTCACTGCTTGTCTTTCAAGCTTTCTATAGGTTTGATTGTCTTTGACAGTACAAGTTATGGGCCTAAAAACAAAAACCCTTTCTCAGAAGTTCTCTAGGTGGCCACTAGAAGTACATCACATGCCCATGCCTGACTGAGCCACTGGGAGAGGGTGAGGTGGGCTGCACATGTAGGCCTTGAAACCAGCCGTGCTCCTGGAGGGACAGCTAGCCAGAGGCGGAGGACAGGAAAAGGGAGGCAGCTGTCAGGCACCCCGGCTTTAGTATTATTTATTAATTTTAAGCCAGAACTACTTTGACAATTGATTCTTATACCTGATTTTCAAAAAGTTATATGCAAAGTTGCAATAATTGAATATTATTTCACACATTTAAATTTTAAAGTGTCCCTATAAGATAGTTTTTGATTCTTGTAAGGCTTATCCTTTGATTTTTTTCTTTTGTAATATCTGCTGCCTTAGGTGTTACATTCTTTAAGTTTGAGGCTTTTAAATTTTTTCTTTTATTATTTTTGCAGGTTATCCGCACTTTAGATCCTAAACAGAACCAAGGAGCAGCACCAGAAATACAGGCTCTTAAAAATCAGCTCCAGGAACGGGACCGACTGTTCCATTCATTAGAGGTAGTTCACTTTACTGTATGATGACACTGGTTTTTTATTGTTTTCTAGAAAGAAACACATTCCATGAATTTAGATAGTTAATTGTGAGTATCTTACTGATATTGAATTGGTTTTTGTCTTTACATGTTTACATGTGCTTGTTTTTTAGAAAGAATATGAAAAGACGAAGAGTCAAAGAGAGATGGAGGAAAAATGTATTGTTAGTGCCTGGTACAATATGGTAAGAAAACAGCACTTTAAAACATACGGCAAAGTTCTGTGAATGTGTCATATTTGTTATGCTGCCATTACTGTAGAAATAATTCTACCAAATTAAACTGAAAGTAATAACATACAAATTTACAAAACCTAAATGCTGATCTTAGGACTGAGAAGCAGATAGGAGAACCGCTATAAACAGGGTTAGGACATTTTCAACCCATCATTATCCCTAGAGGATAGAAAAATAAGGGACAGTTTAGAACCATTTCATTGTAGAGGAGGACTTTCATCCTATCTAATCACAGATGCGGTAGCTTTTGTCAGTACATTTGTACTTATAAGGAGGTGGTTTAACTATCTCACAGGGCTTAGAATATGCTCACATTGTTGGACTTAGAACAAATAGAAGTTTTTAATTGAGCTTTCCGATACAAAAAATACCCTAAGTGTATTGCAGGGGAAAATAAATGTTCGTCAACATTCTGGGCTTTAGTAAGACATTTTGGGTGTGAACAGCTGTAGAGTTTAAAGAATGCTATACTTTTTTCAGTACTTTTTCTTAGGCCTTTTGTTGCTCTTCTTCCTTTGCATTTTTCTTCTTCCTTTGCTCTTCTTTGCTCTTCTTCCTTTGCATTTTTCTTCTTTTCATGTTCTTCTTTGCATTTCCACCTTTTCAAAATGTTAGTTGCCTGAAACAGAAAATTGGACCAGATTCCTTTCATCACCTCCCTCTGATCCTATAATTGTGTTATTGGCACAATGCCAATGTTTCTCTGTCACATTTATAATTAATACTGTGTCTCAAAGGTTAGTGTCCTGTCTCCTAATGTAGTTTGATTTTTGTCAAAAATTGATACAATTTTTCAACATGTCCACATTTATATTTGCCTTAGTTAAAACTACAAATTTAAGATTTTATCACAATTTAAAAAAACAAAAGATGGTATCATAATGGGTTTAGAATACTATTGTTAATAAATATAGATTTCTTGAAAATTAAAACATTTTTAAATAGGACAAAACTATGTATTTCATAGTTCTCTAGGAACTAGTCCTGACTCCATCTATACTGTCTTCTCTTTGTTCTCCTTAAAGATTCTTGTTAGTGATCTGGGAGCCCTGCCCCTCAATCCTTATTAGCGATTTCGTATTCTTGATTGATTTTTCCCACTTCACATACTGTGTTTCTTATGGAACCAAATTTACTTATTCTGTGATGTGCTATTAAAGAAGAGTCCTAATTTTCAGCTCTAATTTCAGGGAGAGAAGGAATAACTCCAAGTAGATTCACACAAGTTAAGTTCCAATAAGATAGCCAGCAGCAGCCTCATGCATACATTCAGCAAGTTCAGCATCTCAGGCCACTGAAATGGAAGTGGAGATTACGAGAACTGGGAAAGGTATTGTGTATCCCAGAGAATGGCCTTGTGATGGATACTATGGTCTTAAATGTGTGTGAAGAGTTGGACTAAGTTGCTTGGAATGTGAAAATGAAAAATAGTAGATTTTAAATAAGATATAATTGTTAATAAATGTAGCCAAATTAATTAAAGATTACCAATAGATATCTGTCAGTTTTATTTAAATCCTTAAATGCTGTGATTTCAAAGTGAGTAAAAAACATGTTTTGCATTTTCTCATTGGGAAAATGGAGGGATTTGAATCACTGGGTATATATGATAGACTGAAATTCTATTAAAAATCTGAAACAATGACCAGCATTTAATCTAGAAGCCAACTAGTGATGGGAAGTTCTCTCTTCATCTTCTGTCCTCTGTGGCAGTTTGTCCAGCTCATTCTGGCAAAGCTGTGTGTCTTTTCACGTGGCTTGGCTGATCTGCCCGACCCTCCTGGCTCCCAATTGCCCCATTCCTTCCTTTTTCCCTTGTTGCCAGCTTGTGCGTCCTCCCGTCAGTTTACTCATTTCTGCATCCCTGGTGAAGTTAAACTGGTGATGATGCTTCTCTGGCCAGGATTCGGCACCTTCCCAGCTCACTCATGGACTCCTCACTGTTGCTGTTCCCCCATGTGTAGGGAGCGGGCCCCCAGAGGTGTCCTCCCCCGTGGTAAGGTGCTCCAGGCCTGGGCACTTGCTCTTCTGCCTGCTGAGCTTGCAGGCCGTCTACTCCCATCTTCAAGAAAACCCCTTCGAGAAAAGTTGGGCCCTCTGTTGTGGGCTGTCAGGGACGTTCCTTAGTTTGTTTGAGGATACACGTCCGCCTGAAGTGAAGGAAAACAGCCTGTCGGTATGTATGACACCTAGCGTGGCTTTCCAACTTGAGGAGCAAGTACATTTGTGTTTTCCCTCCTCAATAAGCCCTGAGATTCCCACAGCCGGTGTGGGTCAGGCACTCCCAGTTCAGTGCACTTCCGTTGTTGGAAAATCACTTTGTATATCTGATTTGAAGGGAAGGTTGTATGATTGCTTATGGATCTTGTATTCCAAAATTCTGTCTCCATTACCTGTTGTTTTGATTGTTGGAAATTCAGAAAATTAAGCCTTAATTTCTTCAAATGAAGATTTGTACCTAATTGTTGGAACTAAAATGTCTCTTAAGAGATTTTAACCTATAATGAGAATTAACATTCCCAATTGTGTCTTACAATGCAATGTAATGAATTCTGCATGATGAAATTTTCTTTTGTAAGAGGATGTTCCACTACTTTTTCACTGGTGACTTTTTTGTCTCTTATATAGGGAATGAATCTGCATAAAAAGGCTGCTGAAGACAGACTTGCTAGTACAGGGTCAGGGCAGTCATTTCTGGCCAGGCAGAGACAGGCCACCAGCGCGAGAAGGTCTTACCCCGGCCATGTCCAGCCAGCCACAGCAAGGTAGACGGTCTTGCCATCAGAATAAACACACCCTGCATTCAAAACATACTTCTGTTACATATAACAAATTTTCAGGAAATTCAGCCAGCTTATTTTTTGTCTCTATTTTATGTTAATATTTAGTTGTTTCTCAGTTGAGGACTTTCTCTCTCCTGTATCTATGTTTTAGTTTCTTGGTCCTTTATTTTGTAGTCCTTTCAGTTCCTTTTAACGTGCCAAAAATTTTCTAAATGCCCAATTAAACGTGTTGTATACTAGTGTAGTACTTTTCTTTGTATGAAAATGTCCTTTCTCCAATGGTGTAGGCTTTGTAATGAATTAGATTTTCTGCCAATAATTGATACAGTTTATATTCTTTATCGTGCCTCTGTGTTACCATGCTTTATAAGAATGTCTTTGTTTAAAGGGAATTAATCTTTTTATGATGTATTAATCTGTGTTTTTGATTGTTTTCCAAATGCACTTCAAATAACTTGCGTATTTACTATATAAAATGGTTGGCAAGCGCACTTTTTGCAAAGATGACGACGGTGGCGAGGTGCTCATCAGGTCTCACCTAAGGCACCACATCAAAATCTTTAAAAGGAAAAATGAGTTTTCACATTCTTTTATAGGAAATTAAATTTGTCCAAAGATTTGAAAACTATTTTTAAAACATTAAATGCACATAATTTCATTATTTCTTGCTATCTTGTTTGCTGGCAGAAGTGAATGCATTGGTTGAGTTATTTGGGGGGAATTACCGAAGAAAAAATCAGTCAGTGCAGTAATTTTTCTTGTTTTTTTATATCACAGTAACTGAAGATAAAATTCTAGCAATGTGGCTGACATTTATAGTTCCAATTGCCTTCCACAACTCAGAGATTTATTTTTCATATACTTACAAGTCATAGGTAGCCTTACCCTTTGGGCAGTTTCCATGTTGGCCGCTCCTCTTCTCTTTTACTTATTCCTCAGTATAAACTCTTCTTTCTCAATAATTCGTTCCTATCAGGCATTAAGGTCAGAAAGTGACTTCTTGTATGTGATGTTAGTTTTTTTCTTAATTCTGTGTGCTAGTCCAAGAATTTGCTACTGAATAGATTCTCTTGGGTATTTGGTTGACTCAAAGTGCTCAAGATTTGTTGATAGATTGTAAACCATGTTTATTTACATTAATGAATGGCTAATCATAAGTGTAAAGCACTTTGACTACATGAGGTGCTATTGAAGTGCAAAATACTCATTTGAATATGAAATGCCTCCGCCTGGCTTTCTATACTTGCTGAAGTGTTTTGTCCCAAATTATATTTAAGTTCCTCTCCAGCCTTTTTCTTAACACCATGTCCTATTTTTTTTTTAAAGCAGAAAGTTACTGTAATTAGATTAATTGGTTGGTTTGGGCTATAGGTAGGTCACCTAGTAAGGTTTTATTTCATGTACTTGCTATTTGGAAGTTCAGGTTTCATTTCATTCTGTATATTAAACACAAACAAGGAACTTTAAATCAAGTTAAATGCAATTAAGAATTTTCAGAGACTATATTCAACTGTTTGATTAAATCATTACTACCTTTTTTATAAGAAAATTGACCTAAAAATTAGTGTAATTTGTTCTCAGAAACCGTACTTGAAGAAAGGTAAAAGAATATACACAGAAAAGACTCCATGCATTGTGCCAGTATTTTACATTAAGAAATCCGAGCGCAGTGTGAATGCTTCTGCCTGATAAGACTGTAGAGCTGGACGAATTAGTTGTGATGGAGAGAACCACATGGTAGAATGTGTTGTGGGGTTTCAGGAAGCTAAGCAGACTTAATCAACATACGAAGTTTTGGTAATAAAAGAGTAAACTATTTAAGATAGTTCTTACTCCTACCCCCTTATTTCACAAATGGCATAAAGATTCAACTGTTTTAAAGCAGGATGTGAATGCTAACCTTGGTCAAATTAATACTGGAAAATTATACCCCCAGAATAAGATAGATGAGAGCAAAAGCTTGTGCCTATTTATTAAATGGATCCGCCCCCTGAGGTGAGAGGTGAGAGGTGAGAGGTGAGAGGTCTGAAGGGCAGCTCACTGCACACCGCCCCGGGGCTGCTCTCCTGCCCCACCCCCACCCCCACCCCCACCTAGACACACATTTCTTGAAATGGGAGGGAAGGGTGCCAAGCTTTTAGAGAAAGTTTTACTTCTTACTTCTCTTCAGCATCTGTTGCAGTCTATTATTTTTTGTTTACAAAAATAGTAACTTTTACTCTGCTGTACCTTTAAAGTTTAGATATATTACTTCGATTACACAGAAGAAATTACATTTCTAAATTTCTGTGATTTTTTTTTTTAAAGCAGGAATAAAACTTCACTGTAATAACAGTGACAACTCTTGTTTCCCTTAACACAGCTTTGGACAGAATTTATATGTTTCTATTTCTCCAGTAATGATTAGTGATCTTTCATGAGGTTTATGATGATGCATAGTCTGTCCGGAAGTTGAAAGACACTGGGTGCTTTACGGAGGTGAGATGCATGTTCCCAAGGTCCTTGTACACAGTGGCTTCCTGGAGACACAGTTCTCCCGAAAGGTGCACTAGTCCTGGCCTTGGTGTTAACGTCCTTAGGCTGGGTAAGCTGCTACCCTGGCATCCGGATTCTTACAAACAAGAAGCTTATTTTCTGCTTTCCTTCTCACCAGAGAAAGAAAATACAAAGTAAGTAACTAAAGAATATTCAAGTATAACATTTATGTTCCACGCTGTGTATTTAAGTAGTTTGTAATGGGGAAAACCAGATATTGTAGTTTATCACATCTCAAAAGAGAATAAATACCACAATTGTAAATATCTTAAAAGAACTTGCAACAACTCAATCATATCTTTCTATCATTTGTCTAATTACTTGATAATAACCAAGAGAAAAAAGTCCCTAAATGAAGGACTCAAGTTCCAAAATTCATCAAGATTGAATTATTTCTACTTGATAGCCCTAGTCTGGTAAAACTGGCTTAACAAGAAGGCTAAATTATATTAAGGATAATATTGTCATCTGTAATTTTGTTGAGGTTTGTTTTGTTCATATAATGAAAAGCTCAGTTGCACAAAATTAAGCTGAATGTTGTCCAGTCAGAAACCTAAGCCTATTTCATTAGTCTTAACAAAGGCGTGAAAATCCATGCTGTGCAAATAGGTCAGCAGTAGGTGATAGTCAAGTGAGAGAGATGAGTTAGGCTGAAGAATAGGTGCATTTCGTTTACAAGCTACTTTACTCATGGCTCCTTTTCAGTAGCAGTTTTGTAACTAATGATATGAAATATTAAGTGTCTCTTGCTCTTGGACAGGCATTCATCTTTTAAAGGTAACACCATGCTAAAAACCTGAAAGCCATTTCCTAATATAAGAATTGTCTTGAAACAAAAATCTAAATTTTAAAAATTACCTTAACTCTCGGTGTTTACCCTCCAACTGTCCATATCTCAAGACTTCCAGAATGTTAGAATTATCCCCACCAGAACCTGAGATTTATCTGAGAAAGCACCCACCCCCAGCAGGTGCACACCTAGCTAGGTTATAGCCACTGGATGAAATGCTTCTGATCCTAAAGTCAGAAAATGCTTGTTTGGTATCTTGCTTTTTGCTAAATAACATTAGGAAAAAATGCTTTTTGTTGTCTATCCACTAAACTATGGAAGAATATTTTAACTTATTATCCATTTATTTTGAAAGGAGTCTTTGCCAAGAAGTGGCTGTTGAATTGATGTAGGACTATACTTAGCAGTGAAGCCACCCTGGTACCCCTGAGTTGGATGAAGGCATGTCCTGAACAAAGAAAATGGGGTATCAGAGTCCTTGAAAATAATTTTAACATGTTTTCTATTCTTCCCTTTTTACAAGTTAAAAGGGTTTTCCATTCAGTAGTGATAATATTTTTCCTACCATCCCAGCTGTCAAAATGTCAGCCGAGGTCAATGGTTTACAACCCAGTTTCCTTACATTTAGAAAGCGGTTTCAGAGCTTATTCTTTGTAACTCTAATGATTCAAATATTTTATACCATGAAGTTTTTATACGAGGAAGGCTATTCTCAGTGTATCTATCATCTAGTTTTTTAATTTCTATAAAGCATATTTAAATAATAATTGGTGTATGTTCCTTTTATTGAATTTTGAAAATGTGTTATTGTCCAGTTTAAGCACAATAATTTTATTGTTCTAAAGTTTTGCAGTAGTGTTCATTTCTCAGAAGCCTAAATTACATAAAATAATTTACTACTGACACAGCTAATTTTACCCTCTCCTCTCCCCAAAATCAGGAAGTATTAATACTTAGCTTCCTTTTTATAAAGTGAAGGGACAGCACAAATGTGATGACATCCATCTCTTTTAAATCACTGACTATGTTCTTGGAAAGTACGTACTTATTATTTTGCTTTTAAGCAGCCTTTTGTTAATCCAATTCATGCATATTATCTTTATGAATATAAAGAATTTAAACAAAATGTTATCTTGAAATTTACTTGGATTATTTACCAGTATTCTTTGCAGATAACACTTGGATTGCACTTAAAATGATAGAGAAGGGACATGAGTTTGAGAAACAAGAGACCTGAACCTAATTATGGCAAGTATATGAGTTTTGGCAATTACGTGATGTCCTTTAGTATTTTCCTGTTTTCTAATATTTCCCAATAATATTCTCTAAGATAGTTTGGTATGCTGTATATAAGTGAGCCTAGAAATCTGAGAAAATACCAGAAGGCTGTTAAGGCAAATCCATTCCTAGAGAGTAAAGTGTGGATTATTGGGGTAAGAAATGGTCTAATGCTAAAATATCCAGGCAGATGGAAGTACTAGTACAATGAAAACTTACACTCTCTTAATAACTACAGTTTACATAAAATCTTCTGACTTGATTACATGATCATTCAGTAAAAAAAAGTAGACAAAAATATAATTTACTTTCTAATCATCCTTCCCTACAATGGTCATTAAGCGGGCATACAATATTCACTGTATTATTGCTGGAGGGGAAAGCATCTATATTCTCATTCTGAAACTGTTAACCCATTACTAACTCTTGATGGTGAGTCAAGGCCGTTAAGCATACTATGACTTGATGAACTGAGGAGAAATCCAGTGGCGGAAAATCACTACCAACTGACTGACAGTTACCTAGATCTGCTGCTGCATCTAGTTTATAAACCATTGCCTCAATGTCGTGTCCCCCTTAACTGTAACAGTAGCCCCATGGAAGATGTTGCTTAAAATGAAGGCAAGAATAGACTTTTTTTTTAACATATTCAAGGAGAGCCCTTGTGTACCTGAGGTGTTTCCCCCAGGCTCTGAATTAGAAGTTTAGGGAGAGGGGCCCATAGCCTCACAATTTTAGGCCCATGGAGCTTCAAATATCCTGAATTATACCTACTCAGAGCTTAAAGGAAGAATAAAATATCATGAGAAGAATGATCTCAAAGTGAGAAAAGGCAACTGCCAAAGCACACGGAGGCTTTAATGTGTGTGGGAAACTTCTGAGCAGGCTCTACCACTTCAGAGGTCCCTCAACTGACAAGAAAAAGTAATTAGTTTAGTGATTATATTGTAAAATTAGTCAAAGGGACTCGTGTTTATTCTTGGTGTATTTGCCAACCTACGGGCAGTGATACTGCATGTACATTCTATAGTGCGTTTATTTTACATGTGTCACTAGTAGAGATAAGTGTCTTAATATTATTTACTATTCTTATCATTTATGTATTATTTATACTCTACCCCAAGTTTTACAGCACTTTACTAATACTAGGTAGTTTTTTGGCTTCTACCTTTCTGTGGCATATTCTGTTTATATCTTTTCCACTAAGGTTCTTGTTCTTATTTTGGAGAACACATTAAGAAAAATGTAAAAGATCACTCAAATAAAAGGGTTTTGTGCTCTTCCTCAAATTATTAAAGTTGGATCTGAAGTTCTAAGTCTAGAAACCTATTTGAAGCTGGGTTGGAGCTACTAGGCATGAATTACATTTAATATTTCACATTAAGAACTCTTTAATAAAAGTTAATACTCATGAAGCCAAGTTCTATCAAATGCAAAACACACTTGAAACTTGTTTTTTGGAGTTTCAGTAATAAAAAGTAAGCAATCTTCTGGTTAATCAGAAGATGTTTTTGCCTTTAATTTGCCTGTCTCCTAAAATACAGATCTACCAACTGTCCTTAGCTTTCCTAGTTTCTTCATCACTGCATATACTGAAATACAGAAGGCCCAGTCCTGGGAGCTGTGAAGTCAAGTCTGGGAAATAGTGGGGGTGAGGCGACGGGAAAAGGCAGGCACTGAAGAATGCTACAAAAACCCTCCTAGTTCCACTGTACATCCGTTTTATGAAGCTGGCCATTTTCTTAAGTTTGAATATAGCTAAGTTTTCAACTTGCTCTATTGAGAGATGGTTTTAGGAGTTAGGACTCTTCGATGTATAACTTAATACATTCATATTTAACTCATAGTCAAAACCACTGAAATATTTGTTGTTACATAAACATCGGCACATACAGAACGGGGAGATTTGCTCATAGACTTTTGCTTTGTGGTTCTTCATGGGAGAAATGCTTTGATTGTATGAAAAGTTTTTGTGGTGTTCTCTTCTGCATTACCCCCTGCTCCCAGATGTGACCAGCTTAGTAGAAGAGGTGGAACCTTTGAGGGAAGAGTTGCTTTTTCCTCCCAAAATGAAAAATGAAACACACACACACACGAGGATAAAATACAATGTCTTGAATGTCTACCATTTAGTTGTTGAATGGCTATGTCCCCTTCTAAATGCCTTTGTCATCCATTGGCTTCTTGTTAATCTAGGGAAGAACAGATCATAGACCAGGATTGTCTAGTTCATTATCCACTAGACACCTGGGGCCATTTAAATTCAAATTAATTAAAATTAAATTAAATTAAGTTAAGAATTTGGTTCCCCAGTCACACAGCCACATTTCAAGGGACCAGTAGCCACAGGTGGCTAGTGGGTCCCATGTTGGGCAGTGCAGACACAGAGCATTTCCATCAGGGCAGGAGGTGCTTTCTGACAGTGCTATAAGGCCAAAGAGGAGAAAAGGACAAAAATAAAGGTGTTCAGTCAACTTACAACAAACAATTCTTAGATTTTCTGCCATAGTTGAAGAAAGCTATTTTTCTTGCAAAAAATAATACTAGTCCTTTTTAAAGACTGCAAAAGTGAAAACCCCATTCTTCTAAACTAGTTTCAATCTATTTTTAAAAACATTCTCAGCACTTTACTTTTCAAGTGGTTTAGTGAAATCATTTCATCATTCATAACTTAGTATCTTCAGTGTTTTTTTCCCTTTTTATGTAGTCTTTAAAAATTAATGATATGTAGTTTCTAACACCAAGTAGAAACTGATAAATCCTTAATTTATTTACAAATAAGATTGGTTAACATTATATAATCTTATTCTGTTACTTTTTAAATCTCTACAGATCTAATGAAAGTTGCCAACAGTTCTCTTTAAGCAATTATCCCTAAAATCACATTTGATTATCTTACACCTTGAAAGATCCAAATAATTTCTTTGGTTTTCTTCATGGTTTCTTGCTCTTGATAATTTAGGTTATGAGCCAAGTCAAGTTTCATGTATGAAGCAGACATTTAATTCCAGTGATTAAAAATTCATTTAAACATTTAAAAATATTTATTTATTTACTTGGCACATTACTAAACATAACTGAAATGACCTATACAGATGCCTCTTTGCATTTCTTGGTGAAAATACGAGACTAGTCATAATTCTTTTGGGTCAGCATGGTACTTAGTTAAAACAGTCCTGTTAGGAAATCATGATGCTTTCCTCTTTTTATAGTTTTTAAATCAAGAAGCACACTTGATTTAGTGGTGTCAAATTCCAAGCAAACTGTAATGAAATTCCTGTTGTTGTTCAGTACAGATGAGTAAATGGTGCAATTTAGGTTTGTTTCGTTATTTTCTTGGTGGCCTAATTTAATATGCGTTCTGCAGAGATTCATATTGGTTATGGGAAACTTTTAATATGCTTGAAATAAGAAAGCATTTTAGTATAAACACAGGAAAAGACTACACAAATGCCAATCAATGATTTGAGGCCTTGTCACTTTTTTAAGTAGTTTTTTTTTTTGTATAGCCTCGGTTACTTAAAATTTGAATGCACTAAAGTCATTGCTGTTGCTAACTTTACTGTTCACAGGTGTGTTCTCAGAAGAATTTCCAGGTTTATCCTGTTTTGCAATATTCATGTTTGACCATTGCCCCACCATTTATAACACCCAATTTTTGGTTGTGTAATGAATGGTGAAATTCAAACATATCTAATAATTTAATGATTTGCCTTACTTTGATTAATAAATTCAAGGATTTGGGGATAAAAAGAGGCTTTTTTTTTTCTATAGCATTTTCTAAACTTTTCAGATGAACTGGAAAACACCTTAGTCCATTGGAGTTGGAGTTGTATTGATTACAGTCCCAGCTCTAAAGCCTTATACTCGTGTCTTAAGTATTATTGATTGTTCATTGAATAGTTAGTTTCATACTTGACATCATAGTTATCCCATGCAGTCTAGCTTTTGCAAAAAGGATATTGCTAGGTATATTCTTATTTCTGGTTGACTATTGAATTTACAATGTCACATTTCACCCTTTGTCATTATAATCCAAAAATGAAATCCACACAGATGGAACCAGTACCTATTCAGCAGCATTGTACATAATGGCATCCACACCTTTTTTCCACCTGTTTACCAAGTTTACCAGCCCTTTACTATGTGTTAAATTGGTGGATTTCCTCAGTTTTTCTGAGGTAAATGACTGGTTAGAGAGTCTCAGTAAGAAGTTTTTACTAAAAATCACAAGAACATAAATTCCAAGAAACCACCAGAAGACAGATTTTTAATTTTTTCAAAATTTTATTTTATTTCCTTTTGATACCACTTAATCATTTTATTAATTTTATGACTGCCAACTTGTTAGGTATTAATTATATGTATATGTTTATATGTATGCATATAATATATGTATATGTATATGAAGAATAAAGTTAAGATTTGGTCAAACTATATTTTCCCATTCAAGTACAAAAATGTTTTCAAGGCTGCAAAAAGTGTACAGTTGTTAAACAAGTTGTAAATAAAGACTTGTATAAAAAATTCTGCTTTTTTTTATGTTTTTGGCTCTTAAACCATGACAAACAATATTTAGTAATTGTCTAATGCTGTACATAACCCTTGCCTTTGGCACTTACCATAGTGTCCTTCTGTTCTAAAGATTATACCACTAATCGGTTGTGCATCAGGACTAGTCCTTGATTTTGTTTCCCAGTACTTCTGATAGATTTTGTTTTGATTTAGGGTGGTACTTCATGTTTGTAAGCTGATTGTCCAAATTTTTTAGGATAAAAGTTAAACATGGCTTCTCCTCTATTAGAGTTTCCATGTTTAACATGGTCAGTCTTACCACAGACAGGATAGCATGAACCATGGTATTTACTTTTTTTAACAATATAAAGCATTGGTGTTGAAGCATCCTCTGTAAGTGGTGTGCCCCTTTCCCTGCCTTGTAGACCCTTACGATTCACCCTTTTCCCCATCTCCACCCTAAACATTATCAAAATTAAGCATTTCCAGTGTTATGTAAAGTAGTAATAGCAGTGTGGACGTTAATTCTGTTTACATTAAAATAACTGGGTAACTGCAAAGTGAAATTAGCACAGATAATAACTAGTATGTACATAGCCAAAGTATTGACCATTTTAATGTCAGAAAGATAAATGTAAGTTTCCTTCACTCATTAGCATGGAAATAGCTACATTAATTTAGCATTTTCTGGAGTGTCTGTCCTGGGTATTTCATATTAAAGCAAAAGAGAAGGGAATGAGAAGGTAGTGAGGCAGGTAATGGAGGTAGGCAGAGTTCAGGGCCCTTGTAAGTTTCAAAAGGCTCCAACTCAGCCATTCAAAAGTACAGGTAGATAGATTTCAGCTCACGTTATGCCCTATGCAAATGAAGCATGTACTCTCAGCCTATCAAGAGTGAGTTGTGATGTCATTAGTTCAGTTCTCTGGCCCCAGGACGGTGGGACTTCTTCCTCTCAGAAGGCAATACATACCCGAGACCCCACAGCCCTGGGACCCTCCTCTCTCGGAGTACCTCCTAAGTATTGCAAGCTTTCTCTTCACTCATTAAAAGAGCTTTGCCATTTGTTTTCTACTCTTGTCTGCTGGCTTTACTCTTCGTTGTCTTCGAGACACCATCCTGGGAAAAACAGCATTGCAGTTGGGTAACAGTAGGTTGAGCCACAAAAATTAAACCAAAAAATACTTTTGCCTTCAAAGATTTGTTTTCTTAAATGGGGCACAACACAGAAAAGTTCCCAAATACAAGTTTTACTCAGCTGGACGCTACCAGTTTGCGACAAGTACATTTATGCTGCTGTTGTGGGTATTGCTGCATCGCAAACCACTCCAACATGGAACAGCTCCAAACAATGTATAATCTCTCTCCAGTCTGGACAAGGCTCAGCTGCTGTCAGTTGGGGTCCCTCATTCTGTTGCAGTTAGATGATAGCTGAGGCTACGGTTATCTGAAGGTTTTGCCCTCCCAAGCCTGGTACCCAGACTGATGGGGAGGGCTGATCAGGCTGCCGTCCACACAACCTCTGCTGTGACTAGTACGCGAGTCTCAGGGTAGATGAACTTACTACACGCAGCCAGCTTCCCCCAGAGCAGGAGTCCTGAGAGACCCAGGTGAAAGCTTCAGAGCTTCCGAGGACCTAGCCTTGGAAACTACACAGCATGACTTCTCTCTTGTTTGCCAAAATTGCCAGACAAGACCAGGTTCAAGAGACTAACCAAATACACTCAAATTCTCAGTAGGGGACTGAGCAAGTTACCATGGCTACCATCGATCTGGATTCAAAAAGGAAGATTTCTGCTATGGTGATCATACTTAGGAAGTCAAAATCCTTCCCCATCTCCTAATCCCTATGCCAAGTACATTCACAGTGGCGTTAACTTAAACATGAACAGAACCTGAAGTACACATACATAGAACTGCAGTGGTTGCTCTGCCCTGTAAAATGTAGCCACTCTGGCTTCCTCAGACTTCCAGCTCTGCTTCCTATCTCAGGAAAACCATTGTGCTCCCACTGTGTTCCCTCTCATGGCATCACGGCCTGGGAATTTTCCATAGGCTATAAGCTGGGACAATCAGGATTCATCTTGCTTGTTTCCCATCACTCTGGTATCACTGTCATTTTCCTGATGTCCAATAATTTGAGAACTGTTGTCTTATTTTTTTGGTCTAGTTTTTTAGTTGTTTCAGACGGAGGGGTCAGTCCAGTCCCTGATCCTTCATGTTGGCAGGAGCAGAAATCTGTATTGTTAAACATGTAGGCATTACAGTTACACTCTTCATATTATAATGAAATCATACAGTGCTTTGGATTTGCTCCCAGTAGGGCAGATCAAATGAGGGATTCATGAAATGAGTATCTATAAACTGGCTGATAGGTAAGTCTTTCACTGCATTATTTTCCATATATTTGGAAGTTTCCATTATAAGTAATAAATATAGTGGACTCATACTTGCTGATTCCATGACTCACTACAGGTCTGTGGTGGTCAAGCTGCTGTGGTAGTTAATGAGGATATACATAGAGATCACTGCAATACCAATGAGTCCAGAAATAACTTTTACCAATCGCCTTTTTTTCTTTAAAAAAAAACTTATATTGAGGTACATACAATAAAATGCCCAAATCTTAGTGTACAGCTTGATGAATTTTGACACTTACAATACTCCTGTAACCATCACCCAGATCAAGGTATCAAACACTCTAATTTTTCCCCATTCACCTATTTCACCCATCCCCCTACCCTCTCCCCTATGGCAACCACTAGTCTGTTCTGTGTCTATGAGTCTATTTCTGTTTTGCTTTTTTTAGATTCCACATTCAAGTGAAATCATATTTGTCTTTCTCTGATTTATTTCACTTAGCATAATACCCTCTAGGTCCATCCATGTTGTCACAAATGGTAAGATTTCATTCATTTTTATGGCTAATACTCTGTTGTATATATGTACCACATCTTTATTCATTCATCTATTGATGGACATTTAGGTTGTTTCCCTATCTTGGCCATTGTAAATGTTGTGATAAAAATAGGAGTGCATATCTTTTCAGATTAGTGATTTTGTTTTCTTTGGGTAAATTCCCAGAGGCCGGTAACTGAGTCATGGGATTTCTATTTTTAATTTTTTGAGGAACCTTCATACTGTTTTCCATAGTGACTGCACCAATTTACATTCCCACCAACAGTGTAGGAGGGTCCCCTTTTCTCCACATCCTCGCCAACACTTGTTATTTCTTGTTTTGATACTGGCCATTCTGAGTGGTGTGACATGACATCTCATTGTGGCTTTGATTTGCATTTCCCCAATGATTAGTGATACTGAGCATCTTTTCATGTGCCTGTTGACTATCTCTATGTCTTCAGCAGAAAAATGTCTTTTCAGGTCCTCTACCTATTTTATAATTGGATTTGTGGGGCTGGGGGGGAGTGGTGTTGACTTACATGAGGTCTTCCTGTACTTCGAGTGTTAATCCCTTATCACATATATCATTTGCAAATTTATTCTCCCATTCACTAAGTTGTTTTTTCTTTTTTAGTTTGATGTAGCCCCACCTGTTTATTTTTGCTTTTCTTTCCCTTTCCTGGGGAGATATCCAGAAAAAAATTATTAATGCCAATGTTTAGGAGTGTACCACCTATGTTTTCTTCTAGGAGTTTTAGGGTTTCAGGTCTTACTATTTAGGTGTTTAATCCATTTCAAGTTTATTTGTGTGTATGGTGT
The DNA here is from genome assembly GCA_029783875.1 of Phataginus tricuspis. Lineage (NCBI taxonomy): Eukaryota > Metazoa > Chordata > Mammalia > Pholidota > Manidae > Phataginus > Phataginus tricuspis. The sequence goes on along the minus strand of JAQQAC010008525.1, from coordinate 1,940,301 downwards.
AAGACAGTGATACGATTTCATTCTTTTGCATGTAGCTGTCCAGTTTTCCCAACACCATATTTTGAAAAGACTGTCTTTTCCTCCCTGGTCTTGTGTGACTGTCCAGGCAGACACATGTGCTTCTTGGTGATGAAACAAGGCAGCTGAGTGACAGGCACAGCTCCTAGTTCTGGCACCGGGATTAACCAGTCTTCATCTCCTTTACCCCCTCTGCCCTCCCCACCCCTCCTTTCTCTCTCAGTGCAGCCAGGGCCCGGAAGGCACCATCCTCCCTGACTGTAGCAGAGGGAAAATGCTGAAGCTTAGAGAGCACTGGGGGAAGCTGAAAGCTCCGGCATTCTAACGCGATGCCCAGGCACCTAGTGACCCTCACGCTCATGGGGAGATCTCTACCAGAGTGCCTTCAAGTTGGGTGCTTCCTTCATCTTGTGGCAGTTACACCAACAAAAAGCCCGTATCAATAATTGCTAAAAAAAAAAAATGCTGATGAATGTACACGAGAAAGCACTGACTTTTGTGATATGTAAAATACACCTCAATAAAGCTATTAAAAGTTGACAATTTACAGTACAACTTCTATCACTTGACAAGTAGTTGTATTCACACACACATTGTAATTTCGTTTATATAATAAAATGTAATGTGTTTTCAAGTTTTTTATTGATTGGTTGATTTCTATACTTGACACAACCACCCGGTTGCTAGTCCACCCTGCCTGGGCCTCTCTCCCTCACGAAGTGGCATCTGAATTTCCCTAGGAGGCAAAGGAGCAGGCTCTCCACCGAGAGCACTGACTCTCAGCCTGGGCTGCACGTTAGAATTACCTGACTTAATCTAAAATATACCAAGGCCTCACCCTAGACCAACGAAATTAGTATCTCTGGGAGTGGGGCTCCGTGTCTGGAATGTTGTGAAACCTCTCCAGGTGATAAGGCGCAGCCAGGGTCATGCAATACTGGACCGCAGAAGGCAGCCTTTGAAGGGCAGGAGGCAGTCACTCTGTTTATGTTACTGTCTGTCTCCTTAACCTGACTCTTCTGCATATCCTATAACTAGAGCCTCAGACCAGACCTGGCTCAGGTTCTCATTTGTAAAGTTGGAGGCAAACAACTGCCTTGCTTTCCCCAAAGGGGTTTTATAAGTCTCAACTGAGAGAACATTTATGTGTCCTGTCAGCCTGCAATGCCCTTAATGGATATTTGTCCAGATACCGTCTGTCCCTCCTCCTCTGCTGTGAGCACTTTCTTCTCTGTCCTACAGTTTCCTTTCTCTGAATCCCATCTTTCTGTTCTTATTTTCACCACATATCTTTTATACCGCTTCTGAGATTTTTCAAGGATTGGTAAGAAAGCAGAAGTGTTTAATATTACTACTGCATCTGTTGAAAATGGCACTGGTGCTGAGTTCCAAGCACATAACAGAGATGTAGAAGACAGTGACAGCTCTGGAATTTCCATGTGATGGGGGCTTCCAGGTGTCAATCTATTCTGAAAGAGGATCACCCAGTTTTCTTACTCAGATTATATTTTTATTTGGACTGGTTTGGTGGGAAGGCTACAGTACTTTCCTTGAAATAGCAGCAATTGATTTTTCCTTCCTATACTTACTTTAAACAATTCTATGATTTATTAGGATAGGTTATTAAGAGTTTGGAGGAATATTAGTTTTACTGCATTTTGGGGAGATACATATCAAAGGATCAGGAAGTCCAGAGAGCTGTGTTGTCGTCCAGAAAAAATATATTTCAATACTAAAATTTGTCAAATAAAGAGTTCAGTTAAAATACCACCACCAAACAGCATTCTTTAATGAACTAGAGCAAATAGTTCTAAAATTCATATGGAAGCACAAAAGACCCCAAATAGCCAAAGCAATCCTGAGAAGGAAGAATAAAGCTGGGGGAATTATGCTCCCTGACTTCAAGCTCTACTACAAAGCTACAGTACTCAAGATAATTTGGTACTGGCATAAGAACAGACCCGTAGACCAATGGGACAGACTAGAGAGCCCTGATATAAACCCAAGCATATGTGGTCAATTAATATATGATTAAGGAGCCATGGACATACAATGGGGAAATGACAGCCTCTTCAACAGCTGGTGTTGGCAAAACTGGACAGCTGCATGCAAGAGAATGAAACTGGATTATTGTTTAACCCCATACACAAAAGTAAACTCGAAATGGATCAAGGACCTGAATGTAAGTCATGAAACCATAAAACTCTTAGAAGACAACATAGGTAAAAATCTCCTGAATATAAGCATGAACGACTTCTTCCTGAACGCATCTCCTCGAGCAAGGGGAACAAAAGCAAAAATGAACTCATGGGACTACATCAAACTAAAATGTTTCTGTACCGCAAAGGACACCATCAACAGAACAAAAAGGCATCCTACAGTATGGGAGAATATATTTGTAAATGACATATTCGACAAGGGGTTAACATCCAAAATATATAAAGAACTTACATGCCTGAACACCCAAAAAGCAAATAACCCGATTAAAAAATGGGCAGAGGATATGAAGAGACAGTTCTCCAAAGAGGAAATTCAGATGGCCAACAGACACATGAAAAGATGCTCCACATCACTAATCATCAGGGAAATGCAAATTAAAACCACAATGAGATATCACCTCACACCAGTGAGGATGGCCTACATCCAAAAGACAACAACAAATGTTGGCGAGGATGTGGACAAAGGGGAACCCTCCTACACTGCTGGTGGGAATGTAAATTAGTTCAACCATTGTGGAAAACAGTATGGAGGTTCCTCAAAAAACTCAAAATAGAAATACCATTTGACCCAGGAATTCCACTCCTAGGAATTTATTCTAAGACTGCAGCAGCCCAGTTTGAAAAAGACATATGCACCCCTATGTTTATCACAGCACTATTTACAATAGCCAAGAAATGGAAGCAACCTAAGTGTCCATCAGTAGATGAATGGATAAAGAAGATGTGTACAAATACACAATGGAATATTATTCGGCCATAAGAAGAAAGCAATTCCTACCATTTGCATCAACATGGATGGAGCTAGAGGGTATTATGCACAATGAAATAAGCCAGGCAGAGAAAGACAAGTATCAAATGATTTCACTCATCTGTGGAGTATAAGAGCAAAGAAAAAAACTGAAGGAACAAAACAGCAGCTGACTCACAGAACCCAAGAACGGACTAACAGTTACCAAAGGGAAAGGGACTGGGGAGGATGGGTGGGAAGGGAGGGACAAGGGGGAAAAAGGACACACAATGTTGGGGAGGGCAGATACGGGGGGAAGGCAGTTAACAGAAGACAAGTAGTGATTCTATAGCATCTTACTATGCTGATGGACAGTGACTGTAATGAGGTGGGGACTTGATAATAGGGGGAGTCTAGTAACCATAATGTTGCTCATGTAACTGTACAATAATACCAAAAAAAAAAAATACCACCACCACCACCAGAAACATACATGTGGATGTAAATCTATAGGGAAAGAACACAGTACTACTAAGACAGGATTGGCTGGTCAAAGGGACTTTTATGCCTATTCCACTCAAAAGGTACTTTTACATGGGAGTCATTCTTAACTCCTTTTTTGGTCTCAAATCCCTCATCCAGTTAAACCAGCAGAAAATCCTATCAGATGAACTTTCAAAGAACATCCAGAATCCATTCGCTGTTTATCAGCTCCATCTCAATTTATATGGTCCATTGTTTTCCAGAATTGTTGACCACAACCCTCAGTAAGAAATACACTTTACGGCATGACCCGTTATACCTCAATATATATAAATGACAAAACTTCACCAAAAATTTCTTCTAAAGGCTCTGTGCTCTGATATTTTTTATTCTATTTCATTTTTTTAAATATGGATTGCACACACCAGAAAATGGTCATGGAAGCAGATAGTGGAATTAGGAATGCAAGACTTCTGTGAGGTCAAATTGCAAGGCAGGCATGAGAAGCCTCAGCCTAGCATGTGGGCAGCTCTGTGGTGCCCATCAGTGTTCCTTGTCAGGCCCAAATGGCTGAGCTTTATGCCTCTGCCTCCTTTAGTTATCCAGTGTTGGCTGCTGACTGGCTGCTGACTGCACTCTGCAACGCTGGGCAGCAAATCCTTCCTGAGAGGATTGGTGCACGTCCTTTGTATACCACTGACTTTATGATCCAGCAGTGAATCGGGAATCACGATGTCAACATTCTGCCCTTTGGCTGGACTGCTACAATAGCTTTCAAATTGGTCTGTTTCCATTCTGGCCTTTGTACAGCTTATTTTACACACAATAGCCAGAGTAGTCTTTTAGAAATATTAGTCACATGTGTCTCTCTTACTCAAAACTTACCACTAATTTCTGCTTAAAATCAAATCCCATAATTGCCAATAAGCATATTAGATGCTCCACATCACTAATCATTAGGGAAATGCAAATCAGAACCACAACGAAATAACACACTGCACTCACTAGGATGGTTATCAAAAAAAAAAAAAAACAGAAACAGGAAATAACAGCACTGGTGATTATAATGAGAAACTGGAACCCTTGTGCAGCCACTGGGGAAAACAGTATGGCAGTCCCTCAAAAAATTATGCATAGAATTACCACATGATCAAGCAATCCCACTTCTGGGAATATACCCAAAATAAGTGAAAGCAGGGGCTCTAACAGATGTTTTCTTATTCACAGCAGCCAAAAGATAGAAACAACATGGATGAACCTGGAGGGCATTATGTGAAATAAGCTAATTCAAGAAGGATGAATGCTGTGATTCCCCTTCCTGAGGTGGAGTTCAAATTCATAGAGACTAAATAGTGGTTACTAGAGGCTGCAGGGAGGAGGGAATGGGTAGTTGTTTAAAGGGGACAGAGTTTCAGTTTGGAAAGATGAAAAAGTCCTAGAAATGAATAGTGACCATGGTTGCCCAATGAATGTACTTAACGCCACTGAACTGTACACTTAAAAATGAATAAAGTTCATATGACTTTTACTAAATATCGCAAATTCTTACCACGGCCTTGGTAATTCATTTTTAAAGTATGGATTGCACACACCAGAAAATGCTGGTCATGGAAGCAGAGTGGAATTAGGTTTATGTTAATTCTTCCTGGCCCACACAGGGCTGCAGTCATATGGGCATCCTTGCTGAACCAGAAACACGCTAAGCATGCACTTCCTGTTCTCTCCAGCTGGCATGCATTTTCCTTTAGGTCTTTGCCAAATAGCCCCCAGAAATGCCTTCACGACTATCTGCTGTAAAGGGTGGTAAATAATTTTACCTCTACTTTTCTGAGTTTTTGGCTGACACAGCTGTAAAAAAAAAGATGAGTAAGAGAAAAACAAACAGGTTTATTAACATGTATACCTCTGAAATAGGAAAATATTAGTAACTCCCCATGACTGCTTGGAATTCAGGCTTAAATGCCATCAATAGGGAAAGGAGAGGGAGGATGTAGACCTCTTAGGGGAAAACGAAGGATTTGTAGGAAAGGTGAGTGGGCCTTTAGAAGAATGGATGGGAGAAGAAAAAAGTTTGACAAAACTTGTCTGGGTGTGGTGTCCACACCTGCAAAGGGGATATGACAATCGAGTCCCTTTTAGAGGTCCTGTCTTCAGGCAGATAAACGAAGCTCAGAGTAAGCCTCGGCCTGCATTTACTGTTTTTCAAGGGTCTACAGCTCAGAATAATCAATACGCCTAAGCAGCGTTTTTGGAGAGTGGCATATCCTGAACACCTACGAACATATTTTAAGAGTGGCATGCTCTGCTGTCCTTCATTAGAATGCAAACTCCATGACCGCACTTTTATTTACTGCTGTGAGCAAGTCTGGCACATATTAACTAGTCAGTAAATAGTTGTTAAATGAGTATTTATACATGTATTGAATAGTACACATATATTACTTGTATAATTAGAATTTCAAAAGACAAAAACCCTGGATCACTTAAATTCTGCGATATAACTCTAAAAGCAAAAAAAATGTACACGAATACAGAGGCCCTTAATAGGTTACTAAGGAGCACTAGGGGCCAGTTCCCGGGAGACTCGGGAGTGGGACGGGAAGTGGGTCCTCTGCGGAGGGCCAGCCAACCTTATCCACTGCTTCTAATACTCCGTCCGAAAGAAGAGAGAGCCCTCTACGCTAAGGGCGAATCTAACAACACTAGAAGCTCCGAAGCGCCAACACAGGTACCAGGTAAGCCTGCACACGCAGACAGGGTGACGCACGCAAACCCAGAGGTACCCAGCAAGGGCGGCCCGGGCGCGACTCTCTGGCTCGCGTCTCTATGGCCGGAAGCGAGAGGGCCGGAAGTGGCCCTCTGGGGGCGGGGCGAGGGCGGGGCCGCCGCCGCCTCCGCTGCGGCCCGGAGCGAGATGGCTGCCGCTGAGGGGGCAGGGGAGGGTTCGCAGGGCGGCGAGACCGGGCAGGCCGAGCCGCCGCCGCCCCCGCAGCAGCATCCGGAAGAAGCGATGGCAGCCGAGGCCGGGGAAGCGGTGGGGTCGCCTATGGACGACGGGTTCCTGAGCCTGGACTCGCCCACCTATGTCCCGTACAGGTAACGCCCACCGCGGGGCCGCGACTCCCGGCTAGTCCCGCGCAGTCGAAGGCGTCGCCCGGCGGGTCCCGGGCAGCTCCCAGGCCTCAGCCTGTCCGGCCCAAGTTCCGCGGGCTCGCTGGCGGCCGGCCCGCCCGCGGCCTCGCGCGCCTTTCGGGGCGTCTCTTCCCGGAGCATCGCTGCGTCCCAGAGGCCAGAGCGGCCAAACTGCAGCCGCGTGGGAGCGCCAGGACGCCGTGCTGCACTCTCGCCTAGGCTCTTGGGTCGTGAGTCAGGAATGTAGGACATTGTAGTAATCTAGCCTTCTGAATCCGACAGCGCCGGCGGGCCGGGCTGCAGTTCGGTCGCAGGCAGGAAGTAAGGGTGCAGTAAGGTCCGCGTGCTCACTTTAAAAACTGTGTAGGGCCGCCCCTGCTTTATTCTGCTGGAACGGAGAGCCGGTATGAGATCTTTAAGGACTGGGTCATTCTCATTCCACATTTTCTGTCTATTTTAGCGCCTTGTGTCAGCCAGCACCGAGTTACTTGTTCCTTAAACTCTTACACGTCCCTGCCTTACCTGGCAGGCAGCACAAGCGATGAGTAGTGGGCAGTCTGGGCACTGCTGTAACTTTCTTGCCTTTTCTCCCCGCCTTAGCCAACACCCGAGCCCGTCCCCACCGGTTCTTGGATTCCCTAACTCCGGTTGAACGTACAGGGACACTTGAGAAGTACTTACTTCTTATTTCCCTTTTATTTTTACTGTAATTCTAGGCAAACCCATTAGATGGCTTATTTGCCTTGAATTTATGAATGAGTGAAAATCATTATCCAGATTTTGTTATTGGAGTTAATGTTTGACTGATTTAAATGGGTGATGGTGGCTCAGGAATCCTCAAACCTCCCCTCTGAGTTGTAACACACCCTGCGTCTTTCCTTGGCCGGGCCTGAGTTCCAGTGGCTAATGACAGCAGTATCTTTCTCATGCTATCCGCGGTCCAGGTATCATGCCTCAGGTAATTGTTTCCCCAATATTTCTCCTTATATAGTGGACGAAATTTCAGGATTATCTGGACGCCAAAGAATTTTTGCTGTCAATAGTTGATTCGTATAGAGGACTAAAAAATGGGTGAAAGGAAAAGAATATTAAGTAAGAGAGTGGTTAAGACAAATTTGGTTTCATTGGGTAGTTAACACAGAAATACCTCTAGGCACCCAGTTGTTGCCACTATTATGCTATTTTAGCATTGATAATGAGTAGTGTTATTGGAATGCTTACTGTATACATTTATTCTATGCTGTAGTTATATATTAAGCAGAATACATAGTGTATTTTCTGCTAATATATGTATATTTGTGTACATACAGTGTATTTACTATCTATATGCTTACCATTCTGCACATTTTAAGTGCTTAACGTGTTATTTAATTCTCCAAGCAGCCTTTTAAGGTTGGTTGGTAATATTATAATCTCCATTTTATGAATAAAGAACCTGGGCCCAGAGACGTTAAGTAACTTTCTCAAGGTCTCATAGCTTGTAAGTAACAGAGCCAATATTTCAAGTTAAACAGTCGTTGAATTCCAGAGCCTGCAATCTAAGGACCACCTGGACTATCCATCTCTCGAAATACAGTAAACTAATAGTGTTTACTTTGATTTTAAAATGTCAGTTCCTAGTAAATTGTTATTCAAATTTTTTACAATGCTGACTCCAAAGAGGGATTTATATTGATTTATAATTTAAAACTGTCGTGAACTTACTGCAAAAACGTGTTTTCCCCACTTACATAAAATCCTTAAATTTGAAAACTACTGATTTGGTAACTTCTTTTAATTGGAAGATTATTCATTTTACTTTAAAAACTTATTTTACTTTAAAACTTTATGTAAAGAAAAGTGGCAAAACCTGGTCACCAAGAATCCAACCATAATTACATTAAGATTTTTATAAGTTAACAGTATTAATATAAGTGTGATTGTTGCCATTTAAAAAAACACCAGAGTTCTTTTTCTTTTTATGAATTTGAATATAATCACTGAAAAAATATTATATTTTCAGGGACAGAGCAGAATGGGCTGATATAGATCCTGTGCCGCAGAATGACGGCCCCAATCCAGTGGTCCAGATCATTTACAGTGATAAATGTAAGTTGATTTATTAGGAAAATGTAAGTCAAACTTAATTACAAAGTTTAAATTCACAAATATATGGCTAGGTACATGACAGATGTTTGTCTAGTAATAACTTAAGCTAATTTTGTGGGGTTTTTATAATTTTTATGACTAAAACGTATTTTGTCTGGAGAATGGACGTATTTTAAGTATAAATAATGAATGTTACATTATAATACATAATAGCTGCTTAGTGATTGTACTTTTCATTTACTCTTTACCCTGCACATAAGATACAACATAAATGAGTTTCTGGTTTATTTAGAATATACTTTGGTTGCTGAAACATGAGCATTTTGAAATACGTTTTGACAGTGAAGTGTTAGGCTCAGTTGGAATATATTTACTGATAGTAAAATGAGTGGATTATTTTCTTTGACAAAGTATCATTCTTTCAGAATGAATGTGAAAATGCTTTGTAAAGTGAAGGTAATGCAAATGTTAATTGTTAGTTGTTCTAGGAAAGGGTAAATGAATAAAATGTAATGCTAATTTTGTAGTTGTGTTTCTTTCAGTTAAGGCTTTGTCGTCCAAGATCATTCTTCTTTTACAAAAAGCATTTGTTTTTTTCTGATTATGAAGTAAATGCCAAGAAATGTTTGAGAAGGAAGAATAATGGTGTGAGGATTTGCCTTTTCGAATATGAAAATATACTACTAAAAATAAATAACATGTGGAACTGGTACAGAAGTAAATAGATTAATAAGGAATCTAAAGAGATCATCAGTATAGCTGGGAACTTAATATTTGATAAAAAGGATATCTCATACTGACATGAAAAAGATGGATTATCAAATAATGGTTTTGTAACAGTTGACTATATATGGGATGTAAGCCAAATCATATCCCTGTCTCATATCTTACATGAAAATATGAATTAAGCCTCTAAAAACTGTGAACATACGGGTAGGAAATAAAAGAGAATAATATTTCATTCTTGGGTGAAGAAGATGCCATGTCTACAGTATGGAATAGTGAAAAAAGAGTGATGTAGTGGTGTGTATGCTGGCACGGAAGGACATATCATTCAGGGGAAAAGTGCCAGAATGAAAAGCAGTATGAATAATAGATCAGTTTCCCTGAAATAAACAGAAAACAACATTTATATGCTTAGAAAAACGTCTGGAAAGACATACCAAACTGGTAACAGCCATTACCCTTGACTTAGATCCAGTGCCTTGGGGAGTGACATTGGAGTAGGGGGGCTTCATGCACTTCCTGTTGTTTACAATGTTTACATAGCCTGTTTTCCTTTTTAATTAAAAACATTTTTGAAACAACACCTGCTCATTATAGAAAAGTTTGAAAATGTTAACATCAAAAGAAGAGTCTTATCCAGAAGTGGAAAGAAATATTTAGGAGTATTCAGCTTTTTTTTTTTTTAAATAGTCTCAGGTCATAACCTATTCTCTGCATTAATCTCTGCTATGTTATGAGGGCATTTTATCTGCAGTATCTGTTAGTTCATTGTGATCAGCCGCATGGGCTTTGGGGTCTGACTAGATTTGCGTTTGACTTGGCCATTGTGAACTTAGTAATCTCTCTAAGCCTCAGTTTCTCTTCTGGAAAATGAGAATAAAACAGGTTAGTATTTGCCAAAGTCTAAATCCCTTCAGTTAAGAGATTGGCAAAAAGGTCAGAAATTTTAATACTGTTTCGTTGAGGATGTGGAAAAAACAGGGTATATTCATATATACTTGGAGTATACAGTGATCAGACCTTTTTTGAGAGGTGAATTTGGCAGTGTCCACATAACTGCATGCAATCTTGATGCAGTAATTCCACTTGTGTGAATTTATCCTACAGACAGACTGAATTTGCCCATGTGTACAAAGGCATGCAGTGATACTCAGGACAGCAAAAGAATGGAAACCAAGTTATACACTCACTTACAGGGACAAATTAGGTAAAATTAGAGTACCTGTGCGGTGCAATGCTAGCAACTATTTGAAAAATACAGTAAACTGTGTAACAGGGAGTTAAAAACTGTCTTTGTGCCATCCCTGTTCCTCAAACTGCTATATTCATAAACAAGCATATATATATAATTTATTTTTGGTACCATTAATATACAGTTACATGAGCAACATTGTGGTTACTAGATTCCCCCCATTATCAAGTCCCCACCACATACCCCATTACAGTCACTGTTCATCAGCATAGTAAGATGCTATAGAATCACTACTTGTCTTCTCTGTGCTATACTGCTTTCCCCGTGTCCCCACCCCCCTACATTATGTGTGCCAATCGTAATGCCCCTTTTACCTCTTATCCCTCCATTCCCATCCATCCTCCCCAGTCCCTTTCCCTTTCCCTTTGATAACTGTTAGTCCATTCTTGAATTCTGTGAGTCTGCTACTGTTTTGTTCCTTCAGTTTTTGCCTTGTTCTTATATTCCACAGATGAGTGAAATCATTTGATACATGTCTTTCTCCGCCTGGCTTATTTCACTGAGCATAATACCCTCTAGCTCCATCCATGTTGTTGCAAATAGTAGGATTTGTTTTCTTCTGGCTGAATAATATTCCATTGTGTATATGTACCACTTCTTTATCCATTCATCTACTGATGGACACTTAGGTTGCTTCCATTTCTTGGCTATTGTAAATAGTGCTGCAATAAACATAGGGGTGCATATGTCTGTTTCAAATTGGGCTGCTGCATTCTTAGGGTAACTTCCTAGGAGTGGAATTCCTGGGTCAAATGGTATTTCTCTTTTGAGTTTTTTGAGGAACCTCCATACTGCTTTCCACAATGGTTGGACTAATTTACATTCCCACCAGCAGTGTAGGAGGGTTCCCTTTTCTCCACATCCTCGCCAACATTTGTTGTTGTTTGTCTTCTGGATGGAGACCACACTAACTGGTGTGAGATGATATCTCATTGTGGTTTTAATTTGCATTTCTCTGATGATTAGTGATGTGGAGCATCTTTTCATGTGTCTGTTGGCCATCTGAATTTCTTCATTGGAGAAGTGTCTGTTCAGATCCTCTGCCCATTTTTAAATTGGATTATTTGCTTTTTGTTTGTTGAGGTGCATGAGTTCTTTATATAATTTGGATGTCAATCCCTTATCGGATATGTCATTTATGAATATATTCTCCCATTCTGTAGGATGCCTTTTTGTTCTGCTGATGGTGTCGTTTGCTCTACAGAAGCTTTTTAGTTTGATATAGTCCCACTTGTTCATTTTTGCTTTTGTTTCCCTTGCCCGTGGAGATAATGTTCATGAAGAAGTTGTTCAGGTTTATATTGAAGAGAGTTTTGCCTACGTTTTCTTCTAAGAGTTTTATGGTTTCATGACTTACATTCAGGTCTTTGATCCATTTTGAGTTTACTTTTGTGTATGCAGTTAGATAGTAATCCAGTTTCATTCTCTTACATGTAGCTGTCCAGTTTTGCCAACACCAGCTGTTGAAGTGGCTGTCATTTCCCCACTGTATATCCATGGCTCCCTTATCGTATATTAATTGACCATGTATGCTTGGGTTAATATCTGGACACAAGCATATATTTTTAACCAAATGAATAGCAGACTGCTCTGCACCTTACTTTATTAACTTAACAACCTATCTGTTCTATATCAGTACATAACAGCAGCCTATGACTAATAACTGCATAGTATTTCATTGTACTGGTGTACCACAATGGACTTAACTCATTCTTTACCAAATTTCAGTCATTTCCAATTTCCATTTCTTTTTTTCTTTTTTCTTACATAACCAAATACTCTAGTAAATGTCCTTGGATATGCTGGATAAAATATAGGAATATATTTGTAAGAAAACTTCCTGAAACTGGAATTGTTGGGTTATTGAGTGTGTAAATTTAAATTTTTAATAGATATGATCAAATGGTTTTCCGTAAAGAGATTTGTGCCAGCTTGCACTCCTGTTAATAATGTATGAGTAATAACATCTTTCTATGTTGACAGATCATAACTACACTAGTTGGGGTGAGCATTTAATAATGTAGATAACTGTCAAATCACTGTGTTAATACACTTGAAACCAATACGTATTGTGTATCAGCTATACTTCAATAAAAGAAAATAATGTACAAGTGGAAAAAGAAAGGCCCAAAATGTGTGCATAGGGTATGTTTAGAAGGATACACTACGTCTGATAACAGTATTGCTTCTGGGGAGAAGGACTGGGAATTTAGTGGATTGGAAATTTTAGTGTGAACCTTGTTGTACTGTTTGAGTTTTCTACCATTTTATATATTACTTCTCAGCCAAAAACTGATCAAAATAAGATATGAGAAACACAGGTAAGAGAACATATTTGAATATATGCCATCTTCATTTTACTTTAATAAATAAGGTTTTTGGGAGAATTGGAACCTGGCATTAAGCCCTGTGTGTACATGTGACAGGAAGCAAGGTCACGCATAGATCATGGCTGTGACATGAACATGGCATGAGGGTAGCGTTTAATTTTCTTTGGCTTATTGTTATAAATGGTATTGCAAGAGAGTATCTTTCCTCATAAAATACAACATTTTACACTATAGTGCTAGTTTTAAACAAGAAAGATAGTCCTAATGCACTTGTGTGTTTTGTCTCTAGTTAGAGATGTTTATGATTATTTCCGGGCTGTTCTGCAGCGTGATGAAAGAAGTGAACGAGCTTTTAAACTAACTAGAGATGCTATTGAGTTAAATGCAGCCAATTATACAGTGTGGTAAGTAATACACATCACCAGCATTTCCTGGTTAAATGTCTCATGTTTTACTTTAGATGGCTTTTCTTTTTCATGACTGATCTTTAATTTTTATCAAAATGTTAACTCACATAAGAGCTTGGAAGTTAGAAACTGAAACAGAAACAGCCCAGTGCCCCTTTCCTTCTCACTTCCAGAGTCCCCTTCCCCAAAGGCAATAACTCTTGGCAGTTTTTCCTTGAATTAACCTTTATATTATAAATAATATGCTTTCTTAGACATCCTCCGTTCCTTCTATGGAAAATGAAAGTTCATTCTCCACTACCCTATCTCCATCACTGTTTTTAGTTATATTAGGAATCATATAGTTCTTGCTGACCACATTTTATAGTATAATTGCCTTCCCTTTAACAGATTGCCTTTTTTTGTCTAGTTTAGTTTTCTTTCTGCTAAATGAGTACTTTGTCTCCCAGCTTCTGATGTGGAAATGTCTCCTTACTACTGAGCACAGAGGTAACCCCTCTGCTCCTGTTCCTTTTCCCCAGTCGGCGCTGTGCAGCTAGTCTGCGGCTCTGTGTTTGAAATCTTGTTTCCCACATCCAACACCTTCTCTTTCTTGATGTATTCTCTCATTTTGTAGATCACACACTTGAGTAAAAGAGAACTTAGAAAATAGTTTCTGAGACTTTACACAGTTAAAAGTGTCTTTAGTCTTCTCAACATTATTAATAGAATTCTAGACTGGAAATAATTTTTTTTTTTTTCTTCAGAATTTTAAAGCTGTTTTCCTATTTCATTTAACCTCTAACTGAGAAGCCTCTCATTCCTTTGTTTAAACCTTTTCTTTATGTCCAGGGAGTTTTTTAATGCTCTTCTGGTAATTTCTTCTCTCTTTCCTGTTTTCTTTTTCTGGAATGCCTGTGTGAAGGCATGTTCCTCTTGGATTGTCAAACATGTTGAGTGTGAAATCTTCACGACAGTGTTTCTAGTGTTTTTTTTTTCTTGACTAGTTTTTTCTCGAAGGAAGAATCGTCTGGTTATTGCGGGAGGAGTGGGCGTTTGGCTGCCACAGTCCTGGGGGTCAGGCAGGAAAAGACTGGGGTGAGTGGGGGGAAGTCTCAACTGTTTAGTATGCCAGCATTTCAAATTTCCTTGTTTCCAGTCCTTTACCTCCCCCTGCCTTCCACTGTGTCTGTTCTTTTCTGCCTCAGGTTTTACCACAGAATAAAGCCACTTGTCTCTTGCCCATGTTTTTTAGAAAAAGCCCCAGTCCTCTTCCTGTGTGTCTTGTTTACTCTCACACAAAACACTTCACTTATGACACTTCTGTCACCAAACGTGTGTGGGGTTTTTCCCAACCAGGCAATTCTCAGACACCAGCTGGGGGTCCTATAATTTAATTGAATTCTGACACTGTCTACCTGAAGGTAGCATCACATCCCACAGGCCCCAGGCTCAGTCCCCTAAGATTGCCCTCTGCTGAAGATGCCAGTTGCAAGCCCAGGCTGTTCCCTGTGCCTCTGACCAACCAATCAGAGGTTCCTGTGACTCCCCCCCCCTTGGGCTCAGTTAGTTTGCTGAAGTAGCTCACAGAACTCAGGAAAACACTTACTTTTACCAGTTCATTAAAGGATGTGGTAGAGGATACAGATGAACAGCCAGATGGAGAGAGACGTGGCAAGGTCTCCGGGGCTCCTGAGTTGGGTGGAGGATGTGTTCACCCACCTGGAAGGTCTCTGAACCTCCGACTATTAGGGTTTTACAGAGGCTTCCTCACACAGGTATGATCAGGTATTAACTCCAGTTCCAGCCCCTCCCCTCTCTGGAGAATGGGAGTGGGGCTCAAAATTCCAAGCCTCTGATCGTGGCTTGGCCTTTCTGTTGCCTGGGAGCCGTGCAGGAGCCCACCCAGAGTCGCTTCAGTAGAACGAACGATGCTCCTAGGGGCTCTCGTCACTTAAACTGCAGCAGTTTCAGGAGCCCCGTGTCAGGGATCAGATCAGAGACCAAGTGTAGGACAAGAGGTGCCCCCAGTGCTCTCAGCACTGAGGAAGGTACAGGGTTTAGGATCTGTGTGCCAGGAAGTGGGGACAAATGTGTGTATGTCTTTTCTGTTATCTTGCACTAGTCAGGAATGATGCCACCTCTCTGCTCAGGGCCGGGGGAGGGATCTCGACTGCTAAGGACTCTTTCTAGACTTGACACTGTTTTAAGCCCCACCCTTGACTCCCAATTTTGGAAATACCCGATACCTCTGATTTCTGAGCCTTTTTTTCTCTGTTGATACTTCAGCATTTTCTGTTTTTCTAAGTCAGTTTACTGTTTTCTATAATCTTGACCTCTTCTAGTTGCTGTAGTATCCCTTTGTCCCCAAAGCTCTTTGTTCTTGTGGATTTATACTGTTTCTTATTCCTTTACTATCATTTTGGTGGGGTTTCATTAGGCAATGGGAATAAACTTATTTATTTAATCTACTATGTTTAAGTGGAATTCTTAGTGTGATATTCCATCATTGTGTCCACGTAGTGTAATGGCTCCAGTATGGACTTTTTTTTAACTTGTTGACTGTACATAACACAAAGCAACTTAGATAGCATTTTAAAGTTTCCTGAGTTTGCTTTTTTTTAAAAAAAAAAAGCCAGTAACCCCTAAAATCATTACCTGTATAAACCAAGCTACTGGCTTATATACATGTTCTGTGAAGTCTGGTTTTCCTTAATAGGACAGAAATACTTTATTTTTCCTACTTAGCATTTCATTTTTGAAGATAACTGTTAAAGCAGCTGTTTGTCTTTTATGTATTGAGTTGGAGTTTTGAAATTTTGAAGTAAAAATAGATTGACTACATGTGTGAAAAAATTAAAGAGAAATTTATTTCATTTTTGAAGAGGTTCTAAAAGTAAAATATTGGATAATATATGTGATGGAATTAATTTATTACATGACTAACGTATCTAAAGGAACAAGCTGTGCCATATAGGGCAAGAGATGTGAGGCTTATGTAACAGAGCACCAGTGACCAGAGCTTTACCCAAAATACTCATTAGTTGCTTGTCTTTTCTCCTTTCTTCATTTATTGCCTTTCACTATGTTTACTTCAAGATGCTTCATTCTTCCCATCGCCAGACAGTTGTCTGAGTTTGGACAGCCAAAGTTAACTTGCTAAACTACTGGTTATATAAACACCTCCCCCAAGAAATGCGTGTAGCTCTGCTGTTGCCCTGTAGCTGTATCTGGTAATGTGGAGGCTGCTGGTTGGTGTGGATAATGAGACTGGCTGCTTGGTGTTTGCTGCAGGCATTTCCGGAGAGTTCTCTTAAAGTCACTCCAGAAGGATCTGCATGAGGAAATGAGCTACATCACTGCAATCATTGAAGAGCAGCCCAAAAACTATCAAGTTTGGTAAGATGATACAGGAAGGAAATCTAACTGTCCCTGCCCCTGGGTGGTGCCCCTGGGTGGTGCCCCTGGGTGGTGGGGTTGTAGGGCAGTGTGCATTTGTGTCTGTACTTGGTGTTGGAGCTAACGTTGCCTGTCTCACCGGTTGTTAGAAGGAATAAATGTGATCATCTATCTTGAGGGCGTAAAGTGGTGCCTGAGCCATAAGTAACACACAGATGTTTTTTTTACTATTATGGCTTAAAATTGGGGCATTAGCATGTAATACTGCTAGAGTCAGAAAAAAAAATTAAGTTAGAAAGTGTAAAGAAATGTTTTCTGTTCAATTATAAAATGACCTTCTGGTATTTGGTCTTTTCTCATTTGTTCATTCAAACTATTTTATTGATGCTGGTGATACAAAGGTGAACCAAACATGGTCTAAAAGGGAAACATGAAACCAGTTATTTTCCAGTCCAATGTGTAAAGCATAATGGTAGGTTTTTCACGAGTATATTTCTTCTAGAAAGTAGGCCCCTAAGTTAGCACAGATGAGTAGGGGGATTAATATGGGTAAAAGGAGAGAAGTTATGGAGCAGGAAGACAGAGAACAAATAGGAAAAAGGACCTGGCATGTAGTGAACATCCCACGAATGGAAGCTACCGTGGCTGCTGTTCTGGGTGGCGGTGGTCACTGTGGTGGTCGAGGAAGAAACGGCTGGGAGGGGTGGTCGGGGAGGAGGTAGAAGAGGCAGCATGTGTGCCATCGAGCTGTTTCTGCTTGCTGGGCTGTGGACTGCCTGCTTAAAGTACAGGAGTTATCACCATTTTCCTTTCTTACACTAGAATGACAGACACACACCATCCTGTCTTTAGGATGATTTCTGAGAGGAAAGACCTCTGAGGCAAAGAAAATATCCTGGAGAGAGGAGTGAGAAAAGGTGTGATGCACTCAGGGAACCGTGTGTCGTTCCTTGTGATTAGAGTACATTTGGGGAGTTGTGGGCTAGGATCATAAAGGGCCTGTGAACATTGATAAGGGGTATGGGCTTGATCTTAGAGCTGTTGACAAATTGTAATTAAGGAAGTAACACGAATAGATTGTGTCTTAGAGGGTTACCCCGACAGGTGGGGAGGATGGACTGGAGTAGGCCCACAGTCCTGGTAGGCTGCTTCAGTGATACAGGTTAGAAGAAAGTGGTAGAGTAGGAGCGTGGTAAGGATAAATTTGGGAACGGTTTTGGAGACAGAAGCAACAGGTTCTGACGTGATTTATTCGGGGAGTAATGGAGAAGAATAATGTTTGTATATGTGGTTTGACCACTGGGTGAATGATGATGCCACCACGTAGGAAATTTGGGAGACAGTTGTGCATTTCTGGGAAAGAGGGACGCATTTAGTATTGGACAGGTGGCATCTGATGTGCTTGTGGAAAACCTGTGTGAAGCTGTACAGAAAGTGGTTGAAAAGTGCTTGCTGGAGTTGAAGTCATAGCTGGGTGAGGATACTCAGGAGCATTAGAGCAGAAGGTTGAGGATAGAACGCTGGTGAGTGTTGCCACTTAAGAGGCAGAGAAGTGTTCCAGGATAACTGAGGAAGGAAACCAAGGTTAGTGTTGTCACAGAAACCAAGCAAAGAGAGTTTCAAGGAGGCATGGATGACAGGATCAGCTCCTGAGAGGTCAGGGAGTGTCAGGATTGAAAGGTGACCAGTGGATTTGATAGTGAGCTCTTGGTTAGTGGTGTTGGCATGAGCCACCCTCCCACCAGGGGTGGAGTGAGTGGTTGCAGGGGCAGGAGGGAAGTAGTAGGAAGAGGAAGGAAGCCACGTAGCTGTGGGTTGAATCAAATGGGAAATGAAGCTTGGCTGTTGGGTAAAAAGACGTGGGAAACTGCTAGTCAGGGGTACGTTTTCTTGTTTTTCCAAGGTGATAGAGAATTCGTGGTGAGGGAAGTATTAACTGAAAGAGAGAAGGTGAGAATTGGGGCAAAGGGGGAGGGGGAGTTGGAGTAGGGGCTTGGAGTTGGGAAGGGATCTAAAGCATGGGTTTGGGTTAGCCCTAGAAGGAGTGTGAATTGCTCTCTGGCCCAGTAAGTAGTAGTAGTTGCAAAATCAAGTATTATCATTAAGGAGTAGTAACCATATATAGATATTTAATTATTTCTAGAAGAACTAACTAAAATTAATTTTTAAAGAATTAGAAAACAATAGACCTAACAGTAAATAACGGAAGATTATTTGGCAAAGCATGGATGTGATAACTGTTGTGGATTTCAGTTGTAAAATTTTAAACAGTTTTACCACTGTAGCCTCTTTAAAAAATGAGATTGCACCTGAGAAATTACATTATAAAATGTGGTCCCAAGCATATATGGTCAATTAATATATGATAAAGGAGCCACGGATATACTATGGAGAAATGACAACCTCTTCAACAGCTGGTGTTGGCAAAACTGGACAGCTACATGTAAGAGAATGAAACTGGATTACTGTCTAACTGCATACACAAAAGTAAACTCAAAATGGATCAAAGACCTGAATGTAAGTCATGAAACCATAAAACTCTTAGAAAAAAACATAGGCAAAACTCTCTTGAATATAAACCTGAACAACTTCTTCATGGAACATATCTCCAAGGGCAAGGGAAGCAAAAGCAAAAATGAACAAGTGGGACTATGTCAAACTAAAAAGCTTCTGTAGAGCAAAGGACACCATCAGTAGAACAAAAAGACATCCTATAGTGTGGGAGAATATATTCATAAATGACATATCCGATAAAGGGTTGACATCCAAAATATATAAAGAGCTCATGCACCTCAACAATTCCACTCCTAGGAATTTATCCTAAGAACGCAGCAGCCCAGTTTGAAACAGACATATGCACCCTTATGTTTATTGCAGCACTATTTACAATAGCCAAGAAGTGGAAGCAACCTAAGTGTCCATCAGTAGATGAATGGATAAAGAAGAAGGGGTACATATACACAATGGAATATTTCAGCCATAAGAAGAAAACAAATCCTACCATTTGCAACAAAATGAATGGAGCTAGAGGGTATTATGCTCAGTGAAATAAGCCAGGCGGAGAAAGACATGTATCAAATGATTTCACTCATCTGTGGAGTATAAGAACAAAGACAAAACTGAAGGAACAAAACAGCAGCAGACTCACAGAATCCAAGAATGGACTAACAGTTACCAAAGGGAAAGGGACTGGGGAGGGTGGGTGGGAAGGGAGAGATAAGGGGAATAAGGGGCATTACTATTAGCACACACAATGTAGGAGGGGCACGGGGAAGGCAGTATAGCACAGAGAAAAGTAGTAACCCTATAACATCTTACTATGCTGATGGACAGTGACTGTAATAGGGTATTTGGGACTCAATAATGGGAATCTAGTAATCACATGTTGCTCATGTAATTATATATTAATGATGCCAAAATGAAAAAAAAAATTTTTTTAATGTGTTGGTGAAAAACAATTATTCCTAGAGAGTTTTGGACCCTCACTAAAAAGTGTTTTACCCTGCAGAATTAAGGTGCTTATATAAACTCTTTGGCTATAAAATCCAGACATGGCAAGTACTTCCAGTATTTGGTTTACATCTAATTTTTGCTGTAGAGAAATAGCTTTCTTTTGTGGATACTGCCGACACTGTCTTTAACACTTTTTCACCTTTGTTATGAAAAACAAAATTTCAGAGCCACCCAGAGAAGCTGCTGTTGAAAACCCAGCAGTTTTTTAATTGCCGAGCATTTTCAATAGCCCATTGTGCTAGTTGCTGTTAGGCGCAGTATGGTACAAGTAGCGCAAGTCCTGTATCCTAATTAACTGATCACTTTTTAATGAATTCTCACGATGAAAACTTCCACTGTAGGATTAAACCCCTGTATTTAGTTAATACTCTTTTAAGTTACAGAATTTACCAGCAACCTAAAAATATGAATTAGTACTAGTGTTCACTGACTTGGAAGATTTCTAAAATAATTTATTCGGAAACCTTTTCCTCTAGTATCTTCTTCTTGGTAGCATCTTTCCTTAATATTCTGTAAGGTGAATTTTTAAATTTTCTCTGCATGTAGAAATAGGTCATTTATTAAGTACTGAATCTTTCCCCATCATTCTTGCTCACTTTTAGTATAATGAATGTTAATGGATTTTTTGAAAAACAGCTTTACTGAGCTTAATTTATTTAATTAACATACTATTTACCCATTTTAAAGTGTACAACTCAGTGGTTTTAATATGTTTCCAAATATGTGCAGCCATCAGTGAATTTTTTAACACTTTTGCTAATGGATTTTTACAAATATTTAGCTAAAAAAAATTACAAAATAGAACTCAACAGAAAACTTGCACAATTATTTTCCCAGCACAGAAACTCCTCTTTTGACAAAGTTGCAGCTTGTTAACAGCAGTTTGCTGAAGTAGAAGTGAAATACTATTCTGCCCACAAACTGGCTGAATGAGCAGTTGCTTGTTTGGTGACACGATGGACTTAAGAAAAACTGACAGCCTACTTATAACCAGAGGAGCTTCTATACTGGATTGAACAGTATCAAATGTCCCATAGGTTCCTGCCATCAGGGAGTGTTTCAGGATTCTTTGGCAGAGTTTTGTGGTCATCAAAAAATTACTGTACTTACAGATTTTGTTTGAGGTAATCCTTTTAGCCCTAACGATCTGATCGCATTTTATGCACAGATCACCGTTTTATGTTTCTCAACTCTTAGCGTTCTGGAAGTTTTTCTCTTGGAATTTCTTTTGTGTTACTTTTTCTGTCCAGTAGAGTAGTGAGAATTAGAGACGAGTTTCTGTTTCTTGAGTGTCCTTCCCTGTCACCTAGTACCATACATTGCAGCTTCATGGTAATGAACATAAACCTCTCCCTTCTCTCCCTCTTTAGGCATCATAGGCGAGTATTAGTAGAGTGGCTAAAAGATCCGTCTCAGGAGCTTGAGTTTATTGCTGATATTCTTAACCAGGATGCAAAGAATTACCATGCCTGGCAACATCGACAGTGGGTTATTCAGGTATTGCCTTTCTTATTACAGTGTTTTCCAGATTTTTATTTTTTAACTGAATTAAATAATTAAAATTGCCATTGAGTTGTAGGTGTGTTTCTGAACCAAAGCACACATACAGATCACTACACACAAGATAGAATTATTAAGATACTTAATTAAAACCTGACGTCCTTCATGTT
This sequence comes from Phataginus tricuspis, assembly GCA_029783875.1. Classification (NCBI taxonomy): domain Eukaryota; kingdom Metazoa; phylum Chordata; class Mammalia; order Pholidota; family Manidae; genus Phataginus; species Phataginus tricuspis. The sequence continues at coordinate 1,918,358 of JAQQAC010008525.1, read as the reverse complement.
GGTTACCTTTATAATCTCATGAGATGTGTTGTTGGTAAATAGCTTCATCTTAAAGAATGATAATGGTAACTTTTTAATATTTTTAGATTGAATTTGCATCATCTATTTGCTAATAAATTGGATAGAAAAAGTTGTAATGTTTTTAATACAGCTGTGTTACTTTAACAAGCACATAATACATAATAAGGTTTTTGTATACATAAACTTTGGAATATGATTGTGCAGTTAACTATTATGTATTTTATTTCTCCCCCCCTTGATAAAATTTTATGCTAAATCCTGAATAGAAAAGAATAGTTAAAATTCCCACCCTGGGCATTTTATTTGCTCTAGCAAACAGTTCTAGTGTTTCCTGTAGATTTTTTTCCAGTGATGGTTGCTAACTGTACACTTCATTATACTAAGAGATTTTCACCAAAAATCTTTTTACTTAAGATTTTAAACTTTTCTAAATTTGATTAAAAAGATGCATTTTCTAAAAGTATTCATTTTTATTTTTTATGAAATTGTTTTTTGCTCTTTGTGCCACATATACGGCACAAATATGAAATACAACTCCATTACCTTTGTTTTTTTTTTTTGAAGTATAGTTGACATACATTCTTATTTTGGTTTCAAGTATACAACACAGTGGTTCGACGATTGGCCATATTATTAAATTCTCACCCCCACTAATGCAGTTTGTCAACATAGAATTCTCCATGCTGTGCTGCCATCCCCGTAACCAACTTATATTAGGACTGAGAACCTTTGTGCCCATTTATCCCTGCCACGTTCCCCACCTGTCCACCCTAATCCCTCCCCATGAAAACCACCAGTCACTTCTCAATGTCTATGAGTCTACTGCTATTTTGTTCATTTTGTTTTGTTTGTTTTTATATTTCACTTAGCATAATACCCTTTCGGTCCATCCATGTTGCAAATGGCAAGATTTCTTCTTTTTAATGGCTGAAAAATACTACGTTGTGTATATGTACCACATCTTTATACATTCATCTATTGATGGACACTTAGGTTGCTTCCATAACTTGGCTACTGTAAATAATGCGGAATTAAACATAGAGGTGCATATGTTTTTTCAAATCAGGGATTTTGTTTTCTTTGGGTAAATTCTTAGAGGTGGAATTACTGAGTCATATGGTATTTCTATTTTTAGTTTTTTGAGGAACCACCATACTGTTTTCCACAGTGGGTACACCAATTGACATTCCCACCAACAGTGTAGGAGGGCTTCCTTTTCTCCACATCCTTTGCCAACACTTGTTATTTCTTTTCTATTAGCAAGTGGCCCTTCTAACTGGTGTGAGGTAATAACTCATTGTGGTTTTAATTTGCATGTCCCTGATGATTAGCATTGTGGTGTATCTTTTTTTTTTCTTTTTTTATTAAGGTTTTATTGATACACACTCTTATGAAGGTTTCACATGAAAAACAATGTGGTCACTACATTTACCCATATTATCAAGTCCCCACCCATACCCCAATGCAGTCACTGTGTATCAGTGTAGTAAGATGCCACAGATTCACTATTTGCCTTCTCTGTGCTACACTGCTTTCCCCGTGATCCCGCACACTATGTGTCCCTCCCCTTTGGTAACCACTAATTCCTTCTTGGAGTCTCTGAATCTGCTGCTATTTTGTTCCCTCAGTTTTGCTTCATTGTTATACTTCACAAATGAGGGAAATCATTTGGTACTTGTCTTTTTCCACCTGGCTTATTTCACTGAACATAATAATCCTCCAGCTCCATCCATGTTGTTGCAAATGGTAGGATTTGTTTCTTTCTTATGGCTGAATAATATTCCATTGTGCATATGTACCACCTCTTCTTTATCTCTTCATCTACTGATGGACACTTAGGTTGCTTCCATATCTTGCCTATTGTAAATAGTGCTGCAATAAACATAGAGGTGCATATGTCTTTTTGAATCTGAGAAGTTGTATTCTTTGGGTAAATTCGAAGGAGTGGGATTCCTGGGTCAAATGGTATTTCTATTTTTAGTTTTTTTAGGAACCTCCATATTGCTTTCCACAATGGTGGAACTAGCTTAAATTCCCACCAGCAGTGTAGGAGAGTTCCCCTTTCTCCGCATCCTCACCAGCATTTGTTGTTCTTAGTCTTTTGGATGCTGGCCGTCCTTACTGGTGTGAGGTGATATTTAATTGTGGTTTTAATTTGCATTTCCCTGATGATTAGTGATGTGGAGCATCTTTTCATGTGTCTGTTGGCCATCTGAATTTCTTCTTTGGAGAACTGTCTCTTCATATCCTCTGCCCATTTTTTAATCAGGTTATTTGCTTTTTCGGTGTTCAGGCATGTAAGTTCTTTATATATTTTGGATGTTAACCCCTTGTCGGATATGTCATTTACAAATATATTCTCCCATACTGTAGGATGCCTTTTTGTTCTGTTGATGGTGTCCTTTGCTGTACAGAAACTTTTTAGTTTGATGTAGTCCCATGAGTTCATTTTTGCTTTTGTTTCCCTTGCTCGAGGAGATGCGTTCAGGAAGAAGTTGCTCATGCTTATGTTCCAGAGATTTTTGCCTATGTTGTCTTCTAAGAGTTTTATGGTTTCATGACTTACATTTAGGTCATGATCCATTTTGAGTTTATTTTGTGTATGGGGTTAAACAATAATCCAGTTTCATTCTCATCCATGTAGCTTACCAGTTTTGCCAACACCAACTGTTGAAGAGGCTGTCATTTCCCCATTGTATGTCCATGGCTCCATTATCATATATTACTTGACCATATATGGTTGGGTTTATATCAGGGCTCTCTAGCCTGTTCCATTGGTCTGTGGGTCTGTTCTTGTGCCAATACCAAATTGTCTTGAGGACTGTGACTTCGTAGTAGAGCTTGAAGTTGGGGAGCATGATCCCCCCAGCTTTATTCTTCCTTCTCAGGATTGCTTTGGCTATTCGGGGTCTTTTGAGGTTCCATATAAATTTTAGAACAATTTTCTCTAGTTCATTGAAGAATGCTGTTGGTATTTTGATAGGAATTACATTGAATCTCTAGATTGTTTTAAACAGGATGGCAATTTTGAGAATATTAATTCTTCCTATCCAAGAGCACAGGATGTGTTTCCATTTTTTGGTATCTTCTTTAATTTCTCTCATGAGTGTCTTGCAGTTTTCAGAGTATAGGTCTTTCACTTCCTTGCTTAGGTTTATTCCTAGGTATTTTATTCTTTTTGATGCAATTGTGAATGGAATTTTTTTCCTGATTTCTCTCTCTGCTAGTTCATCGTTAGTGTATAGGAATGCCACAGATTTCTGTGTATTTATTTTGTATCCCACAACTTTGCTGAATTCAGATATTAGATCT
>JAQQAC010008525.1:1858863-1914925 GCA_029783875.1 Phataginus tricuspis | reverse complement strand
CTGGGTGACTTTTATTTCTTTGTGTTGTCTGATTGCCATGTCTAGGACCTCCAGTACTACGTTGAATAGAAGTGGGGGGAGTGGACATCCTTGTCTTGTTCCCAATCTTAAAGGAAAAGCTTTCAGGTTCTCACTGTTAAGTATAATGTTGGCTGTGGGTTTGTCATATATGGCCTTTATGATGTTGAGGTACTTGCCCTCTATACCCATTTTGTTGAGAGTTTTTATCTTGAATGGATGTTGAATTTTATCAAATGCTTTTTCAGTATCTCTGGAGATGATGGTGTGGTTTTTGTCCTTCTTTTTGTTGATGTGGTGGATGATGTTGATGGATTTTCGAATGTTGTACCATCCTTGCATCCCTGGAATAAATCCTACTTGATCATGATGGATGATCTTTTTGATGTATTTTTGAATTCGGTTTGCTAATATTTTGTTGAGTATATTTGCTTCTATGTTCATCAGTGATATTGGTCTGTAATTTTCTTGTTTTGTGGGGTCTTTGCCTGGTTTTAGTATGCTGGCCTCATAGAATGAGTTTGGAAGTATTTCCTCCTCTTCTACTCTTTTGAAAACTTTAAGAAGGATGGGTATTAGGTCTTTACTAAATGTTTGATAAAATTCAGCGGTGAAGCCCTCTGATATAGGCATTTTGTTTTTAGGTAGGTTGTTGATTACCAGTTTAATTTTGTTGTTGGTAATTGGTCTGTTGAGATTTTCGGTTTCTTTCTGGGTCAGCCTTGGAAGGTTGTATTTTTCTAGAAAGTTGTCCATTTCTTCTAGGTTATCCAATTTCTGAGCATATAATTTTTCATAGTATTCTCTAATAACTCTTTGTATTTCTGTGGTATCCGTAGTGATTTTTCCTTTCTCATTTCTGATTCTGTTTATGTGAGTAGACTCTTTTTTGCTTGATAAGTCTGGCTGGGGGTTTATCTATTTTATATATTTTCTTGAAAAACCAGCTCTTTCATTGATTCTTTCTATTGTTTTATTCTTCTCAATTTTATTTATTTCTGCTCTAATCTTTATTATGTTCCTCCTTCTACTGACTTTGGGCCTCATTTGTTCTTGTTTTTCTAGTTTCGTTAATTGTGAGTTTAGACTGTTCATATGGGATTGTTCTTCTTTCCTGAGGTAGGCCTGTATTACAATATACTTTCCTCTTAGCACTGCCTTTGCTGCATCCCACAGATTTTGCGGTGTTGAATTATTGTTGTCATTTGTCTCCATATATTGCTTGATCTCTGTTTTTGTTTTGTCATTGATCCATTGGTTATATAGGAGCATGTTGTGAAGCCTCCATGTGTTTGTGGGCTTTTTCCTTTTCTTTGCATAATTTATTTCTAGTTTCATACCTTTGTGGTCCAAGAAGCTGGTTGGTACACTTTCAATCTTTTTGAATTTACTGAGGCTCTTTTTGTGACCTAATATATGATCTATTCTTGATAATGTTCTATGTGCACTTGAGAAGAATCTGTATGCTGCTGCTTTTGGGTGTAGAGTTCTGTAGATGTCTGTTAGGTCCATCTGTTCTAGTGTGTTGTTCAGTGCCTCTGTCTCCTTACTTATTTTCTGTCTGGTTGATCTGTCCTTCAGAGTGAGTGGAATGTTGAAGTCTCCTAGAATGAATGCGTTGCATTCTATTTCTCCTTTTAATTCTTTTAGTATTTGTTTCACATATGTAAGTGTTGGGTGCATAGATATTTATAATGGTTATATCTTCTTGTTGGATTGACCCTTTTATCATTATGTAATGTCCTTCTTTGTCTCTTGTGACTTTCTTTGTTTTGAAGTCTATTTTGTCTGATACAAGTACTGCAACTGCTGCTTTTTTCTCCCTATTAGTTGCATGAAATATCTTTTTCCATCCCTTCACTTTTAGTCTGTGTATGTCTTTGTGTTTAAAGTGAGTCTCTTGTAGGCAGCATATAGATGGGTCTTGTTTTTTTATCCATTCAGTGACTCTATGTCTTTTGATTGGTGCATTCAGTCCATTTACATTTAGGGTGATTATTGATAGGTATGTACTTATTGCCACTGCAGGCTTTAGATTTGTGGTTACCAAAGGTTCACGGTTAACTTCCTTATTATCTAAGAGTCTAACTTAACTCACTTAATATGCTATTACAAACATAATCTAAAGGTTCTCTCTTTTTTTTTCTCCTCCTTTTTATTCCTCCTCCATTCTTTATATATTAGGTATCATAATCTGTACTCTTTGTCTATCCCTTGATTGACTTTGGGGATAGTTCATTTAATTTTGCATTTGCTGAATAATTAGCTGTTCTACTTTCTTTACTGTGGTTTTATTACCTCTGGTGACACCTATTAAACCTTAGGAACACTTCCATCTATAGCAGTCCCTCCAAAATACACTGTAGAGATGGTTTGTGGCGGTAAAGTCTCTCAGCTTTTGCTTATCTGGATATTATTTAAGCCCTCCTGCAAATTTAAATGATAATCTTGCCAGATAAAGAATTCTTGGTTGAAGACCCTTCTGCTTCATTGCATTAAATACATCATGGCACTTCCTTCTGGCCTGTAAAGTTTCTTTTGAGAAGTCTCATGATAGGCTGGTGGGCTTTCCTTTGTATGTGATCTTATTTCTCTCTCTGGCTGCTTTTAATAGTCTGTCTTTACCCTTGGTCTTTTCCATTTTAATTACTGTATGTCTTGGTGTTGTCTTCACTGGGTCTCTTGTGTTGGGAGATCTGTGCATCCTCATGGTCTAAGAGACTATCTCCTTCCCCAGATTGGGGAAGTTTTCAGCAATTACCTCTTCCAAGACACTTTCTATCCCTTTTTCTCTCTCTTCGTCTTCTGGTACCCCTATAATGCAAATATTGTTCCGTTTTGATTGGTCACACAGTTCTCTCAATATTCTTTCATTCTTAGAGATCCTATTTTCTTTCTGTACCTCAGCTTCTTTGTATTCCTCTTCTCTAGTTTCTATTCCATTTATCGTCTCCTCCACCTTATCCAGTCTGCTTTTAATCCCCTCCATTGTGCTCTTCAATGATTGGATCTCTGGCTGGAATTCATTCCTGAGTTCTTGAATATCTTTCCATACCTCCATGAGAATGTTAATGATTTTTATTTTGCACTCCCTTTCAGGAATATTCATGAGGTCCATGTCATTTAAATCTTTCTCAGGAGTGGTGTTAATAATTTTACTCTGAACCAGATTCCTTTGTTGTTTCATATTTCTATATGGCGCCCTCTAGTGCCCAGAAGCTCTATTCCCTGGAGCTGCTCAGTCCCTGAAGCAATGTCAGGGGCCGCAGGGAAGTGGTATTGGTGCCTGGGGGGAGGAAAGAGCTGTTTCCTGCTTCCCGGGTGCTATGCTTGTCTCTACTGCCTGAACCAGTGGACTGCTGAGCACACAGGTATAAGCCTCTATGCTTTGCGTTTGTAGTTGCTGTAGACAGTTCTTCCCTCTGGCTGGGCTAATGCCAGGGTAGGGTTTTCCAGTTTGCGAGCCAGGTCAGGCTGGCCAGAAGAAAGGCGCAGTAGGCTGCATATCCTGGAGGGGGTCCTTGGAGCTGTGTAGCCAGCCAGGGAGCTGGAGCACTTGAAGATCGTCTAGGAGGAAGATTTCTTTTTCCTCCTTAAATATGAGAGTCTATATGGCAAAGCTCCCAACCTGCTGGGCAGAGTGCACCTGGACAATTTTGTCTACCTGTCCTCTTTCCTGAGTAGTAAGCTCTGTGCAATCCTTACCCCTTTAGCAGCCCTCCTGCTAAGGGCTTCCTTATTAGGAAGTCTCTCAGACTGCCCACCTTTCTTTTGTCCCAGAGCAGCCGGATATGGATCCCTGCTTTCCACAAGCGGCTGGAATCTCAGTCTCTCCAGGAATTCTGCCTGTCTTAGCTTTCCAAACCCGTAATCACGAGAGTATCTTGCAAGCACTAAGAAATGTAGGTTTGTGCTCCCAGAGCACATCTCCAGAGTTAGGTATTCAGCAGTCCCAGGCCTCCACTCCCTCCCTGCTCCATTTCTCTTCCTCCCGCCCGCCCGTGAGCTTGCATGGGGGAAGGGCTTGGGTCCCACCGCTTTGGTATGTTACCCTGTTCTGTCAAGTCTTCTCTTTTCTCCAGGTATATGCAGTCTGGCACAGCCCTCTTTTCTGTTGCTTTTAGAGGATTAGTTGTATTAATTGTATTTTTGTATCATATATGGTTTTAGGAGGAAGCCTGTGTCTCACCTCTCACGCCGCCATCTTTAATCCTTCTCTGTGGAGTATCTTTTCATGTATCTTTCAGCCATCTGTATTTCTTCTTTGAAAAAATTATGTTCAGGTGCTCCACCCATTCTTTAATCAAATTTGTTTTTTTGGTTTTGAGGTATATGAGTTCTTTAATTTTGGATGTTAACCCCTTATTGGATAAATAACTTAGAAATATATTCTCCCATACTGTAGGTTGTCTGTTTGTTCTGCTGATGATGTCCTTTGCTGTACAGAAACTTTTTAGTTTGATGTAGTCCCAGTTGTTCATTTTCATTTTGTTTCCCTTACCCAAGGAACTGTGTCCAAGAAAAAATTGCTCGTGTTTATGTTCAAAAGATTTTGCCTGTTTTCTAATAGTTTTATGGCTTCATGTCTTACATTTTGATTACTGTAGCTTTGTGGTATAGCTTGAAGTCAGGGAGTGTAATGTCCCAAGCTCTGTTCCTCTCAGGATGGCTTTGGCTATTCGGGGTCTTTTGTGCTTTCATATGAATTTTAGGATTATTCTCTCTAGTTCATTGAAAACTCCCATTGATATTATGATACGGATTGCATTGAATCTGTAAATTGCGTTGGGCAGGATGGCCATTTTGACAGTATTAATTCTTCCTGTCATGAGCACAGGGTAGATTTACATTTATTTGGTACTCCTTTTCTCATGAGTGTCTTAACAGTTTTGAGAGTACAGGTCTTTTACCTCCTTGGTTAGGTTTTTATTCCTAGGTATTTTATTCTTTTTGATGCTGTTGTGCATGGAATTGTTTTCCTGAATTCTCCTTCTGCTAGTTCATTGTTAGAATATTTAGGAATGTAATAGATTTCTGTGTATTAATTTTATATCCTGAAACTTTGCTGAATTCAGTTATTCTTATAGTTTTTTTGTAGATTCTTTAGGGTTTTCTATGTATAATGTCATGTCATCTGCAAATTAATTTCTTCGTTACCAATTTGGATGCTTTTTATCTCTTTGTGTTGTCTGATTGCCGTGGCTAACACCTCCAGTACTGTGTTGAAAAAACGTGGTGAGAGTGGGCATCTTGTCTTGTTCTCAATCTTAGAGGAAACAGCTTTTCGCCATTAAGTACAATGTTGGCTGTGGGTTTGTTGTATATGGCCTTTATTATGTTGAGGTACGTACCCTCTATAGCCATTTTGTTGAGAGTTTTTATCATGAATGGATGTTGAATTTTGTCAAATGCTTTTTCAGCATCTATTGAGATGACCACATGGTTTTTATCGTTTTTTTGTTAATGTGGTGTATCACATCGATTGATTTACAAATATTGCACCATACTTGTATACCTGGAATAAATCCCACTTGGTTGTGATGGATGATCCTTTTGATGTATTTTTTAATTCAGTTTGCTAATATTTTGTTGAGGTTTTGGTGTTAGAATGATGTTGGCCTCATAGAATGAGTTTGGAAGTATTCCCTTCTCTTCTGTTTTTTGGAATACTTTAAGAAGGATGTGTATTACCTCTTTTTTAAATGTTTGGTAAAATTCAGCTGTGATCCTCGACTTCCGTCTGTTGTGAGTGTCTCAGTTTTGTTGCTGGTAATTGGTCTGTTCAGATTTTCTGTTTCTGTCTTGGTTAGTCTTAGAAGGTGATACTTTTCTAGGAATTTGTCCATTTCTTCTAGGTTGTCCAATTTATTGGCATATAATTTTTCATAGAATTCTCTATATTTCTGTGGTGTCAGTTGTGACTATTCTTTCTTTCTGATTTTGTTTACTTGATAAGTCTGGATAGGGGTTTTTCTATTTTGTTTTTCCTTCTCAAAGAATTAGCTCTTGATTTCATTGATTTTTTTTTCTATTGTTTTATGCTTCTCTATTTTACTTATTTATGCTCTGATCTTAATTATGTCCCTCCTACTAACTTTGGGTTTCATTTGTTCTTCTTTTTCTGGTTTCTTCAATTGTGAGTTTAGATTGTTTATTTGGGATTGTTCTTGTTTCTTGAGGTAGGCCTGCGTTGCAATATATTTTCTTCTTAGAAACACTTTTGTGGTGTCCCACAAATTTTAGACCATTGTGTTTTTGTTTTCATTTGTCTCCACATACTACTTGATTTCTACTTTGATTTGTTCATTGATCCATTGATTATTTGGAAGCATGTTGTTTAGCCTCCATATGTTTGTGGGGGTTTTTGTTTTCTTTGTGTAATTTATTTCTAGTTTCATACCATTGTGGTCTGAGAAGTTGTTTGATATAATCTTTTTGAATTTACTAAGGCTCTTTTTGTGGCCTGGTATGTGATCTATTCTGGAGAACATTCCATGTGCACTTAAGAAAAATGTGTATCCTGCTGCTTTTGCATGGAGTGTTCTGTAGATGTCTGTTAAGTCCATCTGTTCTGATGTATTGTTCTGTGCCTCTGTTTCCTTATTTTCTGTCTGGTTGATCTGTCTATTGATGTGAGTGGTGTGTAGAATTCTCCTAAAATCAATGTATTGCATTCTATATCCCCCTTTAATTCTGTTAGTATTTGTTTTACATATTTAGGTGCTCCTATATTGGGTGCATAGGTATTTATAATGGTTAATATCCTCTTGCCGGACTGACCCCTTAATCGTTGTTAATCTTAGTCTCTTGTTAACTGTCTTTTTTTTTGAAATCTGTTTGATGTAGGTATTGCTACTTCTGATTTTTTTCTATTATTTGTATGAAATATCTTTTTCCATCCCTTCACTTTTAGTTAGTGCATGTCTTTGGGTCTGAAATGAGTCTCCTGTAGGCAGCATATAGATGGGTCTGGTTTCCTTATCCATTCTGCCACCCTGTGTCTTTTGATTGATGCATTTAGTCCAGTTACATTTAAGGTCATTATTGATAGGTATGTACTTGTTGTCATTTTATTAATTGTTTCTGATTGTTTTTGTAGTCCCTCTGTTCCTTACTTCCTCTTAACACTCATCTCCTGTTATTTGATGGTTTTCCTTAGTGTTGTGGTTGGATTTCTCTTTTTTTATTTTTTGTGTATCTACTATAGGTGTTAGGTTTGTGGTTACCATAATGTTCCTGGATTGTTTCCTAAATATATAACAGTCTATGTTAAGATGATGGTTGCCCTGTTTCAAACACAGTCTAAAAGTACTTTTTTTTTCTTCCTCCTCCTCCATACTTTATATATTAGATGTCATAATAAGCATTTTTTGTGTACCACTTGACTGGTTTGTGTATTTGACTGGTTTTACTACTTTTGGATTGTTTTAATTTCGTACTTGCTTGGTAAATAATTGGCTCTACTACCTTTACTGTGGGTTTATTTTCACTGGTGAAAACTATTTAAGGACATTTACATTTACAGCAGTCCCTTTAACATATCCTATAAATGCCGGTTTAGTGATTGTAAATTCCTTCAGCCATCCTTTATCCAGGACATGTTTAATCTCTCCTTCAAATTTGAATGGTAATCTTGCTGATTAGAGAATTCCAAGTTGAAGGGCCTTCTGTTTCAATACATTAAATATTTCATGCCACTCCCTCCTGGTCTGTAGTCTGCCTGAAAAGCCTGCTGATCGCCTGATAGGGTTTCCCTTATAAGTAATCTTTTTTCTCTGGCTGCTTTCAGTACCCTCTCCTTATCCGTAATCTTTGTCATTTTAATTGTTATGTCTTGGTGTTGTTCTTCCAGGAGTTCTTTTGTTAGGGGTTCTCTAAGCTTCCATGACCTGATAATCTGTTTCCTTCCCTAGATTGGGGACGTTTTCACCAATTACTTCTTCAGGGAGACTTTCTACCCTTTTGTCTCTCTTCTTCTGGTGCCTTTATTATGTGAATAGTGTATCATTTGGAGTTGTCACACAGCTCTCTTAATGTCCTCTTGTTCCTAGAGATCCTTTTTTCTCTTGTTTCTCAGCTTCGTTGTGTTCCTGTTCTCTAATTTTCATCTCATTGATTGTCTCCCCTGCTTGCAGCCATCTATTATTCATTCCCTTCATTGTGTATTTCATTTCAGTCACTGTGTTCTTCCACTCTGAGTGGCTCTTTTTCATCTCTTCTCTTTGTTGAAATACTCCCTGAGATCGTCAGTACTTTTGTGCAGGTCAGTGAGCATATTTACAACTGTCACTCTGAAATCTTTATGAAGAAGATTGGTGATCTACATTTCATTTAGCACTCTTTCTGGTGTCTTATCCTGTATTTTTGTTTGGAACATATTCCTCTGCCTCCTCATTTGTCTCAGTATCTGTGTTTCTTCCTTTGTATTAGATGGATCCACTATGCTTCCTGGCCTAGAGAGTAATGACTTTATGAAGAAGGCATACTGTGGTGCCCAGAACCTCAAGACTCTTTACTGTCCAGTGCCTGGTTCGCCTTTGTGGTGGAGCCCCAGTTGCTGTTGGTGGGCTATGGGCGGGGCTGCCTTTCTGCCTGTCTGCCTGCAGTGGTCTTTCTCAGTCCACTGAGCATGGCAGTCTGCCTCAGCAGGCCCTTTGTGAGCCAAGCAGAGGATTTTCTGTTGGGATGTTGTGAGTGGGGCCACCCTCTGCTCTGCAGCACTGTTACTGCTACTGGGCTGGTGGGATGGGCAGGGTGGGTGTGCAGGGGAGTGCGTTAGGGGGCTGGGCTGGGCTACCCACAAGGAGGAAGGAGCGCTCAGCTGGCTCCTGAAGGCATCTCCCCATTTGGGCTGAGACAGGGCTGAAAAAGCTGGGAAAGCCTCCCTCTGCCTATAAGGCAGCAAAGTCTGATGCTGCTGGGCCAGGTGGGTAGAGCTCAGGGAGGCGCCTCTGGGCTGAGCTGCCAGTAAGGGGGATAAAGCACTTAGGGCTCCCAAAAGTGTCCAGTGAGTTGGTATGAGGGAGGGCTGGGGGAAGTGTTGTCCACCTGCCCTTTTTCCTGGGGAGAAAGCTGTATCCAATCCCCACCCCTCCCACTGCTGATAAATCTTTCAAACTGCCTCCTCTGCTCTGGGTGTCAGTGGGACTGTGGGAGCATCCCTGTCCTCCACAAGCAACAAGAGTCTCAGCCTCCCAGAGTGCTCCAGCTGTCTCTGGTGTCCAGCCCTTGCTAATAACCAGAACCCAGTGCAGTGTGGACTTGTGTTCCCAGAGCAGATCAGGGCCAGGTGTGCAGAGTTCCTGGGTGCCTATCTCCTCCCCGCTCTGCTCCGTTCTCTTCCTCCCACCTGTGGGCTGGGATGGGGAAGGGCTGGAGTCCTGACTGATGGTAGCTCTGCCCCTTTACCCTTCTCTGTGAGGTGGTCTCTCCTTTTCCATGTGTGGAGGTCTGTTCTGCAGCCTTCACATCATTTTCAGGGTTAGTTGCATTTGCTGTAGTTGTTTCCTTGGTGTGTGTGGGGGAGGAGGAGGTTTCCCCCTTGCCTTCCTATTCTGCCATCTTCCCCCCCCCATTAGCTTTTTTATAGTTAATGTCCCCAATTTTTACAGCATTTCTAAGTTTTGACCATTCTCCTTTTTCAGATTGTCTTTATTCTTTTCTCCTTAAAATTTTTTATCAAAACAGCTTTGTACTGTAAAAATGTGTATCTAAAACTAATTGTATACATTTCTTTACATGTATTTTAGTGTAATTTTATCACACATGTATTTAAAACTTCCTTTTTTACTTCATATTATGTATTAACATCAAATTAATATACTATCGCTAATCATTCTCTTATTACTGAGTTTGGTTTTTCCCTCTTAATTTTTGCCATGAACAGTGTATAAGCATTGAGTTCCATATACTTTTTTTGCTTTTGATTTAGTTCTTTAGAATAATTCTTGGGTCAAATAGTGTAAACACCCCTCCTGGTATCTAAATTGTTCCTGGGAGTGTGGTGCTGAGTACAGGCCGCCTGGGCTGCTCTCCTCCCGAGTTTCCCCCTCGTGACCGTTCCCTTGTCTTTGATGACCTCTCTTTCCCATCCACTTACTTGACCTGCAGCTATCACTTTCCTCCAAATATGTGATGAGACCCGTGTCTTCAGTTCTATCTACTTGGCTTTGCTGAAGTTTGGTTTGTTTATTTTTATTATTTATAAATAATGGGCATTGCTTATTGGATATTTTCTCCTGTGTTTTCTTTTAGGAATTTAAACTTTGGGATAATGAGTTGCAGTATGTAGACCAACTCCTTAAAGAGGATGTGAGAAATAACTCTGTCTGGAACCAGAGATACTTTGTCATCTCCAACACCACTGGCTACAATGATCGTGCTGTGTTGGAGAGAGAAGTCCAGTTAGTAACCTGCATTTGTTCACTCATTAAAAGAACATTTGTGTGTTCACCATGTGTCAGGGATTGGGGATGCATAAAGTTCAAGACTGCCCCTCATGGAACCAACAGGACAGAACACTTGGGTGGAACTAGAATGATACATTTTCACATAATATGATATACCTCAGCTTTGTGGTGCCTGAAGGTTCTCAAAATATTTTTGCTACTCCAGATTGAGAAGAAATCAGATTTCATAGTGTTTGTTTTAAAGGAAGGTTTGTTTTAAAACTGTCTCATTAAGTTCTGTTGCCCTTACTCCCCAGACGCCATGTTACTCTAGTGCAGGGGTTTGGGCTAGATAAGTCTTTGCTGTAGAGCTGTTCTTGCAGTGTAGGATGTCAGCAGTGCTCCCGGCCTTTATTCCCTGTGCCTTAGTAGTAACACCCCCTGACTCCACACTCCACCAAGCTGTGGCAAATAAAAACCTCTTCAGACAGTGCAGGGCTGAATCACCCTAGTTGAAAACTATTGCTCTGACATACAAAAAAGCAGTTACAAGAGCTAGAAATTTCTGAATTGGCATGAGTTTTTATGTTCCCTGACCTTGTGTATTTTGCCTCCATGTTTGGTTTAAATTTGAACATGTTCATTGTTTTATAGCCTGATGAAACCAAAATCTTAATTTTAATTATAAAAGTTGTTTTATAATTAATTTTATAAAAGCCCTTGGGAAGAGCTGATTTTTATGGCACATCTGCCTGTCATCTCCCTTGGACTGCTTGGACAGTTGCAGCTAGCTGCTTTACCTCTTCTTTATAAGGTTCTGATGACATAAATTTTAAAAAAGACAAGTGCCCTCCAGCATCCTGCATTGCTCCACTGCAGGCTTCCTTCTGGGGCAGCCACTTGCCCCTCAGCACAGGCCTGCTCCCACCTGCAGTGCTCAGTGTGGCCGCCACTATCCACGTGTGGCCGTGTCGATTCAAGTTCATGAGAATGACATAAAATTTCCATGGGTGCACTAATCCTAATTCCGGACTCAGCACCCGCATATGACTAGTGCCCGCCATATTGGACTGCACAGAGGAAGAACATTTCCATCATCATAGGAAGTTCTGTTGAATAGTATTGATCTAAAGAATACCAGTGGACTTACTGTAGTAATTTTATTATTTTTACTCAAACCTAAATACAGAGACTTAAGTAAAGAAAATTCAGGCATGTTATCCAGTGCTCTGTTACTGTTCTTTTCTTTTAGAGTTGCTATTCTGAGGACTAAAAAAAAGGTACTCCAAAGCAAAGCCAGCCTCATCCTGTAGAAGTTCAATAGCCTTCTTGCAAAAGGGTAGAATTCTCCAGGTTATTCAGGAATTAACCCAGTGAATACTTAGGGATTTCAAATACTACATATTCCTTTTCTCTAGCCTACTTCATTAGGTTTTAGTGAAGCCTAATTTATATTTAAAAATTGAATGTGAAGAGTTTGGAAAATGCAAACTTATCTCATAACCTTCAAGGGCAGATCACTGGCTTTCTCTTGCTAAGTAGAAATAGAAATAGCCAAGAATCTAAGAGTTACCGTGTCAGGGGGTTGGGGATTCAGTCCCTTAAGGTTTAGCATCCCCTTGGGATAGGCAAAAGAAGTCTTTAAAATGCTAGGAGTAGGTGTAGTTATCTAAAATTTAGTTTGTTAGTTAAATTTTTTAATTCTGAGAATATGGATTATAGCCTGTGATTTTCTGTGTTTTCCCTTTTATTGTAAAAGTAATGCAGTCTAGTTGTGTGGGGAAATTTTACTGAATTTTATAAATTAAAACATCAGAATCTCTTATCCTCCGTTTCTCCATATCCATGCTTTAGAGTGAGCTACACTCTACACTTTAGTGTGAAGCCTTCCCGAGCCTTGTAAATACACCTGCCAGCACATGTGCACAGCAACCTAAGTAATCATAATACATGTACTTCTTTCTTCACTTAATGTCTCATGGCCATGTTACCTTGTGAGTACATAGTCTGCTAGTATTACTTAGCAGTGGTTACCATTCATCAAGCATTTACTATTTGCCAGGAATTCCTATTTGACTCTCATAATAACACTATGAGCCAATGAAGAGCTGATGATCCAGGTAATGCTGCCATGTGCTTAAGAGCACATAGGCCAAACCGATGGGGTTTACAGTAGGCTCTCTGGCTTCAGAGTCCCTGTTAACTGTTGAAGTCTAGATAATGCTTTCGTGCATGTGGTGTAAATAAAACTTTTTAATCATTGCTAGAATGAAATTAAGAATCTTCTACAAGAACTAGTTAAGACCTGCAGGGACATAGTTTTAAAAATAAGACATTAGGTCATGTAAAAGTAGTTAGAGAATACCTTTTCATAATGCTGAGTGAATATGTTACTACAGCAGTCCACCCTTACCTGCATTTGAGCTTCCCGTGGTTTCAGTTACTAGAGGTCAGCCATGGTCCTGAAACAGATGTCATCAGAGGGTCAGTGTAGCCTAACTTTGTGTCATAAACCCTATGTCATTCCCCTCACTGCATCTCATCACGTGGGCATTTTATCTTCTCACATCTTCACAAGGAGGGTGAGTACAGTCCAGGAAGATACTTTGAGAGAGACCGCATTCATGTGACTTTTATTACAGTATATTATTTAATTGTATTTTTATTAGTTATTAGCCTCTTACTGTACCTAATTAAACTCTATCATACATATGTATGTACAGGAAAAAACAGTATATGTAGGGTTCAGTACTATCTAATCATTAGGTGTACACTGGGGTCTTAGAATGTGTCCCCTGCAGATAAGGGGTAATTACTGTACCTTCTGTGGGGGAAAAAAATGCTATTTTAACAGCACTGCAATAAAACCAAGATTATAAACTTTGATCAGTGACATACTCAATTGAGCAAAAACACAGTGAGGCAAAGTTCTATGACTTCCTTGGAATTTGTTGTGATTGGCTGTGAATTATATTTAAAGTTCTGGGTTGGGAAGAGAAAGGAAGTGTTCATTTTGACTAAGTCACAGCATAGTTTATTGGTAATCTTGTTTTGCAATATAAGAACTATACATTTGGTTTGGTTTCTTATTTTTTTCTTTGCGTATGTAATTTCCATGCTGTTTTTTATTACAGCTCCTTAGGTTATATAGTCCTTTCCAGTGACTAAGGATTTGTCAGGTGTACGTAGACCTTAGACTTTTTTCCTAAGATTGCTTTACCAATACAATACAAGGAAATCTTGTTTTTAGCTGACAGTTCCTTCCAAGTGAAAGCCTAAATTAAAGGAAATCTCTCACATCAATTTCTTTCACTGTTGTAAATGGAGCCTCCATATTAAGTTCTTCATAAATGTCCTTCCCCAGAATTGGATACAATATACTGAAGGGAAGAACTGTGTAAATAAGACTTGACAACAGCAGGCTCTGACTTAGCTGTGAAGTCTATAATTTAGATGTGACCTAGAGAGGTACCAGAGTGATCAAGAAAGTGGAAGCCTATATGCAGTCTGTGCCGGTCTTACTAAAATGGTTTCCAGTTACTGCACTGCTTTTTAAAAATTATACACACATTTATTTGCGGTCCTTCTCTTCCAGGTACACTCTGGAAATGATTAAACTAGTACCACATAATGAAAGTGCATGGAACTATTTGAAAGGGTAAGAGGTGGTTTTTTCTTGTTTACATAAAAAATCAGCCTAATAGAATGCATCGTGGAATGTGTTCCATTCATGAGATTCCGAAAGGCTACTCAATGCTGCCTTCTTCTGGATAGCTGTGTTAAGTAATGACACTCGAGAACAGCACCCTCCCCCTTCTCTTCACTTCCAAGCACACACCAGCTGCTTTAATTTTGTGTGTTGCAGTTTGAGTTATAAATGATCACTTTTAAATTCAATTACTCTGTTATACTAATTCTACTCAGCTCTTAATTATCCATGATGAGGCTCATATACAATTTTAAAATTTCACTTCATTCCAACCTCATTCATTCAAAATAAGTCTCTTTTTCTGGTTTATGTTATAGGAGTCATTTTCTCTTATCTTTTACTCTTTTTTGGTTTTCCTTCTCAAAATTGAGAATTTTTTTTTTTAGGATTTTACAGGATCGTGGTCTTTCCAAATATCCCAATCTGTTAAATCAATTACTTGATTTACAACCAAGTCACAGTTCCCCCTACCTAATTGCCTTTCTTGTGGATATCTATGAAGACATGCTAGAGACCCAGTGTGATAACCAGGAGGACGTTCTTAATAAAGCATTAGAGGTGAGTGAGCTGGTGGGCTCAGTGCTCTGTTCTTGGGATCCCATCTCAGAGCCGGGTCTGCCCAGGGCCACTGCTGAGCTGATCATGCCCCTTCCAGCACGGTCACTGGGAGCTCAGTGCAGGGCTGCTGGTGCTTCAGGGCAGCCCCGAGGCACTGGTGGCCAGAGCCTGCAGCTCTAGTGGCGCAGCTCACGCGCACATGGTCTTGAGTCAGACTGCGCCATCTTGGAAGCATTGTTGCCGGGAGGGAATCACACATTGTCGTCAGTGAACTTGTGGCTCTCATTTTCAGCTGTGTGAGATCCTAGCTAAAGAGAAGGACACTGTAAGAAAGGAATACTGGACATACGTTGGAAGATCCCTTCAAAGCAAGCACAGCCCAGAGAGTGACCCGCCAGCAGGTGTGCAGCACTGACACCGCCTGGGAGGACACGGCGGAGGCTTTTACTGTTATGAGACTCTGATGCAGGCGTCTGACACTGGAGCGGCCATCCCTTTGCCTGCGGCGTAGAACACGCACTACCCAGTTATGCTTTTTAACAGGAACTAAGTGAGATGCTCCTGGGAGCCACTGCCCGGCAGACTAGCTCTAAGTATTTGATCCTTTTAAAGCAACGTGACTGGCGGGGAGGGAGAAGGATAGGAATCCTACAAAGCAGCTTTTGTAGGTTCATCACCATGGGCTCGTCCCCGCATGTGCATGCCAGGTGCGGCACCAGCGCCGCGGGTAACCTGTGCAGAGTGGGTGTGAGGCACTTAGTCCTCAGTTCCAGAGGCAGGGGGGCAGGTGTTGCTGTTAGAGCTGCTGGGCCACACTCGCAGGATCTTGCTGTCACTGTAACCAACTAATGCCAAAAGAGTGGTTTTGTAATAAAATCATAGCTCCTAAAACAATGCCATAGTGGTTTGATTTCTTTTTAATAGCATTTAACTATATACAAGGGACATTGTCTTGGCTTAGAAAAGCAATTGAGAAGCATAACATACTATTCTGCAGCTGTAGAAAACAGACACAGGAAGTGTTACTAGAACGTGAACTGGTCAGTTCTTGACTACAGGCAATAAAATCCACACCACAGGGTTTATTAAGATACATAAATAGCTCCCAGAAAACAGCCTGATCTTCCAGAAATATACCCCAAAACCACATGATAGAACTGGGCCATCAACTTGCTGTTGGCTGTGGTAGGATTGGGAAGCCACTTGGTGAGGCTGCCGCTCCAGGCCTGGCCACCTCTGCCTCAGCCACTGCGAGCGCATCTGCTTCCCTTGCCACGGAAGGCAGCGCCCAAGCCCTGGCCCACCTCGTGCATCTTACTGCAGTGACCCTCAGTGACCCTCAGACTCGGCTGCGAAGGAACCTCAGAAAGATCTTTCATAGCTTCCCACCCTTTAAAGTTCAGGAAGCTATGTTAGAAGGTGTTGGATGAGCCGTAGCCTTCTCCATACCTGCCCATAATAAACCTCATGGCATCAGGAAAGAATTGTTCCATGTTCAAAGCACCGAATGACAGCTACAGAAATTACATAGAGTAGAATGGACATCTCAAGAATTTAGGAGTAACAATTTTTTAATACTTCCTGGAGGAAATATATTTGGTGGGTATTATTTTTAACATTTTACGTGTTTTTATTGTAGACTCCAAAAATCTCTGATTTTATATTTGGAATTGTCAAAGTGTCATCCCTACGTAGGCAACTTCAGAGGTGTCTTAAGGAAGAAAAACTGCATAGAGAAGTCATAAAATAGCTTTTATTCAAGGAAACTGTCCCACCAGGGGCCCAAAATTGATTGGATTCCAGGCTACTGACTCAACAAAGCTCATCAAGACTTTAATAACAAGCACAACAGTCACTTACTAACTTGCAGTGAGAGAAGGGGCCGAGCAAACCAAACTGCCGCGAGCCTAGCCACTGGCATTTCTGCCTGAAGTTTGGGTGGCAATTCAGTTACTTGGTGCTCAGCGTGCATCCGTCAGGTGGGGAGGCACAAGAATTTAAGTGCGTAATGACTTGGGGCTCTGATAATCCTCATGAAGGCCACCTCCCTAGGCAGCTGGGCATGCAGAGCTGCAGTGCCCTCCTTTCACTGGGCCGGCAGTGACCATGACCATGGCAGGGTCTGCTTGTTCAAAACCGCATGCCTATGAGCATTACCATTGTGCTGTTTGTGCCGCTGGGGCAGAAACCATGATGGGTAAGCAGGTGCCTTCGCACAGGTTGAGGCAGTGGTACTTAGCAGTCATTGTGTTCTTCCACACAGCCACTGAAGAATGTCTTGATGAGTCAATAATTACAGATTTTATGCACAATACTCGATTTGTCTTCAGTATTTTGTGAGACCAAGTGGGAGAGTGCATAAAGCATGTCTTCTTGGTTGGTTGAAGAAAAGTATTTGGGCAGTTGTGTAAGTTGTGGGCCAAACAGGCTGCTTTTCATGGAACACCACTTGAGCAAACTGATATGCTGTGGTTGTTCATCCTTGGATGGCTGGTGTACATTTTTCAAAAATGAATGGAGTTTGTCATTTCAAGGAAAACAACTGAGTGTTCATTGCCAATGATAAAATTGGCGCTTTCAAGTGAAAATCTTCATCTATCACAGTAAGCTTGACAGCTGACAGCTTCCCAGTATCTACAGAACTTTTTAATGAAATCAAAGTACTGATATTAGTGAATGCCATTTTTTATAGTTTAATTAACTTGTCAAAAATTGGGAGGTAACGAACCAATATGTTCTGAATGACCAATTTGTGATGTTATAATGCACAAACAATCCATTCAAATTATAAGATGTAACATGATACAAAAAGTGCATCGATAAGTTGAAGATTCCACATTGTAACAAACCTTTGAGAAACTACCAGTTGTCAAATTTTGGTGTAGCATCAGAGGAGAATACCCACAACTGAAAAGGCTGTTAAAATACTCCCTTTCCAACTTTATATCTATGTGTGCAAATCTAGATTTTCTAAATATGCTTCAACTAAAACACCGTATTGCAACTGATGGAATGAAGAAATAGATAAGAGAACTAGGTATATTCTATTAAGTCAAGACTAAAGAGATAAAATGTAAAATGCCTTTTTTCTGTTTTTAATTTAGAAAATAAGTTTCACAAAATGTTTTTGTTAACATGTAACCGGTTTATTGTTTTACTAATGAATTAATAAAATATTAAAATTTCAAAAATTGTAAATATCAATAGATAGTACCCACATAAAGAAAAGCTGGATTCAGAAAAGAAAGTAAGACAACACCATCTCAGCCTCAGGGACCTCAGAGTTGAGAAGCACCAACAGTGTGCTACTTACCTCAGTACCTTGAAAGTGTTTATTGGCTATTTGAAGGAACATTATTAGGCAGCACAGGAGGAGGAGGGATTAGCTGCCTGGTGGAGCCAGGAAGGGTTCACAAAGGAGGACAAAATTGGCTAGTCAGAACCTTTAATGAGGCCTTAAATACAGTTTTATAATTGGTCATACCCCAAATATTAACTCATACAAGAGAGTCCAGAACATTTCTTTCTGGAAGTTATGTTTTAAATGTTTACCAGCTAGGTTATACCCCACTAATGGAAATTCTGTCAAGTCGATGGGTCCTACCCAGCTTTTCTAAAAAAAATGTATATAACAGAAAATGTTTAATTTCATTGAATTCTTATTCCTTCCCTTCTATTTGAATTTGTTTACTCTTGTATTTTTTTCCACGTGTGTGTGTGTGTGTGCATACTGGGAACATTTAAGACCTAGTCTCAGCAAATTTTAAGTACACAGTATATTCTCTAGTTTTTTTAAGTGGAAGGTTAAATGATTAATTTAAGACTCTTCTTTCCCAATACAAGCCTTTAATGCTATACATTTCCTTCACAGAACTGCTTTAGCTAACATCTCAGAAGTTTTGATATTTTGCATTTGCATTTTCACTCAGTTCAAAATGTTTTCTAAAATTTCCTTTCTTGAGTCATTTGATCCATGGATTATTTAGAAGTGGATTATTTAATTGCCAGGTATTCAGAGGTTTTCCTGTTATCTTCTATTGATTGATTGGGTGATTTGTTTTCAGTGGTTACTCCAGCGGTTACAAAATAAGTGTTCAAATTTCCAGTCTATTTAGAATCCATATTGTATCACTTTGATTGGCTTGTAGAAACCTTACCATAATGTAGGTCTCCTTACTTTCCACCATTTATACTATAGATGTCATATATTACACCTATTCACATTGAAAATTCCCATCAATTTTATGCTCTTTGCATTTGGCCACCAAACATATTTTAAGGAATTCAAGAAGAGTAGTCTCTTACATTTACCCAGCTATTTACCATTCCCATTACTTTCACTCCTAATGCTCCAAGTTTCCTTCTGGTATCATTTTCCCTTTTGTTTGAACACATTTCTTTCAGCAAATCTATTAGAGTAGGTCTGCTGGTTGCAAATTTTCTTACTTTTTCCAGGCTGGGACTTGGGCAGAAAGCTGTTCATCAGCACAGTTCTCAGACTTTGGTATATGCCAGTTAGCCTCAGATCCACCATATGCAGGTCGGGTGAGCCAGCCCAAGAGTTCATAAGCAACTCTATAGGGTTTTCTGGATCCCCTCCATTCCCACTATCTTTACCTTTGCAGCTTCCTGGCGTTCCTCATTTCAGCCCTCTGGCCAGAAACCTCCCACTTCAGTGAGATGCTGCCCACGCCCACAATGGTGCCAGAGCAGCAGGCAAACAGAAAACAGCCACAGAGTGTCTCTACCCTCTTGGAGTTGCAGCCCCACTGAATGGAAAGGAAGATTGGCTCCTACGGTTTTGCATTGCCAGACACTTTTACTTAGGCCACTGCTCCTGGCCCAGGACTGACGGCAAGCTGGGGTACAGGGAGTGAAGTAAGAGAAAGGGAGTATAGCCAGAATTTTCTGCTCTGTCTGAATTTTAGTTTTCTTTTCTGCTCTGAGCCAGAACCAGTCTCTCTGACTCCCAGCGGTGCTCACTTCCAGGTCTGGGGCTGTCTTGAGCTGGGCCAGAGGATACTAGAGTTACTAACAACAGCAATGGCTAGCCAGTGGCATGCTGAATTCTGGTGTTCTTCTGCTGGGGTATACACTGCAGAGACCGCAAACAGCTGTGCCGTGAGTTCTGTTCATGTTTTACAGTTGTGTTCAACTACAGTGGGAGAGAAAAGTTTGCGTATCTTTACTCCCATTTTACCAGGCATCAGCCCTTCCCTGTCATTCCTGAAACCTCTCCCTTATTGGCTTTCACAGCTTCTTTGTTCTCTGCAAGCACTTCCTCTAGTCCTGAAATGAAGGTTTCTATGAAGGCGCCCTTGGAGAGACCACCCGTTTCCAGAGCATTGCAGGGTCCTCTGAGGCAGGGAATTCCTCTCTCCAGGTAACCGTTACTGCCCTCCCACCCGAGATGTAAGGTCCTGCTGGATATTAACTTGGACTTCCACTGCATTTCAGACTAAAAATGTATTCTCCCTGCTCTCTGCTCTGCTAATGGTGCTGTTCTCCCTGAAACTCACCTACCACCCTCATGCTGTCAGTTCTGCTGGAACGCGATGCATGTGTTCCTCTGCCGTCACGCTGTGCAAAATTATGAATAAAAACCAGGGACTCATGGCAAAAATGGAGTTCAGGACACAACACTTGAAAACTTAATCACTTAAAAAAATAAAAGAACCTAATAAAAACGGCAAAAGTTTTACACATGATGGCATTTTACCTTGGAAAAGAACTGAGACTTCCCCGCGGATGTGGGCTCTGGGAGGGTCGTGTCCTGTGGGTTATTGTGAGGTGGCAGAGGGGCAGTTCTTGCTGTAAGCCCAGATGTGCCCAGCCGGGGTTCGTAGCACCGATGAGCCAAAGACACTGGTGGTTGGTGGGTGTGCCTGTGTTTGTGCTGCGCCTTCCTACACCCTGTGGCTCAGCGGGACACAGTTTTCTGTGTTCACCTGGTGTTTCTGCAGGATGAAATCAACAACGGGACAATTGTGTTATGCTCAAAGTATATCTTAATATGTCAGTCATATTGAAACAAATTCACTTTTAAAAATGTGTTAGAGCTGAACTGGCTGCACTTAACTTTATTCTTTTCTTTCCTCAATCTCCTGTATCAGTTTTCAATTCCTGATTATTTTCCCTCCAAAGTTCTTATGCTCAGATTTTCATATCTCACTCATCTCTTTCCTTTTACAATCTTTCCCAAAATTATTATTCAATAGATTTGTTTCGTGGTCTTCCTAAATAGTATATCCAAAATTATTTTGTTGGAGATTTTATATATATATATATGTACATCTTTATAAACTATGTTTTCGTATTCATAAACTATATAGTAGTGGGTATATATACCTACATTACTATATATATGTATATATATATACACACACACACACATAGCACTACTATATATTGGTTATTTCCAACATAAACTGAATTTTATGTACTTTATGTTATATATATAGTATGTGATATATGTTAAATGGTTTAACATTTGTATATAAGTTTATATATAGTGGTTATATTTTTAATGGGATTACTTCCCCACCCTTATCCATGTTGTTATGAATATGTTATGAATATCCTTTCATGTCAATATATAGATCTACATCTTTTTTATTGTGATAAAATATACATTAAATTTACCAGTTTAACCATTTCTAAGTGGCATTATGTATATTCACATTGTTGTACAACCATCACCACCACCTCCTGAATTTTTTCATCTTCTCAAACTGAAACTCTCTACCCATTATACAGTATCCTTTTTTAAAAAAATACACAATTACTTTAATGTGCCAGGTTGAACTAATGCAGGGTTAAAGAGACTGAATACATACAGTTAACTAGCCACAGTGTTATTTTTTACTTCCCTGATCCCATCATCATCAGTAGTAAGTTTAAGCTTGTGGCTCTCAAATCTAGGGGAGCCCAGAGGGACTGTATCTGAGAAGGGAGAACATACGATAAACTTCGCTGTGACTGACAATACAAAGAGGTCTTTCATCTCTCCCAAGAACTGACCCTAAGTCAGAAAAACACCTACCCTTTTCAGGTTCAGAAAGAACATTTCTTGCAGAGTATCTACATAGTATTTATTAGACATCCATTCTTTTAATATAGGGACTATGTACAAAACCTCTTTATTATCTATTAGTAAATGGTACAGCAATCCGAAAACCCAAATGGCCAAGGCATGCAAAAGATAAAACAGCTAACAGTGGCTAATCAGAGACATAAACTGGTGCAGAAAAGAGTCCAGAAACAAGTTTTTGCTGTTACCAATGCATTACATTTTAAATTTTGCATTAGGTGGGTGATCTCAGTAGCTTGTTGAGAACCCAAATTCAGGATTTAAATATCAGCAGGTGAGCAGTAGATAAAAAGGCAACAACAGTGTAGCCCTAACCCTTTAGTCATCCAGCGAAAAATAATAGCATGGCCCTAACACCTCCCTAACCACAAGGTTATGGGAACCTAACACACAAGTCAAGAACTTATACATACTAGGTTTTTTCAAGAAGGTAAATAATTCAACTGTTTAGATAGTAGAGAGAAAAATACTTACTTTCAGTTGAGTTCATTACTTTTTCCTAAGATTGTCCCAAAGAGGAGAGCTATTCTTCAAAGCTTGAAACTTAAGGTAAAACTTTTTCAAGGTCTCAGAGTAATTCTAGAGCTAACGTGTTACTACAGTATCAGTTTTAATGGCTCTAAAGATAAAATTTCTTTCAGAAATCCCTATTCTTAAACATTTGTTTCTTTTTCTACTATAAACATCCTTTATCAACACTTCAGTGAGTTCTCTTGTACATACATCTTGCACACACATTCAATTTTTTATTAAAGTATCATTGATACACAATCTTTTGAAGGTTTTGCATGAACAACCTTGTGGTTTCAACATTGACCCCTATCAAGTCCTCTTCCCCCTCCCCTCTGCACTGTCCTTCAGCGAATTAAGATGCTAGAGTCACACGATGTGACTTCTCCATGCTGCACTGCCTTCCCTGTGACCTACCTATATTGTAATTGTGACATATTCAATTATTATTTTTGCATGATTAATTCGCAGGCATGGAATTTGCTGGGGCCCTTTATATATAGGAGGAATTGGTACAGGTTCTAAAAATTTACACTCACCTATGGCTGTGGGGACAGTTTTAGATTCTCCTTGCTATTTTTTTGCTATCCTGATAGGAAGTAGCATCTAGTCATTTTAAGGTTTGGATTACCAGTACAGGCTCGGTTTTTAACCCACACTGTGTTATCTCCTTACTCCAAAGTTGGAAAATGCCAGTGTAGAAGTAAATAACACTTTTGATTTAAACAAACAAAAAGTTAGTGCTGACTTCTGGGAAGATGGCAGCATGAGCAGGGCGGCGGAAATCTCCTCCCAAAACCATATATATTTATGAAAATACAACAAATACAACTATTCCTAAAAGAGAGACTAGAAGATACAGGACAACAGCCAGGCTACAGCTACACCTGTGAGAACTCAGCGCCTCATGAAGTGGGTAAGATACAAAGCCGCAACCTAGTGGGAACCGAGCGCTCCCCCACCCCAGGGCACCGGCGGGAGGAAAAGACTCAGAGCAGGGAGGGAGTGGAAGCACAGGCCCACCAAATAACCAGCCCTGGTGATCTGCGCCAGGAGCACTGAAACACATCGTGCAGTGTAACAGAGATTAGAGAAATAGAAGTGCAGGATCTGAGACGGAGAATGCAATCGGGTCCTCTCAGCCGGCTCCCAGGGACAAAGGAAAAGCAGGCGCTTTTTTTAAAGTCTTAAAGAGACAAGTGCCCAACAACAGAACAAAATCATACCAGTGCATTCCGACCAGCAGGCTGGGAGTCTTGGGGAATTTCAGACCCCTTGGCGGGTGGCTGGACAAAACACCCACGCTGAGGCTTCCCACAGAGATCAGCAGTCTGCCTTTCGTTCCCTCCCTGGCCAGCACTGCAGACTCCTGGCACACGCACAGCTAAGCAGGAAGAGTCCCAGAACCAGGTCTAGGCTGAGGGTGACCCGCACACAGGCAGTTCAGGGGATAATCCCAGAGACTGCCTCCTGGTGTGCAGGAAAACAGCTCATGCCCAGAAGAACGGCAAGAGAACAACATACAGGAAGGGACTTTGTTCTCCCAGTTGACACACGTGGCACCTACCAGCGACCACTTCTATCACCATGAAAAGACAGAGGAATATGGTCCAGACTAAGATCAGCCAGACAAATTGAGAGAGGGGGCCTGATGGGATGGACATGCACAATCTTCCTGAAAAAGAATTCAGAATAAAAGTCATAAGCATACTGATTGATCTACAGAGAAATATGCAAGAGCTAAGGGAGGAAGTGAGGAAAGACAATGCAGAAATGAGACAAGTGATTGACAGGCTTAGCAGCAGACTGGATGACATGCAAGAGACTGTTAATGGAATAGAAATCAGAGAACAGGAATACAGAGAAGCTGAGGTAGAGAGAGATTAAAGGATCTCTAGGAATAAAAGGATATTAAGAGAACTGTGTGACCAATCCACACGGAACAATATTCGCATTATAGGAGTACCAGAGGAAGAAGAGAGAGAAAAAGGGATAGAAAGTGCCTTTGAAGAAATAGTTGCTGAAAACTTCCCAACGCTGGGGAAGGAAATAGTCTCTCAGACCATGGAAGCCCACAGATCTCCCAACACAAGGGACCCAAGGAAGGCAACACCAAGACACATAATAATTAAGATGGCAAAGATCAAAGATAAGGACAGAGTATTAAAGGCAACTAGAGAGAGAAAAACGATCACCTACAAAGGAAAACCCATCAGACTATCATCAGACTTCTCAACAGAAACCTTACAGGCCAGAAGAGAATGGCATGATATATTTAACATAATGAAACAGAGGGCCTTGAACCAAGAATATTGTATCCAGCACGATTATCATTTAAATTTGAGAGAGGGATGAAACAATTCCCAGACAAGTGAAAGCTGAGGGAGTTTGCCTCCCATAAACCACCTCTACGGGACATCTTAAAGGGACTGCTCTAGAGGGAAGCACTCCTAAGGCTAAAAGGATGTCACCAGAGAAGATAACATCATAGCAAAGAAAGCACACCATCCAAATACTAACTAAAGGCAAAGAATAAAACACCTAGTATATAAAGAAAGGAGGAGGAAGAATAAGAAGGGAGAGAAATAAAGAATCATCAGACTGTGTTTACAATAACTTAACAAGAAAGTTAAGTTAGACTGCTAGATAGTAAAGAAGCTACCCTTGAACCTTTGGTAACAATGAATCTAAAGCCAGCAATGGCAATAAATACATATCTATCGATAATCACCCTAAATGTAAATGGACTGAATGCACCAATCAAAAGACACAGAGGAATAGAATGGATAAAAAAGCAAGAACCATCTATATGCTGCCTACAAGAGACTCACTTCAAACCCAAAGATATACACAGACTAAAGCTAAAGGGATGGAAAAAGATTTTTCATGTGAGCAACAGGGAGAAAAACGCAGGTGTTGCAGTACTTGTATCAGACAAAATAGACTTCAAAACGAAGAAAGTAACAAGATAAAGAAGGACATTACGTAATGATAAATGGGTCAGTCCAACAAGAGGATATAACCATTTTAAATATATATCCACCCAACACAGGAGCGCTGACATATGTGAAACAAATACTAACAGAATTAAACGAGGAAATAGACAGCAATGCATTCATTTTAGGAGATTTCAACACACCACTCACTCCAAAGGGCAGATCAACCAGGCAGAAAGTAAGTAAAGACACAGAGGCACTGAACAACACACTAGAACAGATGGACCTAACAGACATCTACAGAACTGCACCCAAAAGCAGCAGGATACACATTCTTCTCAAGTGCACATGGAACATTTTCCAGAATAGAGCACATACTAGGCCACAAAAAGAACCTCAGTAAACTAAAAAATATTGAAATTCTACCAACCAAATTCTCAGATCACAAAGGTGTAAAACTAGAAATAAATTGTACAAAGAAAACAGAAAGTCTCACAAATACATGGAGGCTTAATAACATGCTCCTAAATAATCAATGGATAAATGACCAAATAAAAACAGAGATCAAACAATATATGGAGACTAATGACAACAATAACACAAAGCAACAACTTCTGTGGGGATGCAGCAAAGGCAGTTCTAAGAGGAAAGTATATTGCAATCCAGGCCTATTTAACGAAGGAAGAACATTCCCAAATGAACAGTCTAAAGATACAATTACTGAAATTGGAAAAAGAAGAACAAATGAGGCCCAAAGTCACCAGAATGAGGGACATAACAAAGATCAGAGAAGAAATAAATAAAATTGAGGGGAATAACACAACAGAAAAAAATCAATGAAACCAAGAGCTGGTTCTTTGAAAAAATAAACAAAGTAGATAAACCCCTAGCCAGACTCATTAAGAGAAAAAGAGAATCTACACACATAAACAGAATCACACATGAGAAAGGAAAAATCACAACAGACCCCACAGAAATACAAAGAATTATAAGAGAATATACTATGAAAATCTATATGCTAACAAGCTGGAAAACCTAGAAGAAATGGACACCTTATTAGAGAAATACAATCTTCCAAGACTGACCAAGCAAGAAACAGAAAACTTAAACAGACCAATCACCAGCAACGAAATTGGATCGGTAATCAAAAAACTACCCAAAAACAAAACCCCCGGGCAAGATGGATTCACCTCTGAATTCTACCAGACATATAGGGAAGAAATAACACCCATTCTCCTTAAAGTTTTCCAAAAAATAGAAGAGGAGGGAATACTTCCAAACTCATACTATGAAGCCAGCATCACTCTAATACAAAAACCTGGCAAAGACCTCACCAAAAAAGAAAATTACAGACCAATAACGCTGATGAATGTAGATGCAAAAAAATACTCAACAAAATATTAGCAAACTGAATTCAAAAATACATCAAGAGGATCATACACCATGATCAAGTGGGATTCATCCCAAAAATGCAAGGATGGTACAACACTTGAAAATCCATCAACATCATCCACCCACATCAACAAAAAGAAGAACAAAAACCACATGATCATCTCCATAGATGCTGAAAAAGCATTTGACAAAATTCAGCATCCTTTCATGATAAAAACTCTCAACAAAAAGGGTATAGAGGGCAAGTACCTCAACATCATAAAGGCCATGTATGACAAACCCACAGCTAACATCATACTTAACAGCGAGAAGCTGAAAGCTTTTCTTCTAAGATCGGGAACAAGACAGGGATGCCCACTCTCTCCTCTGTTATTTAACATAGTACTGGAGGTCCTAGCCACGGCAATCAGACAAAACAAAGAAATACAAGGCATCCAGATTGGTAAAGAAGAAGTCAAATTGTCACTATTTGCAGTTGACATGATATTGTATGTAAAAAACCCTATAGACTTCACTCCAAAACTACTAGAATTAATATCTGAATTCAGGAAACTTGCAGGATACAATATTAACACACAGAAATCTGTTCCTTTCCTATACACTAACGATGAGCTAACAGAAAGAAAAATCATGAAAACAATTCCATTCACAAATGCATCAAAAAGAATAAAATACCTAGGAATAAACCTAACAAAGGAAGTGAAAGACCTATACCCTGAAAACTACAAGACACTCCTAAGAGAAATTAAAGAGGACACTAACAAATGGAAATGCATCCCATGCTCTTGGCTAGGAAGAATAAATATTGTCAAAATGGCTATACTACCTAAAACCATCTACAGATTCAATGCAATCCCTATCAAAATACCAACAGCATTCTTCAATGAACTGGAACAAATAATTCTAAAATTCATATGGAACCACAAAAGACCCCGAATAGCCAAAGCAATCCTGAGAAGGAGGAATCAAACAGGGGGAATTAAACTCCCTTTAGTAGTTTGTGTAGAGAATAGTGTGTAGTCTGTAGTAGAGAATTCAAGCTCTACTACAAAGCCACAGTAATCAAGACAATTTGGTACTGGCACAAAAACAGACCCACAGACCAGTGGAACAGAATAGAAAATCCAAACATTAACCCAAACATATACAGTCAATTAATATTTGATAAAGGAGCCTTGGATATACAATGGAGAGATGACAGCCTCTTCAGCAGCTGGTGTTGGAAAAACTGGACAGCTACATGTAAGAGAATGAAACTGGACTACTGTCTAGCCCCATACACAAAGGTAAATTCAAGGTGGATCAAAGACCTGAATGTAAGTCATGAAACCATAAAACTCTTAGAAAACAACATAGGCAAAAATCTCCTGGACATAAACATGAGTGACTTCTTCATGAACATATCTCCCCAGGCAGGGGAAACAAAAGCAAAAATGAAGAAGTGGGACTATATCAAGCTGAAAAGCTTCTGTACAGCAAAGGACACCCTCAGTAGAACTAAAAGACATCCTACAGTATGGGAGAATATATTAAAAAATGACATAACCGATAAGGGGTTGACATCCAAAATATATAAAGAACTCACGCACCTCAAGAAACAAAAAGCAAATAATCCAATTAAGAAATGGGCAGAGGACATGAATAGACACTTCTCCAAAGAATAAATTCAGATGGCCAACAGGCACATGAAAAGATGCTCCACATCGCTAATCATCAGAGAAATGCAGATTAAAACCACAATGAGATATCACCTCACACCAGTGAGGATGGCCAACATCCAAAACAGAAACAACAACAAATGCTGGCGAGGATGTGGAGAAAGGGGAGCCCTCCTACACTGCTGGTGGGAATGCAAATTAGTTCAACCATTGTGGAAAGCAGTATGGAGGTTCCTCAAAAAATTCAAAATAGAAATACCATTTGACCCAGGAATCCCACTCCTAGGAATTTACCCTAAGAATGCAGCAGCCCAGTTTGAAAAAGACAGATCCACCCCTATGTTTATTGCAGCACTATTTACAATAGCCAAGAAATGGAAGCAACCTAAGTGACCATCAGTAGATGAATGGATTAGGAAGAGGTGATACATATACACAATGGAATATTATTCAGCCATAAGAAGAAAACAAATCCTACCATTTGCAACAACATGGACGGAGCTAGAAGGTATTATGCTCAGTGAAATAAGCCAAGTGGGAAAAGACAAGTATCAAATGATTTCTCTCATATGTGGAGCATAAGAGGAAAGAAAAAAACTGAAAGAATAAAAACAGCAGCAGACTCGCAGAACCCAAGAACGGACTAACAGTTACCAAAGGGAAAGGGACTCGGGAAGATGGGCTGGAAGGGAGGGAAACGGGGGGAAAAGGGGTATTACGATTAGCAGCCGTAAGGTAGCAGGGGCACAGGGAGGGCTGTACAACTCAGAGAAGACAAGTAGTGACTCTACAGCATCTCACTACGCTGATGGACAGTGACTGTAATGGGGTTGGTGGGGGGGACCTGGTGAAGTGGGGAGTTTAATAACCATAATATTGTACATGTAACTGTAGATTAATGATACCTTTTTTTAAGTTAGTGCTATGTCTTTCCATGTCGAAGCCTTTCCTCCCTCTTTTTCCACCAGGTACAAATGCCAGTTGGCGTGCTGAGGCCTTCCAGCGTCCTTCCCCTCTCCAGACCTCACTCCTCCTTTGGGCTTGTCCAGGCTCTTGCCTGCCTGCCCTTAAAGGCGACAAGTTCAGCTTTCCTGCTCTGGGCTAAGTCCCTGAGTTTCCTTCCACCCGTGGCTCTCAACCTTCCCATCAGCATCACGCGGAGGCCTGAGTAAAGCAGATTGCCGGTCCCCACCCGAAGTCTGGGATGGAGCCGAGAATTTGCACTCCTAACAATCTCCCAGATGTGAAGCATCATCACATGAGGAGCACTCTTTGGAAACCACCGCTTTGCACAGACCGGAGCTTTTTGATGAGTCTAGATCGTACAGGTCCTCTCCACCGTACACAGTACCAGGCTGGGCGTCCGGACTAAAGCAATCATGGGTCAACACTTTGTCGTCCTCACATGTTCAGAGAGAAGCCAGAAGAGTAGTCTGAAGGGTGCACCGGGGAACGCCTCGGACGCGTCTCCGCCAGGTGCCTCCAGGTGCGCGGCGGGAGGCGGCCACCAGGGGGCAGCCTTGCGAACACCCTGCGGGGCTCGTTTCCGGCTGCGCAGGCGCAGGGGTCCGAGTGCCGGACGTGGGCTGCAGGTAGGCGCTGCGGGATTTGCGGCGGGGCTATCCGGGTGACCTTGCGGAGGGTGGGAGATTCGGTCCGGAACTCTGTGCGGGAGCCGCCGTCCGCGCGAGAGAGACTGTGGTCGGGCGGGCGCGGAGGGCATTTCGGTTTCCTCCGGGGCCTGCCTCAGGCCCGGCCTGAGCTCCCCATGCTCAGGGCCCCGCGGCCCCCACGAGCCCCCCGTTCCCAGGGCCACGGGTCCCCCCGGTGCGCCCGCACAGCCGAGGCTCATTCCCCTGCGGCCGTTGGTGGCTGGTTCCCTCCCCGCCAGCTGCCCCTGGGCGCAAGCTCTGGCTTGGGTGTGATCACACGCTGCTCTTAAACAGGCTTGGCACTTTTATGTTGTAGTCTTGTCGGTTTCCATCCTTTATCGTTACTGTAGAACCATAAGGCCAAGTACTCATCCGAATATTTAAAATAAATAATGAACCTGTGCTTTATTGGCAGAATGGGATTCTGCCTCAAATAGTATTGGGTGACGCAAACTCGCTTCTCTGGTTATGTAAAATATCCTGTAAATTGGTAAAAACTATTTTGTTTCATTGCTTTTTTTTCTTTTTTAAATAAATAAGCTGTGAATGTAGAGCAGTGGTACCCAGGTTTTTCCATTTCCAGCGTTTTTCTATCAATGTCAGGAATCCTTTGTGTCTAAACAGTACCTGAATTTCTCTTACCCAACTGGGCCCACAATCATTATCCATTAACTTGCAGAAACAGTAACTTTCAGTGTCATTTTGCTTCTTTCTTGGTCAAGAAAGTTCTTTAGCCGTAGGGTCTGTCCTGAGCCCCGGCAGCCGACTCCAGTTCCATCAGGTGCCGGTGTGGGCTGCTTTCTTTAAGAAATGGGAGGCAGTGGCCACCCCACATACTATGTTCAATTCCGACTATCACCCGAGGGCTGCAGGATTTAGAGGAAGATGTGCGGTTCAGGCCAGAAAACTTGGCTTCTCCGTGTTGAATGAACCCGGATGAGTCACTTCACCTCTAACTCCTTTTATTTGTGAAATGCATGTAAGAATCATATTTACCTTGCAGAGCTGATGTGAGGATGACATTGTGTGAAAGTTACTTGAGGTTTTGGATGAGTGCTTTTTCTGGGGGAGGATTCAGAACTGGATGTGAGGATTTAGGGCCAAGTGAAAGGCTGCCGAGGCATGTAACTGCCGAGTGGCAAGAAGTGGGTAATGCATAACTGGCTAATGATTAATAAGATCTAGTGCAGATCTGAAAATACAAGTTTTGTTTTTTTCCTATATACAACAATAATATTATACACTGCAGTAGTAGTAAACACAACTTCTTCGGGTTCCTGTGTGTGTGTGTGTGTGTGTGTGTGTGTGTGTGTGTGTGTGTGTGAGGGGGGGTCTTCCCAGCACCAGCAAGGATGTCCGAAAACTCAGTTCTAATGCTAATGTGCTTGGAGACAGCCCCAGATTCCCCAGGTTAATGGCTCCCTCCTACAAGACTAACCTCGACAGGTGGGGGGTTGGGGGGTGGCAGTACAGCACAGAGAAGACAAGTAGTGACTCTATAGCATCTTACTATGCTGATAGTGACTGTAATGGGGTGTGTGGTGGCGACGTGATAATGGGGGGAGTCTAGTAACCACAGTGTTGTTCATATGATTGTATATTAATGATACCAAAAAAGTTGATAAGAAATGTGAAAAACATTCACTGAAATGGAAAACATTTTGGGGCTTTTGTGGGCTTAAGCTTGCCAGCTGTGTGCCATTTTGAAGGAAAAGACCACAAAGAGTCTGACGTACTCGACTAGTGCCACTGACACTCTTGTCTAAAGGAATATGTTAGTGTTCTTTTTGTATTTTATGGACCTGAACTTCTCTTGTTAGTATGGCGGTTGTTATTTAATTTTTTTCATATTCCAATATTGTATTCGTTGTTAGGAACCTTTTGTATCATAAAGGAGTTAAAAGCACATTCACACTATACCTCCTTCCCTCACCTACTAGTACATTTCTGGGATTTTATCCCATTTATGATATCATGCCCTGCCTCCCCCCCAAAAACAAACAAACAAACAAAAAAGATTGCCCTCTACCCGCTACAGATTGGAGGTTCCCACGACCTCCTCTTTAGGTTCAATTAATCTGCTAGAGCGGCTCACAGAACTCAGGAAAACACTTACATGAACCAGTTTAATAACGGATACAAGTTAACAGCCAGATGACGAGAGACATAGGGCGAGTTCCCAAATAAAGAAGCTTCTCTCTTCCTGAGCTTGGGCCCTGCCTCGGCGTCACATGGAGGCGTCCTGATTC
Organism: Phataginus tricuspis; assembly: GCA_029783875.1. NCBI lineage: Eukaryota > Metazoa > Chordata > Mammalia > Pholidota > Manidae > Phataginus > Phataginus tricuspis. Next base: position 1,882,765 of record JAQQAC010008525.1, on the reverse strand, counting down.
CCTAAGCGTAGACAGAGAAGCAGGGGCCAAGAGAGCAGAGAGCAATAGCTCTTCTGGGGCTTTTCTGAGGGCTTCATTGCATCGTCATGATTGACTACATTAGTCATTGTCTGATTCAACCTCCAGCCCCTGCCCTCGGGCGGCGTCCAAAAGTCTCATTAACATGAGAAGACACCCACTTCACCTTTGGGATATAATGAGTTATAAGAAATACATATTTGATCATTCATATATATGTTTCCCAGGTATATCTGGTCTTCATCCACAGTTCCTAAAAACACGGCAGCCTTAATGGTTAAACAGGTGTTTTGTCATGTTAACGAGAGGCTTCTGGACCCCACCCAGGGGGCAGGCAGGGCTGGAGGCTGAATCAGCCAATCAGTGGCCAATAATTTAGTCAGTCATGACTATGCAATAAAGCCCTGACAAAAATCCTGAGAAGAGATTCTTATGCTCTGCTCAGCTGGCTCCTGCTTCTCGATCAGCGAGAGCTTCTATGCCTGGGGAACCAGAATGCTTCCATGTGCCACCGAGCCGGGCCCCAAGCTCCGCGAGGACACAAGCTCCTTTATTTGGGACCTTGCCCTGTGTCTCTCTTCATCTGCTGTTAACTTGTATCCTTTACGGTGTCCTTTATTAAACTGGTAAACGTGTTTTCCTGAGTTCTGTGAGCCGCTCTAGCAAATTAATCAAACCTAAGGGGGAGGTCGTGGGAACCTCCAGTCTATAGCGGGTAGGTCAGAAGCACAGGGAACTGCCTGGGGCTTGCGACCAGGGTCTCGAGTTGGGGTGGAGGGCAGTCTTGTAGGATGGAGCCCTTCACCTGGGAATCTGGTGTGTCTCCAGGCAGATAGCATCAGAATTGAGTTGAGTTTTCGGACACCCTGCTGGTGTTTGAGAATTGCTTGGTGTAAGTATGTGTGGGAAGAGCCCGTCCCACATTCTTACACGCATTGGAATCGGGTCCGGGTACCCGAATAGAGTTATACTCTTACTGCTCTGTATAATATTGTCATTGTTATACACATAAAGTAGGGAAAAAATAGACCATTGCATTTGATGTCAGAGGAGTGGAATTTACAACATTTAAGGCTCTGTAGTGTTTTCAGGGACTGTGGATGAAGACTAGAAATACCTGGGAAGTATATATTTGGTCATCTGAATGATCAAATATGTATTTTTTATGACTCATTATGTTGCAGTGAGTTTCTAGAGTCCTACAGAATTTTGTACCTTACATTGGCAGCCTCTGAGGGAAAATGAAGAAAGAAGAAAGTGGTATCTTTCCAAAAGGAAAAAAACTACGTAAGCTTGAGGCCCTTTGGAACCTGAACGAAACCCTAAAGGCGAGGCATGATCGGTGGGAGTCAGGGGCCAGGAGGGTTTGACCTTTAAAAGGACTGGCTGTGGGGTTTGGGCTGGTGAGCCCAGACTGGAGGAGGTGGGGCGTGAGAGGTCAGAGGACAGGTGCAGGAGAGGAAGCAGCACCCGAGGCTCTGAAGACGGGCATTTCTGGGTGATCAGGAGTCCCTGCTACCTGCCGGCCGCCCACCATGCAGGTGTGTGCAGGGCCACGGGGAGCTCACGCAGTCCGGGAAGAAGGAATATGTGCCGGAACTTGGGCAGCCCGAGAGGCCCCTGCAAGGACTGAGGAGAGCTGAGGCTGGAGCATGGGGTGCAGGGAGGGGCCTGGACGGGCAGGCAGAGGCTGGGTCTCCGGGGCCCAGGTCCAAACTGGGAGTCTGGACTTTATCCTGAGGGCAGATGGCGGCTGTGAGAAATGTTTTAAAGCAAAGAGTGATCAAATTTGTGTCTTAGAAAGATCACCCTGTACATTCCAGAGAGAAACTTCCACATGTGTACGTGGGAGTGTGTGCAAAACTGTTTCACTAGTTGTGGTCAAACAGGTGAAAACAGCAAACTAGAATTTCAGTATCTACATGGGTAAAACTCAAAAATATAATGTTGAGCTTTTGAAAAAGCAAGATGCAGAAGGATATATACAGGGCAACACTGCTTGTATGAAGCTCGCAAGCATACAGATAATTATGTTGTTACCGATGGCACATTAGCCAGGTGGTGGGACTGAGCCGCGTGTGTGCGGGAGTTACGCGCACCTGCGGTCCTCCTGCTTTAGCCTGCATCCGAGCCACCTGGAGGGCCTGTGAAAGCACTGAGTCCGGGCCCCCCTCAACGTCTGTGGCTCAGGCTTTGGTGTGTCTCACAAGTTCCCAGGCGGCACTGCTGTGGTGGGTCCGGGGACCACGGTGTGAGAAGCTCTGACGCGCTCCAGCTTGTGGGTGGCAATTTCTTCCCGGTTGGAGGCCGACTAGGATTGGGAGGGGTCCAAAGGGGCTGCAGTGTATATATAATGTTTTTATTTTTATTTTATTAAGATATCATGGGTATACACTCTTTATGAAGGTTTCACATGAAAAACATTGTGGTTACTATATTCACCCATATTACCAAGTCCCCCACATACCCCATTGCAGTCACTGTCCATCAGCGTAGTAAGATGCCCCAGAGTCACTACTTGTCTTCTCTGTGCTACACTGTCTTCCCTGTGACCCCCACACACCATGTGTGCCAATCATAATGCCCTTCTCCCTCCCTCCCTCCCCACTTGCCCTTCCCCACCCCTCCCCTTTGGTACTAGTCCCTTCTTGGAGTCTGTGAGTCTGCTGCTGTTTTTGTTCCTTCAATTTTCCTTCCTTGTTACACTCCACAGATGATGGAAATCATTTGATACTTGTCTTTCTCCATCTGGCTTATTTCACTTAGCATAATGCCCTCTAGCTCCATCCATGTTGTTGCAAATGGTAGGATTTGTTTTCTTCTTATGGCTGAATAATATTCCATTGTGTATATGTACCACATCTTTATCCATTCATCTACTGATGGACATTTAGGTTGCTTCCATTTCTTGGCTATTGTAAATAGTGCTGCAATAAACATAGGGGTGCATATGTCTTTTTGAATCTGGGATCTTGTTTTCATTGGGTAAATTCCTAGGAGTGGAATTCCTGGGTCAAATGGTATTTCTATTTTTAGTTTTTTGGGAAACCTCCACACTGCTTTCCACAATGGTTGAACTAGTTTACATTCCCACCAGCAGTGTAGGAGGGTTCCCCTTTCTCCACATCCTTACCAGCAATTTGTTATTCCTAGTCTTTTTGACGTTGGCCATCCTAACTGGTGTGAGGTGATATCTCATGTGGTTTTACTTTGCATTTCCCCGATAATTAGTGATGTGGAGCATCTTTTCATGTGCCTGTTGGCCATCTGAATTTCTTCTTTGGAGAAGTGTCTGTTCATATCCTCCACCCATTTTTTAATCAGGTCATTTGCTTTTTGGATGTTGAGGCATGTGTGTTATTTATATATTTTGGATGTTAACCCCTTGTCAGATGTGTTGTTTACGAGTATATTCTTCCAGACTGTAGGAGGCCTTTTTGTTCTACTGATGGTGTCCTTTGCTGTAGTTTGATGTAGTCCCATTTGTTCATTTTTGCTTTTGTTTCCCTTGCCCGAGGACATGTGTTTAGTAAAAAGCTGCTCGTGTTTGTGTTCAAGAGATGTTTGCCTATGTTTTCTTCTAAGAATTTTATGGTTTTATAACTTACATTCAGGTCTTTGATCCATTTTGAGTACAGTAATCCAGTTTCATTCTCTTACATGTAGCTGTCCAGTTTTGCCAACACCAGTTGTTGAAGATGCTGGCATTTCCCCATTGTATATCCATGGCTCTTTTATCATGTATTAGTTGACCATATATGCTTAGGCTTATATTTGGGCTCTCTAGTCTGTTCCATTGATCTATGGGTCTGTTCTTGTGCAAGTACCAAATTGTCTTGATTACTGTGGCTTTGTAGTAGAGCTTGAAGTTGGGGAGCATAATCCCCCCCACTTTATTCTTCCTTCTCAGGATTGCTTTGGCTATTTGGGGTCTTTTGTGGTTCCATATGAATTTTAGAACTATTTGCTCTAGTTTGTTGAAGAATGCTATTGGTATTTTGATAGGGATTGCATTGAATCTATAGATTGCTTTAGGCAGGATGGCCATTTTGACAATATTAATTCTTCCTATCCATGAATATGGGATGTATTTCCATTTATTGGTGTCTTTAATTTCTCTCATAAGTGTCTTATAGTTTTCAGAGTATAGGTCTTTCATCTCCTTGGTTAGGTTTATTCGTAGGTATTTTATTCTTTTTGATGCAATTGTGAATGGAATTGTTTTCCTGATTTCTCTTTCTGCTAGTTCATCGTTAGTGTATAGGAAGGCAACAGATTTCTGTGTATTAATTTTGTATCCTGCAACTTTGCTGAATTAAGATATTCTAGTTGTTTTGGAGTGGATTCTTTAGTGTTTTTTATGTACAATACCGTGTCACCTGCAAACAGTGACAGTTTAATTTCTTCCTTGCCAATCTGGATGCCTTTTATTCCTTTGTGTTGTCTGATTGCCATGGCTAGGACTTCCAGTACTACGTTGAATACAAGTGGGAAGAGTGGGCATCCTTGTCTTGTTCTTGATCTTAAAGGAAAAGCTTTCAGCTTCTCGCTGTTAAATATGATGTTGGCTGTGGGTTTGTCATATATGGCCTTTATTATGTTGAGGTACTTGCCCTCTATACCCATTTTGTTGAGAGTTTTTACCATGGATGGGTGTTGAATTTTGTCGAATGCTTTTTTGGCATCTAGGTAGATGATCATGTGTTTTTTGTCCTTTTTGTTGATGTGGTGGATGATGTTGATGGAGTTTCTAATATTGTACCACCCTTGCATCCCTGGAATAAATCCTACTTGATCATGATGGATGATCTTTATGATCTATTTTTGAATTTGATTTGCTAATATTTTGTTGAGTATTTTTGCATCTATGTTCATCAGGGATATTTGCCTGTAATTTTCTTTTTTTGTGATGTCTTTGCCTTGTTTTGGTATTTATATATGTAATGTTTTATTTCTTTAAAAGAGAACTTAAGAAAATATGATACACTGTTACTTGACAAAATTGGGTGGGTGTTCCTGACTTTAATATTTTCGTTTTTTCTGTACTTGAAAGTTTTCAGTAAAGAAAAGATCCTATTTGCTGTGTGAAGAATGGATTGGAAAAAAGAGAGAAAGGGGAGACCAGGTGACAAACTGTTGCAGAAGCCCAGGTAAAATGCTGGTGGCTGGGACCAGGGCTGGGTACCAAGGAAGGGGAGGCACAAATAGATTCCTACGTGGTGATTGGCTGGTTTAGAGGTTAGGGGTGGAGCCATGTCACGTGCACTGCTACTTGAGCGCGTGGGTGGGTTGTATGTGTGTCAGAGCCGAGGCCCTGGAGAAGGGCCCTGCCAGCAGCAGGGTAGTGAGCTCGTTATGGATATCCCAGACCTGGAGGAGCCAGGCAAGGGACACGTAAGAGAAAGACGTGGGCCACAGTAGAGACCTGGAAGTCACCAGGTTTACACCGTCACCAGTGCCGCGTGCGTGGTTGAGATTGCGAGGAGGGGGGCTGGAATGGAAAGGCGGTGGCAGCAGAGCAAAGTCACCCTACGGGGGTGCCACCTCCCGCCCCCGCCTGCTTTCGGAAGGTCTGCAAGTGAAGAATGCTTTTTGACTCTCAGTGCCGGGGAATAGAAGCAGGAGGACTCTTTTGTGACACATAAAAACGATACGTAATTCAAGTACCATTGTGTGTAACTAATGTATTGGAACACAGCCACGCTCTTTGCGTGTGTAGTGTCTGGGGCTGCTTTCCCACTCTGGCGACAGTTCACCGTGACAGGGGCACCTGTGGCCGCACATCGCCGTGCATGGCTGCTCTGCACCACAGCTGCGGGTGGTGCAGTCACCGCTCGATTGCAGCTTCTGGGCCCCAAAACCAAATGTTTCCTGTCTGGCCCTTGACAGCAATCAGTGTGCTGGCCCCTGACCTAAGTTCTAAGTTGGGACCCACCTGGTCGCCTGTTTTATCCACTTGTTTGAGCGCCTTCGGAGGGTCGGGTGCTGGTGGGAGGAGCTCAAGGCACTGTGATACCCGAGTGGTAAGGTCGTCACAATTTTCCGTTGAAGTCCCTGGAGATGACAGGAGGGGACAGGCCAGAGGGAAGGATGTGGGCTGGAGTTGTGCGGAGCATGCGTGGCCCAGCGCGGAAGTCCCGGAAGCAAGAGGAGCCTCTGGGGAGCCGGCGTGGAGCCGTGACGCTGAGCGGCCCGCAGGTGGAGGCGGAGAGTCCTGAGTCTGACGCATCCCGCAGGGGAGGGAAGAGGTCTGAGCGTGTGGTCCAGCCTTTAGAGTGGACGGGGGAGCCGCCAGAGCGCAGTCCCCTGGAGCCAGGAAGCGGCTGCAGGAGGCGGGGTCATTGGCCGAACCAAACGCTGCTGAGAGGTCGAGATGAGGGCGGAGCCGACCGTGGGCTTCAGCTGGGCTCCAGCTCGGGCTCCAGGTGGTGGGGTCCCGCCTGGAAGCGGGAGAGGTGGGAACAGCAGGTGTAGGTCTCCTAAGGAGTTTGCCAGAAGAGGAAGAGAGAAATAGGGCAGAGAGGGGATCACTGAGGGGCAGAGGCGGTGGAGAGGCTGTTTCAGCGATGGGAGCGTGAGGGCGCCCTGCTGATGATTCAGAAGGCCGGGTCCTGGCACAGGTGCCCAGCAGGGCGCCGGCCTGCCCACCACCGTCCCAGGAGAAGGTGGATGGAGGGGGCAGAGCCTGCCACAGGGTGTTGGGGGCTTGTGACAGTGCTCTCTGCTTGCTTCTGTGTTTTTTCAGGAAAATGGGAAACAAGATCATGAGATGAGAGGGAGGTGACAGAAGCGTGACGAGAGGGGACTTAGGCCAGCGGACGGACCTGTCAGGTCACTGACCCCCTGGATCGAGCCAGCCAGGTGGTGGAGCCTCATCTCTGTTAGCGCGAATGAGGGAGTTAGTGCAGGACTGGAGGGCTGGGTGGAGTTTGGGCAAAATTTCAACGAAGCAGTGTTTTGATGGGCTCAAGGCCCAACAGGGCTACCTGGAAAGAGGTCAAGATCCCATCTGGACTGCAGAGGGGGCCCCAGGGCCTGGTGTCCTGTGGGCTCTGGGGCTCACCTGAATGTGCAGTCTCGTCTCCAGGACCGTTCGAGGTGGAGGTGGAGGCGGCTTCTCTGTCAGCCCCACTGGCTCCTGCAGGCAGGTGGGGTACTTTGCTCCTCCTGCCGGGACTTGAGGCAGCAAAATTTCTGGTCCGATTTTTGAGTAGAGTTGCTCGGCAAGTAAGAAGGCTGTGGTCATTTAAACAAGGGGTTGTTTGAGGCGTCATAGCTGCAGCATCTTTGGAGAAACACTGTTTCTATTAACTTGGCAGCTGGCTTGATCAGTGTCCGTGACTGGCAGGTGGGCGTTACTTTCTCGAGGAGAAGGTGTGAAAGCTGCGTTCTCGTTTCCCTCAGGGCTCCTCACAGGCTTCCAGTCTCGGGGTGTCACGTCCTCAGAGACGTCTTTGAAACTGCTTCATCTGAGGGTCCCTGTTACTCTGTCCTCGAATGCTCCTCACAGTATATAATGATAAACTTTTTCCTTGACTGGTTTATTGTCTGTCTTCCCCACTAGGTTTCCCCCTAAGCTCCAAGAGGACAGGAACCATGTCTGTTTTAAATACTCACATATCCCTCCTGCCTAGAGCGGGGCTGGGCATGTGAAAGACACTTAGTATGTGTTGAATGAATGAGTGGCTGGAAGGTAGTGGTGGAGGAAGAGGGTGCAGATTGGGACCAAAGAGAAAAATGAAGCTGGTGGGAACAGGGCTCTGAGCCCAGACACGCTGACCTGGACCCCCGGCTGCTGCGCCACCCTGGCTCCGGGGCCTGAGGGACACCCTGGTATTAGGAGGGCCCTGGGGAAGCTGGACCGTGAGGACTAGTGCTGTTTGTCTATGCACAGTGTTGAGATTTTTATTTAACAAATCTTCTTTTCAGTACTTTGTGGCAGAGTATTCTCCAACTGGTGCTGGGCCAACCAGAACACTGACACACCCCGGCGCCTGCATGGAGACCTGAGCCGGGAGGAGGCAGATGCCCCTGGAAGGTGACCGTTCCTCTCACAGTTGTCTCAGACGCGGGAGGCACGGGGTCAGCTCTGTCCCTGGCGTCCCCACCCATTCCCATGCTGACACTCAGCTCTTCCACACGTCATGACCATCTCCCTTGTCAAATTTCATTTGGGGTCATCACTAGCTTCTGCCTCAAGTACCCAGAGCATCCAGCCCGGATGTCCAGGGCCCCGCCGCCGACCTACCTGCAGTGCCTGCCTCTGTCAGGGCCCGCTGGGCGCCCACGCCGGGTCAGCAGCTCCTTGCTGGAGGGGCGCCCAGTCACCCCCTCTGTACCCACTCCGCTGCTCGTGCTCTCACCCTGGGTTACCACCAGGGCCTCCACCAGGCCCGCCTGTCTCTCCCAGCCAAGTGCCCTTTTCCACCTCCTGAAGAGTAGCCTTAGCTTCTTAAAACCATTAAGGAGCTTTTGAGGAAGATCCCAGCCCCTTAGGGGGTGAGGGGCCTCAGCCTCCCCACCCACCCATGCCCCAGCCAGTCCCCTGCCGCCCTCATCCGTCTTCTGCCCTGCCGGGACCAACGAGCCACAGTTTGCTTGTGTTTTACTAGCCACTCGTTGAATGTCAACTCAGCGCAAACTGCTGTGGGAGCGAGAGTCGGAGCACCCCGCCCTGCCAGCAGCCGGGAAGAGGGTGAGCCCGGACGCCAGCTGGTGACACGACCGGGCTTTGGGGCTGCGGCGAGCCCCGTGTTCAGTACCTCCTCCTTCCTCGGCGCCCGGGACCTGGGGGGCGGGCCCGGGGGGGGCGGTGAGGCCCGCCTGGAGCCCGGCCGACCACCGTCTTCCGGTCCCCGTGTTAGGCCATCACCGGCGCGCCATGGACAAGAAGCCCCGCGCGGGCCGGCGGGGCCCCGTGCCTCCGGCCGTGGGGCTGCTGCTCTGCGTGGCGCTCCTGGACGCGCTGCTCTACCTCGGCCTGCGCCGCGTCGTCCTCGCCCCGCCACGCCTCGGCCCTGCACGCTGCCCCCATGGCCACTTCCAGTGGGGACCCGCGGGCGGCTGCGCGCCCTGGTTGACCTGCGAGGAGCTGCGGGCGCACGTGAGGCCGCTGAAGCGCGTCGGGGAAGGAGCTGTGAAGAGAGTGAGTCCTGGCCCCGGTGGGTCTTCTAGTGACGGGATCCACCGCAGTGCCGGGGCGTAAAGGAGCCCTTTGCTTTGTTCCAGTGACAGATAATAGGGGAGCGGCTCGAGCATGGCCCAGGCACCTGGGAGCCTATGCTGTAGCGATTGAGCGTTGCTAGGAATCCGGTTTAGCAGCGTGAGAAGAATATGAGGATGACAGGCAAGAAAAGTAAGGTACAAAATCGTACAATACACTGTTTTCAACTGCGAAATTCCAGTTATGCAGAAAATATAAAAGATAGGAATTGTGCTGTGGTAGAGGATTATGGGTGGGTTTCTTGTTCTTGTATTTCAGATTCTATGATGGTATTATATTGATTTTCTAAAAATTTTCTATTTTAAAAAGAAACCAAAGGCGTGGATTCAGTTCTCAGATAGAAGCTTTAAGGGCCCTTGTCTTCCTGGCAGGTAGCATGTGCAAGCTGCATTTGGGCAGTCGCGCTCTTCCTTAGCAAGCAGGTGGGCTCCAGAAGCCAGGTTGTCGCCCAGACCGCCCGTCTGTGCGTGTGCGCTGGGCGGTCTGCAGAAGGGGGGGGCAGACAGTGACACTTGGGCTGCCGGCTTCGATTTGGGGGAGACCAGGACACTGTGGCTTCTGCCCCCTGGAATGTGGAGAAGGGGCATCTGGAAGGAGGCAGACAGGGAGAAGGAATTTATGCACAGTGAAACCATACAACACAGTAATGGGGTCTTGTACAGATTCCCTCATTGGCTGGTGTAGGTTCCTGAGTTGGTCAGTGAGTGGAAGAAGCCCCTTGGAGCCTTCTAGCTGGGAGTCAGACAAGGAAGACAGTAAGAAATTTACCTGTAATGAAGCGTGCTGGTGAGTGGGCTGTGAAGACCGCAGGGAAGGGGACACCGTAGGCTCCTTCCTCGAGGCGGAGAACGATCAGAGGGTGGGCCGTGTGGACATCTGGGGGACAGATGCTCCAGTAAGAAAGATGGGTACCAGTGGAGGCCCCAAGACGCACAGGCATGGTTGTTGAGGGACCAGGAAAGAGCTGGGTGGCAGAGGCAGGGAGAGAAAGGCGGCATGCGAGGTCAGAGAGGTGGTCTGGCCGGCTGTGGAGGCTGTGGGAGCCGTCTGAGTAGCGGGATGAGGTGGACGGCTGAGTGGAGAGACGAGGCAGGCAGGCAGCGGTGGGGGATGGTCCCAGTTTGACGTGGGTGTTAGCAGCGGATGTAGCGAGAAATCAGTGGGTTCTGGTGATATTTAAAGGTAGAACTAATAGTTCTCAATAGGTAAGTGTGGGTGTAAGACAAGGAGAGGGTGACTGGGGTTCTCAGCCTGGGCAACAGGAGCAGGGCCGCCGTTACTGAGCCGGGAGGATGGGCAGGACGGACTGTGTGTGTGCATCACAGGGGCTCGGGAACGCCCTCAGCATGTCGGCCTCCTGGGCCCTGCACGCAGACCTCAGCCGCGCACCTGGCCTCTGGAGCCCCGCCTCTCGCATCTGCTCCTCTAGACGTCTCACCGCCCCTTGCCTCGGCTGATGACCTCCTTACATGAGTCACTCTGAAAACACGCTTCACAGAGGGCGCGTCCTCACCCCTCGCCAGACCGCCCCCTGCAGCTCAGGGCTCCTGCCTCTGCCCCTCCTCATTCACTTCCCTCCCCTGTGTCATCCGTCTTTCGCACACCGAGGACATTCCTGCAGGCACACAGACACACACACTTCAGAGAAGTTCTTCTCCCGGTCACTGCCTGTCCTCTGCCTCGTGGCTTCCAAATGCCCCCTCCCCTGCGGTAGCCTGTACCCACGTGCCTGCAAACACCACGCTGGACATTCTCTGCCCTCCTGGAGCTTGACCTTGCTGGCCGCCCTGGGTCCAGCTCCTCGCCCTTTGCAGCCCCGGCTCTCCACACTTGATTCCGCCTGTTTTTAGTTCCCTCCTCCCTCACCGGCCATTCCTAATTGTTCTCCTGTGCTGGGGACTTACAGCCTATTTTGCCTCTAAATCAGAGGTTCTCACCCCGAGGTGACTTTGCTCCTTAGGGGGATTTAGAACAGGTTGAGACACATTTGTGGTCATCACAGCTGGGGAGGCGGCAGGGTGGGGTGCTGACATCTGGGACGCTGCTGGGCTTCCCACGGTGCCCGGGACAGCCTCACCGTCGGCAAACGACGACTGTCTCAACGTGTCAACAGTGCTGACGTGAGAACCCTTGGCTGCTTCCTGGGTCCCCTTCTTTTGTCTCCTTTAGATGCCCTTGGGTGATTTAATCTAGTTCTATTGCTTTAAATACATTGTATATAGGCCAGTGACTCCCAAATTTCGATCTCCAGCCTGAGCCTCTCGCCTGAGCCACAGGTTCGTATATCCAGCTCTATGTGGCATCTCCACTTGAGGCCTCTTGAGTATCTAAGTATATCCTGGGTAGGACGCTTGATCCTCCCCAAAACCCATTCTTCCTCGGCTGTCCCTGTCTCTGCGCCGCCACTTCCCACCTGGTTGCTGGGGCCAAAACCTCGGTGCCCCTTGAGCCTTCTCGCCATTCCCACCCTGTAAGCCAGGAGGGATTTCCGTCAGCCCCACTCTCAAGACAGGCCCCAGACTTGGGTCATCTCTCCTTTCCCTCACCCACTGCCTCTAGGCCACCGCTGGCTCCCTCCTGGATGGCGTCTCCCTGCTTGCCTGGCACCTGGCACCAGGCAGTCTCCGGACAATTCAGGTCTCGCCTCCTTAAAACCCCTTTGCTGGCTCCCCTTTGCTCTTAGGAGACGAAATGCAGACCTCTTAGGGTCGACCTCCCTCTCTGACCCGGCCCTGCTTCCCCCCTCCCTGCAGCCCCGCACCCTTCTTTGGGTTCCTGATGAGACAAGCTCGTTCTCAGCTCGGGGCTTTGCAGTTGTGTTTCTCTGCCTGGTTCCTAGAACCCCTTTTAGGGGCTGGAAGACAGCTCCTGAAATACTGGCTTAGCTTTGATAGCTTCCTCCATATAAGACAAGCCAGCCCCTTCTCGCCCCAGACTGGGCATGTGTGGTTTGTGTTTGGAATTGCCAGGGGCATGTGTCCCCTCCTGGGAGCAGCATGCACCTTTACCCCAGAAAGACACGTTCACCCACTGCTTTCCCTTTTTCTTTTCTTTAATCATAAAAGCAGTGCATTCAGTTCAAGGTGTGGAGTACAAGCTCCCTTCCACCTCTTGCCCTCTCCAACTTTAATCTTACTTCCTGGGGAAACAGTTGGTGATTCATCCCTTTTAGATTTGTACGCCCGACATTACCGTAGTAGAACCAGGTAAGCACTCTGCCAGCCTCTTATGGGCAGTAATGCCGACGTCTCGGGGGGCTGCCCATCTTCAGTGCTTCAGCGTGGAGCTAGTGCAGACCACAGGAAGAAGGCGGGAGGTGGCTTCAGGAGATCACAGATCTCAGGAGGTTTTCACAGTCACAGGTCTTTTCCTTTAACGTTAAAGTGTACTACATTTAAAAACCATAAACTCTGGGTTGGAGCCTGTCAGAAAATTGGATCGATTCTTTCTCTTAATTACTCTGTAGCTTTCTGGTCTCGTGGAGCCTCTGGAAGGGTCTTCTGTGAGCTATTTTTAATGCGGAAGGCTACAGAGACAGCAGCTGTCACATGAATGGCATATGTTAAAGTATGAAATAACAGCGTCCATTTCCCAGTCCCCCCTTCAAGCTCCTCCTCGTCACCCCTCAACCTTGGACCTTTCTCTTCCGTGCTCGCTCCGTGGGTTATGACTCTCCTGAACTCTCTAGAATCTTCTGTGTAACTGCCTGCCCCGCATCTCCACTTGGAGGCCTGAGAGGCTCCTCCTGCTGACTGTGTCCCTGACCGTCGCCCTGGGCCTGCTGCCCCTACTCTTCCCATCACCGTTAACAGCAGCCCCATCAGGCCGGCACTCGGGCCTCCAGCCCAGGAGGCCTCCTTGGCCTCTCTCTTCCTCTCACACCCACGTGCTATCCAGCAGCAAGTCTTACTGTCTGTGTGCTCAGAAGGGATCCAGGATCTGACCTCTCAGTCTCAGACTTCACCCATATCCTCACCCCCAAGCCCCCAGTCACTGTCACCTTGAACCTCAGTTATCTCCGCGGCCTCCTGAGCGGCCTCTCACCCTTCGCGCCCCCTTCAGCCTGCCCTCAGCACAGCGGCCAGAATGCTGCTGTTGTAACTCAAATACTGGCTGTCTAGTTCATTCTGCGTAAAAGCCAGTCCTTTCCATGACAAAGGCCTCCCGAGGGCCCACTGGCCAGCCTCCGCCCACCTCCTGTGTTCATTGTGCCCCGGCCTCCCTGGCTGTGTGGACGGCGGCCTGTGGCATGGTCCCTCCCAGGGCCTCTGCCCCTGCTGTCCTTTCTGTGGAATCCAGTCCCCAGAGAGTGCGGGCGCATCCTCCACCTCCTTCAGGTTCTTCTGTAGAGTCACCCCGTGAGAGCTCCTCTGACTATAATTTTAAACTCTTCCCTGCACAACTTTTCTCAAAAGCACATTTCACCCTCCACTATACTTGATAAACTTCCTCTCTCCATCTCCAGATCACTTAAGATCATGGGGATCAAATACTACTACTTGTCAATGACATCAATTTAATTTTATTGGAGTTAGGGTCAGAAGCAAATATCCAACAGAGTGCTATCCTCTAAATCAGGTCTAAAAATATCCACATTTTTTGTTGTCACCACCATTTATTTGAAGGAGGGGGGGAATTACCTTGTCAATGTCAGGAAGGAACAAAAGAATGGATAAAAGGAGAATGGTGAATGTTCGGTGAGTGATTTGTTCAAAAATACTGAGCAACTTTGAATTTCTAGTCTTACTTCAGGTGAAAGATGTTCTTGAGATTCTGGTTTTGAAAACATTCATTTGGCTTTTCAACATCTTTTTGAAATTGCTATTCAGACAATATGCTTATATCCATTAAGCACCTATAGTATTCTTAACTCCATAAATCAAATAATCAGTTCACTTGTGTAAAATACAGTTACAAACCTGTATTTCCTTATAGGAGCAAAGTTATGCTATTCTCTTGAAGTTATTTTTTCAAGGTAATACTGTTAGAAATTAACTCATTTAAGTACACACTTAAAAATGAGCAAACTGGAGGGAGTTAGTGATTTTTCCAGGGTCACCTAGCTTGTTGGTGGCCAGAGAGGAAGTTAAACTAATTTAAATGTCAATACTCTTCTCAAAACCAAGTTTACCTTCAGAATTTCTCCTTTTTCTACCAACATTAACATTTGCATTCACAGAGTTCTACAATATACATGATTCTCCAACCTAAATACAGACCAGAATGCTATTGTCAGATAACATCTGCCATATTTGTGCTTTTTAAAGATCACTCTGATTTTGGGGGTGAGGGCAGGGATGACGAGTCAAAAATAGTGCACATAGGGTGAACTGTTAGGGACGGGTCACAGTAGCATACAGTGTGATGGTGATTTTGTCTAGAGGGGTGTCAATATAGTAGCAGAGAAGATGGTTCTAAGTTAATTAACATTAATAGGAATAGGATGGGGTGATGGGATAGATATGGAGGAAGAGAAAGGAGGAGGTAGAAAAAGATGATTTCTAGATTACTAGATGATGCAATTAGAAATATAATGATATTATTCACTGAGATAGAAAATATTAGCAGAAGACTGAAGTGTGAATCAGATTTTGGTAGATTATGATACAATGACAAACAATTCCCCAATTTTAGTAGCTTCCATAAGAACAAAGTTTAGTTTTTCCTTCATGGTTAGAAATGCAGGCTCTGGAGTCAGACTGTCTGATTAGGATTCCCCGCGACTGCACTTCCTGAGTGAACATCCACGAGAAGGTCACATCACCTGTCTCTAGCTCGGTTTCCTCATATGCCAGATGAAGAAAATAATTGCACTTTCTTCCTACAGTTGTTGTAATAATTAGAAGACTTACAACATATCTTTTCAAACAGCATATGTGAGATATAGAAAGATGCCAATAAATGTTAGCGAATAGGAAAAAAAAAAAGATCATGGGGAAAAGTACCTGATCCACTCTGGCAGCATCTGTGCTAAGATGCGTGTCGGGTCCTGTCCCAGCTCACCTGTTCCAGGGGCAGGTTTCGGGTCTGATGTTCTCTGTGGCTTCGCTGCAGGTGTTCCTGTCTGAGTGGAAGGAGCACAAGGTCGCGCTCTCACAGCTCACCAGTCTGGAGATGAAAGATGACTTCCTCCATGGGCTGCGGATGCTGAAATCGCTGCAGAGCAAACACGTCGTCACGCTGCTCGGCTACTGTGAGGAGGATGGCGCCATTCTCACTGAGTACCACCCCCTGGGCTCCCTGAGCAGCCTGGAGGAGACGCTGAACATACCCAGGTACCGGGACGTGAACACGTGGCAGCGCCGGCTGCAACTGGCCATGGATTACGTGGGCATCATCCACTACCTGCACCACGGCCCCCTGGGCCCCCTGGTCATGTGCGACTCCAGTGACCTGCCCAAGACGCTGTCCCAGTACCTGCTGACGAGCAACTTCAGCATCGTGCTCAACGACCTGGACGCCCTGCCCCTGGTGGACCGCAGCTCCGGGACGCTGGTGAAGTGCGGCCACCGGGAGCTCCTCGGGGACTTCGTGGCTCCCGAGCAGCTGTGGCCCTACGCAGGGGACAGACCTTTTCACGATGATCTCATGCCCTCCTATGATGAGAAGACCGACATCTGGAAGATTCCAGACGTCTCCAGTTTCCTTTTGGGGCACGTTGAAGGGAGTGATATGGTCCGATTCCATTTGTTTGATATTCATAAGGCCTGTAAGAGCCAGACTCCTGCAGAAAGGCCCACCACTCAGGATATTCTGGACACGTATCAGAAGGTTCTGAACCTGCTCAGAGACACCACGACATCTCAGACAAGGGAAATGCTGTAGAGCACCCCAGGCAGCCACGGTTGGTGTCTAAGGAACAAAGGCAAAGTTGAAGCGGTTCTGTTCTGGCAGCGAGCTTCCTGCCGACCCGCCGCGTGGCTCGCCTCCGTCCGCGTGCACATGGAGGCTCTGCCTCTCCCGGCCCTCGGGCTGGAAGCTGCTGAGTCAGAGCAGACCAGGCTCCACTGAGTCTGGTTTACCTCTTCACGCCTCCAGTGGCCCCTGCGAAGGTGCAGAGAAGCAGGGAACCTAACCAGTACCTGAGGGAAGTAACAAGAGTGTAACTGCAAACAGGCTTCACCCACCCTAATAGCTGAGTTTGTGAACTCGTGAGCAATGTGTGTGGAGATTTAAATAGTGGCATGTGAAGGAAACACACAGTAGGTCTCCACAGAATATGTTTTTACCATGTTTTTAGATGGTAATCAACATCTGGGGTCACAGGAGCGTTTGAGGTCTGTGTTGCGAGGGCTCCCCGAGGCTGATCTGGTGCTGAGTGGTGGCTGTGTGACACCCCTGTGCCGTCCTCCTCCAGGGAGCTAAAGACGAGCGATGACAGCGTGCTCCTTGACTTCTCAGTGGGATATAAGGCAGCAAGTGTGACAGAAAGTGTATCTGGGTCACCGCCTTGGATGGTGTTTGTGAAATTCCTCTTTACCTTCTAGTTGGGTTTTTCTGTCCAAACTTAATTACTGTGAGCACTTTATATCAACAGTGTCCCTTCTTATAGGAAAGCGTCAAACCCTTCCACTTGAGCCGTGGGATTGAATCCTTCAGAAAGCTCCTTGGTCCCTGTCGTCCTCGCCTGCAGGGTATGGAGGGCTTGGTGCCCAGGCGGTTAAGGCCGATGTGCCTGGGCACACACGCTCTGCTGCAGCCTGGCCTCCCGGAACGCGAGCAGGCACCGGAATCACAGGGCTCCCAGGGGCCCGGCCCAGCTGGCCTGGGAGCCCCAGACTTTGCATTTTTAACGGTTCCCAGGTGCTGTGGGTCTGGGGACCACACTTTGAGACCCTCTGTCGGGGAGGGCCCGCCCGCAGTGCGGTAGGGCAGCATTACCAGTATTGTTCAGACTCCTCCACCTGCGGTTGATCAGAGACTACGCTTGCCCAGTGTGTTTTAACTCAGCTGTGGTGATAAAGCCCCACCAGAGCCCACTGGGTTGGCTGTAATTGAAATCAGTGCCGGCGAGGATGTTGAGAGTCGGAACCCTTGTGCGCTGCTGGCCTGGGAAGGTAAAATGGTGCAGCGGCTGTGGAAAAGAGTCTGGCAGTTCCTCAAAAAGTTTAAAAAATAGAGTTACCACGACCCAGCGATTCCATTCCCGAGTATTTGGACTCAGCCGCAGGCCAGCTGGGCCGGGGCCCCTGGGAGCCCTGTGATTCCGGTGTCTGCTCGCGTTCCGGGAGGCCAGGCTGCAGCAGAGCGTGTGTGCTCCGCCACGTCAGCTTGGGAACGCCCAGGGGGATTGCAAACATGTCCACAGAAACATTTGGGCTCAAATGTTCATAGCAACATCATTAAGGACAAAAGGTGGAAATAATGCAGTTTGTCAGCTGGTGAATGGATAAAGAAAACGTCTCTCCACATAAGGAGGTGTTACTCAGCGATGAAAAGGAATGAAGCCCTGCCCCGGGTCCTAGCAGGACAAACCTTGAGGACGTGCTGGCTCAAAGAAGCCATCCCCAAAGACTGCATGCTGTGTGATTCTGTCCGTGTGGAATGTCCGGGAGAGACAAGTCCACAGAATAGAAAGTAGCTTAGTGGCTGCCAGGGGTTGCGGGGGGACAGAGGTAGTGCTTGCCAATAGGCTGAGTTTCTTTTCGGGGTGATGAAAACGTTTGAAATTACGTAGTGATGGTCGCACAACTCAGCAGATATACTAACTATAAACAGGGCAGAGCTGTGGTATGTGAATTATGTCTCAGTAAGCTGGTGCCGCCCCCCTCCCCCCGTGGCCGTTTCACGTGGTGTTGCTCTGAGGGCTGTCAGCTCAGAGGTTTAGTATTACCCAGTTGAGGCTGTAATTCTTGTTTGAGGGTTTTTCTTAGCTTTGGACTTTGCCTTGGAGCAAAACTCAGTTTAAACAGAACTTTTAAAATGTTGACCATCAGCTAAAATAACCAGCATGGTGTAGGGGAGGGGGCACCGTACTGGGGTCCGCAGACCTCAGTTAGGATCCCAGTTCTGCCGTGGTCATCGTGTGGCCATAGAGAAACCGAGTTGTAAAATGGGAGTGTGGGTGGGAGTCAATTCCCACTTGAACTGCCTCCTCAGGTCCCGTGAGGCTTTATAATGCCAGGGCCAGACACCCATTGGGACCTCGCCTGCCAGGGTTCAGCCTTCAGCTCATGCTTGGACATAATTCAGCACCAGCAGAACTGCAGAATCATTCAAGGAAGTCACGTGCTGACTCAAACCTAAAGCGTGGAACTCACTGTCCACACAGCCTGCTGCCTCACAGCCAGCAGAAGTGAGGTCAGAAGAGGCGGCCAGGGGAGCCCTCCCAAAGCCCAGCCAAAGGTTCTGCGTTCCGCCCCTGCTTCCCTTATTCCAAGTGTTAAGGAAAAGAGCAAACAGCTCTGTATGGTTTATAATGGGCTTTCTCAGTATCTCGTTTGATGCCACAAACTTTCCATGCCCCTGGGGCATCCAGTGATTGTTACGGACTCAGCAACAGACGCAGAACACGCAGAACACGTGGGCGTTCCCCAAAGGAGGCGGGTTCGGGAGTGCAAGTGGAAAGCTGCTCTGTTGTGTCTCCTGTATTTTAAAAATAAACATTGCTCCATTTCAGTAATCACTGTCATTGTGTGACTTTTGGTCATTTAAGGGCAGTTTGCAACATGAAACCATGCTTTTCCACCCCTTTGTAATAGTTTGTGGGGACAAACAATGAAGGAAATAACTTAGATTCTTTGGAGATAGTCTGGAATCAAATCTCTAAGGAAGTCAGCAGGGTACTGCTCCTAGGTGTAAGGTTTTTCTGTATACCACAGACACTGGTCCGGGTTTTGCTACCTGGAATTAACTCCCCTGGAAAGAAAATGTGGGTCATTCACTCACTGTGATGAGTTGTGTAGTGTTGCACATGAATAAGGCTTAATAGTCATTTTTACTTCTGAAAGGGACCTAGTGCCTGTGAAACACAGCCTGATGTTTTCAGAGTTCCTTGCTACCAGATGCACAGAAGGACTGGTTTGTGGCCGTGGAGAGCCTCGTCACGTGTGCTCAGCTCCAGGACCAGTAACCATGGACAGACACCTGGCCCTCAGGGTTCCCGAGTTCAGGGGGACCAGATCAGGGGCTCTCGGTCTGATGGCCGGAAGTTCTTGCAGCCTCAGGGTGGCTACAGGCAGCAGGACTTCCAACAGGTTGTAGTGAGAGCAGGAAAAGGGCAGCCAGCTGACCAGGACAGGGACTCTCGAACTCAAGGAACTCAGCAGCTCGCAGGCACCCCCTGCACCGTGGGTTTATTTGTCCTTTAAGGGTAAAAACTACATATGTAATATTAAACTATATGCTAGATGTTTCTTTAGCCTAGCAATTGTTTTTAACCGTTTAAATGGGTTCTTAGAAATTGAAGGAAGAAATAAGTTGTCAAAAAGCAATTCAAACTTTGCCACATGTTAGAATTATGAATAATTTCTTTGAGGGTTTTTTACTCATTCTTTTATCAAAGTAGGCCACTCAGGCTTTTATAAGGCTCTCAAAAGGTCACTCCAATAAGCATTTTATATATATATTTTTTTAGAATTACTTGGCTTATTTAAAGATTAGTAATTGCACAATTATGTCAGATTCCATCACTACTAGGTAATACAGTTCAAATTCTTAACTATCGTGACTATACGTCACATTAACCATGAAGTACAGGCATACAGTGCGCCTGTACAGACCACATTAAACTGGAATATTCCTGTAAAACCAAGTATATTGATTTTTTGTCTGGTAGATGATTGTTTACAATTCCTAGGGGGACATAGCTGGGCTCTAGTTGCCCTTTAGAAAGCAGACCATTGGCTTCACTGTTCATCTGGTTAAACACGGCGGATGGGACACACACATCATCTGCTCCGTCCGAAGCCACATTAAAATGGAGGTAAGGAGATAAACAGATGTAAACCATAAAGCCAAACATGACGCGGGGCCTCAGAATTCTGGAAAGGCTCTAGAAGTGGGGCTGCCAAGGTCCTTGGAAGGCGAGAGCAGGGTGGCTGAAAGCCCCAAGAATCAGTTGAAGGTGGCTGTGCTAGGCAGTGAGCCTGACCCCTTCACAAGCCACTCAGAGTCAGGGTGCTTCCACTCTGTTCAGGAAAAGGGACGCTTCCCGGGAAGAGTGAACTACAGAGGCACTACACTCAGGGCCGCCAGGTGTAGCATATGTTAGGGGGCCAAGGGCAATAATAAGATGGAGGGGTTGCCTGAAACTCTGTAAGGGGTGACAGGACCGTCATCTGCACTTCCCCCTCCACTCTCCCAAACGCCCGACAGTGCTGGTAGCCGGCCTTACTACTGTGCCTTCCCCTCCACCACTCAGCCCACTGCAGGATTTCTCTCCGGAGAAACCATATCCCAAACAAGAGGTTTGCCACCCAGTGCAATTTCTGGATCTGAACCCCAAAAACCCATGAGTCAAGAAGACACCCACCCCCACCCCAGCCTGCCAGCACACCCAATACCTTCCATTTTCCTTTAATTTCCTTATTCTTGTTTAGTTTGTTACTAGGTAGTACAGTTGACCCTTGAACAGCATGATGCCACTTATATGCAAAATTTTTTTAGTAAATATATCAGAAAATGTTTTATAGATTTACAACAATTTGGAAAAAACCTTTCCTCTAGCTTTATTATAAGAATACAGTACATAGGAAGATGGCGGCATGAACGGAGCGGCAGAAATTTCCTCCCAACATTATATTTATCCACGAAAACACAGCAAATACAACTATTCCTAAAAGAGACCAGAACACACAGGAAAGCGCACATCGTGCAGCTATACCTGAGAGGACTCGGCATCCGGCGAGGCGGTGCACCGGCAGGCAGCCACACTGGAGAGGACTCGGCAGCCGGCGAGGCGGTGCACCGGCAGGCAGCCACACTGGAGAGGACTCGGCAGCCGGCGAGGCGGGTAAGAAACAGAGCCGTGACCCGGCAGGACCCGAGCACTCCCCCAACCCAGCGCACCATCAGGAGGAGGGGATTCAGAGCCGGGAGGGAGCGGAAGTGCAGGCCCAGGAGATAACCAGCCCCGGCGTTCTGCGCCAGGGGCGCTGACACACAGAGCACGGTGTAGTGGAGATTGGAGAGACGGAGGGCGCAGGATCTCAGCGGGAACGCGCCTGGTTGCTCCCGGCTGGCTCAGGGAAGGAGAAGAGAGAAGAAAAAAAAAAAAAGAAAAGTGCGTGCTTTTTTTTCAGCTGTCTTACAGAGACAGGAGCCCAGCTGAGGACCACATTGCCCTGGGACACTCAGCCCAGCAGGCTGGGAGTCCTGGGGAGCTTCAGATCCCTTAGTGGGCGACTGGGAAAGGGTAGCCATATTTAGGACTCCCACAGAGCTCAACAGCTTCCCATTCATTCTCACCTCGGCCACAGCTTGAAAGGGCCTTGAGCGGGGAGGCCACGGCTCGGGAATAGTGGAGCAACAGCGCCACCTACAGCATTCACACAGAAACCACTCCCGGTGGGCGGTTTTTTTTTTCTAGGTGTTGCTGTTTTTTCTTCCCTTTCTTTTCTTTCTTTCTTCTTTTTATTATTAGTATTTTTTTTCTCTTTTTTCTCTTCTTTCTTCTCTTTCCTTTTTAAACTCATAAAAAGCCCAGCTGACACACGTGACAACTACCAGCAACCAATTCTATAGCCATGAAAAGAGAGAGGAATATGGTACAGACAAAGCTCCAAACGCAGACAACACCTGAGAGAGAACCTGAGGGAATGGACATGCACAGATTTCCTGAAAAAGAATTCAGAATAAAAGTCATAGCCATGCTGATGGATCTACAGAAAAATGTGCAAGAGCTGAGGGAGGAAATGAGGAAAGACAATGCAGAAATGAGACAAGCCATAGATGGGCTTAGCAGCAGACTGGACGAGGTACAAGAGACTGTCAATGAAATACAAAACAGAGAACAGGAATACAGAGACGCTGAGGCAGAGAGAGATAAAAGGATCTCTAACAATGAAAGAATATTAAGAGAACTGTGTGACCAATCCAAACGGAACAATATTCGCATTATAGGAGTACCAGAGGAAGAAGAGAGAGAAAAAGGGATAGAAAGTGTCTTTGAAGAAATAATTGCTGAAAACTTTACCACGCTGGGGAAGGAATAGTCTCGCAGTCCACGAAAGCCCACAGATCTCCCAACACAAGGGACCCAAGGAATCCAACACCAAGACACATAATAATCAAGATGGCAAAGATCAAAGATAAAGACAGAGTATTAAAGGCAGCTAGAGAGAGAAAAAAGATCACCTAGAAAGGAAAACCCATCAGACTGTCATCAGACTTCTCAACAGAAACCTTATAGGCCAGAAGAGAATGGCATGATATATTTAACGTAATGAAACAGAAGGGCCTCGAACCAAGAATATTGTATCCAGCACGATTATCATTTAAATATGACGGAGGGATTAAACAATTTCAAGACAAACGAAAGTGGAGAGAGTTTGCCCCTCATAAACCACCACTACAGGATATCTTAAACGGACTGCTCTAGAGGGAAGCACCCCCTAAGGCTCAAAAGATGTCACCAGAGAAAATAAAATCATAGCAAAGAGAGCAGACCATCCAAATACTAACTAAAGGCAAAGAATAAAACACATAATATATAAAGAAAGGATGAGGAAGAATAGGAAGGGAGAGATAAAGAAACATCAGACGGTGTTCACAATAACTTAACAAGAAAGTTAAGTTAGATTCTTAGATAGGAAAGAAGCAACCCTTGAACCTTTGGTAACCGTGAATCTAAAACCAGCAATGGGAATAAGTACATATCTATCAATAATCACCCTAAATGTAAATGGACTGAATGCACCAATCAAAAGACACAGAGTAACAGAGTGGATAAAAAAGCAAGACCCATCCATATGCTGCTTACAAGAGACTCACCTCAAACCCAAAGATATACACAGACTAAAAGTGAAGGGATGGAAAAAGATATTTCATGCAAACAACAAAGAGAAAAAACCAGGTGTTGCAGTACTTGTAGCAGACAAAATAGACTTCAAAACGAAGAAAGTAGCAAGAGATAAAGAAGGACATTACGTAATGATAAAGGGGTCAGTCCAACAAGAAGATATAACCATTATAAATATATATGCACCCAACACAGGAGTGTCAGCATATGTGAAACAAATACTAACAGAATTGAAGGAGGAAATAGACAGCAATGCAATTATTTTAGGAGACTTTAACACACCACTCACTCCAAAGGACAGATCAACCAGGCAGAGGATAAGTAAAGACACAGAGGCACTGAACAACACACTAGAACAGATGGACCTAACAGATATCTACAGAACTCTGCACCCAAAAGCAGCAGGATACACATTCTTCTCAAGTGCACATGGAACATTTTCCAGAATAGACCACATACTAGGCCACAAAAAGAACCTCAGTAAATTCAAAACTTGAAATCCTACCAACCAACTTCTCAGATCACAAAGGTATAAAACTAGAAATAAATTTTAGAAAGAAATCAAAAAGGCTCAGAAATACATGGAGACTTAAGAACATTCTCCTAATGAATCAATGGGTTAATGACCAAATCAAAACAGAAATCAAAGAATATATGGAGACTAATGACAACAACAACACAAAGCCACAACTTCTGTGGGA